>JAJJWW010009923.1:0-158619 GCA_023531295.1 Papaver armeniacum
CTACAAACGGTTGAAAGAGACGTGTTAAGAAAAGAGTGGAAGAAGAAACACGTGTAATAAATTACGTATAAAAGTACGAGGTCATATCAATAAACAGATAAAGATGAACAGTTGCGGCATTTCAAAAATACTAGTTCTCATGACATTCTCTTCTTCGCAGAAAAGACATGAGAAGAGGCAAGATGTAGGATCAGAATATCGCGACTACAATACCTCGCGAGATTAATAAACGACAGCATTGCGAAGGTATCGTGAGATAAGTAATATAAATGACGCAATGAATGACGAGCCGGCCAAAACACGAGAAAGATGTGAAGACCTAGCGAGATCTAGGAGAGCTGCGAGATTATATATTTGTACACTTGCGATATTTCGCAAGTCATTCCCAAAATAAAGGACAGCTTAGGCTGTCATCCACTATGTACTACCCTATATAAAGAGTTGAACAAGTACATTTGAAAGGTAGATCTTTTTCGAGTGTTGGGCAAGTCATTAAGAGAGAGAAAGTTTGGAGTGATTGTAATTCTTTAAGCGATTTCCATTTCATCTTGTAAGCATTTTAAGAATTTAATCAATAAAAATTACAATTGCTCATCTTAAAAATTATTTGATTGTATAGATTCTTGTGAGGGGTGTAGTGTAGGATTTCCTGCAACTACACTAACATAATAGGCTAACCCTTTGTAATGATTCAGAGATGACAATATTTGTTGAATCCTCTGAAACGCTTCCTGTTGTAGTGTGATCCAGACGAAACTTGGTCCTTTCTTGTGAGGGGTGAATGAAGCAAAAGTTCACCTTGCCCATGAAGTTTTGGAGATCCTACACAGTTCACGGCAACGACATTATGAGGATAGCTTGAGTCTTGGATTTGAATACTATATCATCCACGTAGTCTTCGACTTGCTTATGCATCATGTCGTGGAAGATTGCCGTCATAGCACGTTGATACGTTGCGCCGGCGTTCTTTAAACCGAATGGCATAACAAAGTATACTAAAAAATTGCCAAGAGGGGTTGGAAGGCTGTCTTACTTGCATCGTGCTCATACATCCTTATCTGATTGTAGCCGTTGTAACCATCCTTGAAGGAGAACATGCCGTGTCCGCTGGTGGCGTCTACTAACATGTCGATGTTAGGCAGAGGAAAGTCGTCCTTGGGGCAGCTGATGAGCACGAAAGTGCGACGCATTTTCACCCATAAATACATTAGCTGGGACTCATTTTATCACTAATAAACTTGTTTGTAGGTGTTTTTGTGAAATAAGCTCTTATGGAGAAAGTTGGTCGAAAAGTGGTTTTGTACCGGAGGACACATGTTATTCGGACTCTCACTTTTGGATAAGGGGCACCCAATTACTAAGGGGCACCCTAATTGCTATTCGCACTCCCGGATTGGATAAGGGGCAGTCATATTCAACAATTTGAATCTGAAAATTGGCGGGAAAAATTGTGTTTGAGCCAGCGAGAATTAGGGTTTAGATTTTGGAGGTGTTATAACGAGATTCAATGGTTGAAATCAAATGGGTTTATTCCTAGAGCCTAAACGAGAGATGGTAATGTGCTTCGTTTGATTATTTTTGGATGGATAATCAGGAGATTGATGAAAAGAGAAAGAGAATGTTTGGCGGGAAATTTTCCAACACCAACTGCGTATCTCTGGAAATTTGTTGGTAGAGATTTTCACGGGATTTTGGAGCGTAATTAATAGGATATATCTGTGTCATCACAACGAGGATTGGTAAGGATTTTATTTTCGAAAGAAAAGGAAGATTCCGTCGAGTTAAAGTCAAACATGGAATGAAGAAAGACACGGGATTGTACGTGTTTTTGTGCATGGCGTTCGTTGGAAGTGTTTTGACCGCCTGAGGTGTTGGTAACAAGTTTGGAGTGTGAAAAACACGGGCAGAGGCGTGAGAATGGAGAAGGAAAAAAATTAAGGGAATAATATCTCGGAAAATTGCGAGAGAGTGAATGCGGAAGATTCTGGAGTTATTGTTGATAGTTGGAGGATCTCGTTGGGTATATATAGTGTCTTTGGAATGTTTTAGAGGGAATATCGAGTGATTGGGAAGCTACGAGTCGAGAGAATTCTTTGCAGAGAAATCTGCAGCAGAGCAGAAGAAATAGTGAAGAACACGAAGAATGGTGAGACTTGCAAGGACAGTCGTAAAACATTGTCGCTTATGCGTAAGAGATAAGACTGTCATCTGCGACCATTCTTTGTTATACTTTGTGATGGGTTCGCAACGCTTATAAACGTTGCTAATTCCGGTTTAATTTGATTTTCTCATTTCTCTTCTTTGTAAACACCATTTGGGTAATAAAAATGAATTTTGAGCGTGTTTTCGTCATGAGAAGCTAATCCCTACATTGGGACGACGGAGGAAGCCGAGTTTCATACATGGGTAATTTTAATTAATTCTTTATATGACTTTTGCATTTATTTTAAATTGTTTTATGATTTGAAAAAATTAGTTATCATTTTATCAGATGGGTCATGCTTTCTTAGATGTTTGATGGCCTATGCTTACGATTTATAACTAATGTTTGGAGAATCTACATTGGCAAAAATAAGAGTCCTTGTATTTTTGAGCGATAATTCTTTGAAGAATAATAATTGAACCTATTAATATGAATGCGGTGGAATCCTAGACCCAGTGACTCTCGCTTTTGTTTATTATTTTCGTTAAACCTTTTAATTTAATCTCAACAACATCCGAGTGAATGACAACCCTTTTATTACTACAACAAACAAATTAAAAATCTTATTAGCAAAGCACTTGTTCAAGTCTCGAAATCCACGCAAAGACCGAGATACGTAGTTTTTCTTATTTACTAGGACTACATTAGCTAACCAGGTCGGATGATGAATATGTCGATGAAGCCAGTGACTAGCAGCTTACGAATTTCGTTCTTGATTTGTTCTTCCACTTCGTGTCCGAATCGCCGGAGATTGCTTGATTGGCTTGGATCACAGTATGACATGTAGGTGACGGGTGACCAATTTTTCGTCTAGACCAGGCATTTCCTCGTATGTCCAGGCAAACACATCTTGGTACTACTTGAGTAGTTGTACAAGACTCACACGTTCGTCCACGGACAGAGTCGAACTGATAGAGACAGGCCTGGGAGATTCTTCATTCCCGATGTTAAAAGTCTCGGGCTCGTCAGTTGTGGAATTGGTGCCATATTGTAGCTGTCGCGGGAGCGTCCAATACCTCCTCTTGTGTTTCGTCGTTCTTCAAGCATTCAACTGGGCGGAGATACTGGGTGCAGTCTCTCTGCTTATTGCTAATAGCGACGCCGATATATTGTCTTCCCCTTCTGATCACGGTTTTCCTCGAAAACGCAATCCCTTTTGGTGTGAGCATGGGTTGAAGCTTCACCGGATAAAGATGGATGCCTCGTCAGAAAAGGCGTGTCGTGGTGCTTAGCCCCCAGTGATGCAAGTTGGTCTTCTTCCTGGATTGAAGCCCACGTGGGTAGTGGGGTGCACAGGACTTTGTCTGACCTTCCTGCGGAGTTTCTTTTGGCTCGACAGGTTCCACTCGCATATTGGTGCGTATAGAGACAATGATGCGGGAATACGGATGACTTCCTCATTTAGCATGGTCTTCGGAAACGGTGATACGTTGAAGGGATGACCTTATTGTCATGAAGCCACGGTCTCCCTAGTATCATATGGTAGTTTGGCTCCTTTTTTATGACTTTAAATTTCACTTTTGACTGAACGGGTCCCCTCTTGATAAATTGATTGACATACCCGTATGTGCTGGTGCAGTTTCCTTGAAGTCCGTCATTGTGGTGGGATGCCGTACAATCTTTCATGGGTTAACCTTGGCTGTCCTCGGAGTCTTGAGAGTAATCACATTCGAAGATGCTCTGTGTCGGCGAGGGCCCTTATGAACTCGAACCCTTGATGCGTGCGGTAACATGTAGGGCCCGGTTGTGACCTTCCTCTACCATCATGTCGTCTTCTGTAAATGTAACATTATTTACAGATGTTTCGATGCGATTAGGACTTACGGACGTGAAGGAGTCGGTGTACGTCCATTGTATCAAACGTCTCGCCCGTTGATTCTTCGAGAGGTGCGAGAGTTCACACAAGCTTTCCACTAGAGATGTCGCTTCCGATCCCTTTGGTCTGCGGTTCGTAGTAAAGCTGTTGATCTGAGGGGAACTAGTCCCCGGTGTAGAGGTCTCCGGAACGCTCATCTCTGATGTCATCTTGGTGAGGAGATCAAGTATTCTGTTTACCACTTCTTTAATTAGTTCCATGTTCTTCGTGTGAATCTCATGTACCGTGCTAGTTCGTTTAATGTTGGAAATCTCCGATCATGCGTCGGATATGCGTTAGGAGGAGGGGTATTTTGTTGGAGGAACCATCGGGAGGATTTGAGGCTATCGAGGCGGTCCTAAGACCAACCATCTCGAAACCGATTGAATGGTATTGAAGAAATTGACTTTACAACCGAGAGATTAACCTCATTTGTGGTCGCCAATTGTTTATGGGTGAAAACTATTTCTGCATAGGTTTTGGTAATTTGGGGTGTGTGGATGAGAAATGAGTCTAAACCTTAAACAAATGCACTTTTGCACGGAGTGCTTGTAGATTCGAGAAATCAATCTGTGAAAATCCGGCCTAAACCAAGAAATGGCCGATTTCCGGACTTGTTTCGGTCACAAAGTGAAGAAGATGGGGTTGATCTTAGGGAGGAAGCGAAGAAGGTGTTGAGATTGTGAAGGTGTTGGATATGTATGACTTGTATCGAAAAGCTGGCGGCTTGCGGGATGTAAGCTATCAGCTCACAGTGTTTGAATACGATTGTAGCAACACTTGCCTCTCGTTGTCTAGTCTTGTCTTGTTTTTGTTTGGAAAATAGGGAGGAGAACCTATTTATACAAGTCTTTAATCCTAACCCTCGTATCCCGTGGGGAGTGGAGAAAGTGGAGTGATGGAGTAGTGGAGTCGTGTGTTAGTGTCACACGACCAGTCTTTCCCACTTCTCCCATCATCACTAACCATCCATGACTTCCTGACACGTTCTTGTGATGGCGCGTTGCACGTTGCCACCTTTGTAAACCGCGAGACCAATACCCCAAGATATATCCCCCAGTTTGTGACATGATTGATGTCTCAAGTGTGTGGATCGTGGGACCCACGGAAAGTAGCATATAATGCTCTAGATTAAATAACTAAGTTATTTAGGAAGTCGATATTTAAGAAATATCGTGTGTATTCTATGCAGGTAATGCATCGAATATATTCGGCATGTATGAAGCATCGCTGTTGAGCATCATGTCCAGCCTACTTCATGTGACGAGTTTGGAGGCTACACAAGCAAGCCCTCCTTGGCCGACCACATGGTGTGGTAGAGTGGCGGATGGTAATCATCACGACGCCTTATTGACCAATTAACTCGACTAGGGCTATATAACCAAGCGGTGAAGTTGAATGGACGAGATGATCTTGAGACACTCATGCAACCGTTAGTGGAATTAGGTTTCTTGAAGAGGTGCGCAAGCATCACTCTTGACTTGGTCGAAACCAAGCTTGGGAACACTTTTGGTAGGGCCGATTGGGCATACATGTAAACGGCATGCCGGTGTAGGCGCCCATACCTCATTGTCTCGTGAAAGTATGATCTGGGCCACTCAATTTGTCCGACGAAGTTCAGTGGTCGAGATCAATTTGCGACAGAAATCTGGTGCCGCAAAAGCCGCGCATCATGCCAACTTCGGGCGCGCGTTTCAAGACAACCAAGCTTGGTCGGTCTTGGCCGATTAGTCTGGTATACAGACGGCGAGCTGGTGTACACGTCCATACCTTAATATCCCATAGAAACGTGATCTAAGCCACTCAATTTGTCCGGCAAATTTGAGTGGTCGATATTAGTTTGCAATCGGGAGGTGTGACCACGCCTAGTTTGGGCGTGCGAATCGAGGAAACCAGGCATGATATGCCTTGGCCAATCGGGTGTGGAGATAGATGGGCCCACGGTGGTCATGTTGATACGCACCAGACATGCTTAGTCTAATCTGGACCCTTCATTCGTGCGGGGAGAAAATGGACATTCGTGATGTTCAAACCCTAATTAGGGTTTCACCGTGCGTGCGTCATGCCTTGTTTGGGCGCCGGCTCGGAACGACCAACTATAGTTGGTCCGACCGATCGATCATGTATGTAGGCGGGCCCACATTGTTTGTGTTGACATGCTCGGGCCCTTTGAATATACATCTACACCCTCCATCTATGCCTGCGAAGATGGATGGTTGAGACTATTTTGCGACACATGTAATGTGCCGCAAACCCTAATTCGGGGTTTTTTCGTCCATCTTTGCTTTGGCTTGGACGGTTTGGCAAGCTATGCCACCCTTTTGGGAGGCCGACCATGCGGGGCCCGCGTTGGGTCGGTAGTGAATATTCCAATACCTGCTTGGGGTCGTGGATTCAATCTAAGCCATCCAATCATCTTTGGTGAAGTTGGATGGTCGTGATCGTTTCGAGACCGATATGGACGGTCCCAGATTCAAATATGCTCAATCGGGCTAGTATAACACACCGAGAAATGTATGCTCAATCGGGCTAGTATAACACACCGAGAGTTGTAGCTTTGTATGGGTATTTCGTACATGCTTCATTATTAATGCTTGGAGGTTCGTGTTGCTCTCTTGAAAACAACACTTAGTCGTCATGCCGCAGGTAATGAGTACGGGGAATACAAGGCTAGTCATGCATTAATTAATAATGTCAGTAAATTCACAGGGTATATGGGATTGTTGCTACATGCTCCATCCTGGATGAATTTCGTGTATTTAATTCACAGAATGTTGGGATTGATGCCACATGCTCCATTCTAGGTGAATTAGTAAATTGAAGAAGTATTCATCACTTTATCAGTGGCTATCCTTTGCAGGATGTCAGCGCATAAATTTGGTTTCACAATTTTAGCCCTGAACTAAAATCCACCATCAACATCTACATATGAAGATCGATAATCAGATCAAGTCAGGAGATAGATTCAGACCAATAACCACATCTCATTCTCGTGTCACTATGCCATTTTTGGGGTTTAGCAATGGCCATCTACAGTTGCAAATATGATTTGCAACAACATCCAACCGTTGCGAAACATGGTATTATATTTTATTTTTATTTTTTGCAACAACTCTTCAGTCGTTACGAAATTTTCTTCGTAGCGGTTTTTGGTTCTGAAAACGCATGGGTTACTAAATACACCCAACTTTTTCGTTCGGCAACCTATATAGACAAAACTTAATACAATTGCAAGTAGACTAACTTAATGATCCTTGACGATATGTATATAGAGCTAATATCCCAACCTCTATTCAATCAGTATGTATATAAACACAAGGTCCTTGAACCCGATTGTTAAGCGAGTACTTGGACGATCTCAAAAATAAATATCCAAGATCAATCTAGTCGTATCCAAATAATTCAATCGGAATTACGCAAGTGATTAAACTTGTTATCATTCTTTCAAGATAAGAATTATACAAAAAACTAATCTTGTAATCGACTACAATTATGAGGACGTATCTACTTAAATTGAATAGCACGTTGATACGTTGCGCCGGCGTTCTTTAAACCGAATGGCATAACAGTATACTAAAAATTGCCAAGAGGGGTTCGGAAGGCTGTCTTACTTGCATCGTGCTCATACATCCTTATCTGATTGTAGCCGTTGTAACCATCCTTGAAGGAGAACATGCCGTGTCCATTTGGTGGCGTCTACTAACATGTCGATGTTAGGCAGAGGAAAGTCGTCCTTGGGGCAGCTGATGAGCACGAAAGTGCGACGCATTTTCACCCATAAATACATTAGCTGGGACTCATTTTATCACTAATAAACTTGTTTGTAGGTGTTTTTGTGAAATAAGCTCTTATGGAGAAAGTTGGTCGAAAAGTGGTTTTTGTACCCGGAGGACACATGTTATTCGGACTCTCAATTTTGGATAAGGGGCACCCAATTACTAAGGGGCACCCTAATTGCTATTCGCACTCCCGGATTGGATAAGGGGCAGTCATATTCAACAATTTGAATCTGAAAATTGGCGGGAAAAATTGTGTTTGAACCGGCAGAATTAGGGTTTAGATTTTGGAGGTGTTATAACGAGATTCAATGGCTGAAATCAAATGGGTTTATTCCTAGAGCCTAAACAGAGATGGTAATGTGCTTCGTTTCAGTTATTTTTGGATGGATAATCACCGATTGATGAAAAGAGAAAGAGAATGTTTGGCGGGAACTTTTCCAACACCAACTGCGTATCTCTGGAAATTTGTTGGTAGAGATTTTCATGGGATTTTGGAGCGTAATTAATAGGATATATCCTGTGTCATCACAACAGGATTGGTAAGGATTTTATTTTCGAAAGAAAAGGGAAGATTCCGTCGAGTTAAAGTCAAACATGGAATGAAGAAAGACACGGGATTGTACGTGTTTTCTATGCATGGCGTTAGTTGGAAGTGTTTTGACTTCGTCTGAGGTGTTGGTAACAAGTTTGGAGTGTGAAAAACACGGGCAGAGGCGTGAGAATGGAGAAGGAAAAAAATTAAGGGAATAATATCTCGGAAAATTGCAGAGAGTGAATGCGGAAGATTCTGGAGTTATTGTTGATAGTTGGAGGATACATTGAGTATATATAGTGTCTTTGGAATGTTTTAGAGGGAATATCGAGTGATTGGGAAGCTACGAGTCGAGAGAATTGCTGCGAGAGAAATGCAAAGCAAGAATGAGAGAAATAGTGAAGAACACGAAGAAACAGACTTGCAAGGACAATCGTAAAACATTGTCGTTTATGCGTAAGAGATAAGACTGTCATCCTGCGACAGTTTACTGTTATACTTTGTAACAGTGGGTTCGCAACGCTTATAAACGTTACTAATTCCCGGTTTAATTTGATTTTCTCATTTTCTCTTCTTTGTAAACACCATTTGGGTAATAAAAATGAATTTTGAGCGTGTTTTCGTCATGAGAAGCTAAGCCCCTACATTGGGTCGACGGAGGAAGCCGAGTTTCATACATGGGTAATTTTAATTAATTCTTTATATTACTTTTGCATTTATTTTAAATTGTTTTATGATTTGAAAAAATTAGTTATCATTTTATTAGATGGGTCATGCTTGCTTAGATGTTTGATGGCCCATGCTTACGATTTATAACTAATGTTTGGAGAATCTACATTGGCAAAAATAAGAGTCCTTGTTGTTTTGAGCGATAATTGCTGAAGAATAATAATTGAACCTATTAATATGAATGCGGTGGAATCCTAGACCCAGTGACTCTAGCTTTTGTTTATTATTTTCGTTAAACCTTTTAATTTAATCTCAACAACATCCGAGTGAACGACAACCCTTTTATTACTACAACAAACAAATTAAAAAATCTTATTAATTTTGGCGCCGCCGACGCAGATTTGTTTTTAGATTATTTTTTAGGTTTATTTTGTACAGTATTTTCATTTTCCTTTTTATGCGTTTCTCTTTGTATTTCTTTTCAGGGAATTTTTGAGGATGATGACTTCTTATGAGGAGACGTCACCTACGATGACGCTGGCGGAATATAAGCGTAGAAAGTCAAATTATCAGGAAACCTCATCTGAGATGACGCTTGCTGAATATATGCGTAGGCAATGGTATGGAGTTTCTGCTCCACATGAGGTAAGTGAAGAATCACATGAAACTATATATGAGAAGTATTACAAACACACACCGCCTAGTTTGGAACAAAGATTGAGAATTCTAGAATGCCAAAGATTATTTAATGATGATGATGATAATGATAATGATCAGTCTTATAGTGACTCTCTGTTCCAAACAGAACGTATAGATGACCCTATGGATGCTTGTGTGGATGATTCGCCTAATTCCATAGATGAATCTACCTCATAAGATCATTCACCCGACTTAGAGGTTGTTTCTAGACAACTAGACTTCCAAAAGTTGCCTAATTTAGGGTTAGAATTGTGTGCTTCTAAAGTATTGTTGGATTACTTTGCATCTAAGTACCCAGAGGATTTGCCTATTTCTAATACCGTGCATGAGCCAGTTGAAATTTTCCCAGTCTTAATAGAATCCCCATACTTTGTTCTTTACGCACTTCCATGTGCAGTAAAAACTTGGTTTAGGGGTAAATCTTGTTTTTTGATAGTTTCAGCGTCTTTGCGTTTTCATGACATAAGTGTGAAGCTGTCATTTGTAAATATTGTATTTTGGGTCGATCCCCAATTTTTCAGGTTATTAGTTTATGGGGATCCTTTTTGTACATTCCAGTAGTTGTATTTTTATTTTCGCATCTTATGAATTTCCCATCTTAAGTTTTGCGTTGGATGACTCAATTACATTGAGGACAATGTAATATTTAAGTGTGGGGAGTGGTTAACTTTTTACTTTACTTTTTTTTTCAGGAACCAGTTGTTGAGCGAAAAAAAAAATAAAAAAAAAATTAAATGATCAGCTGTGTAGCGGGTCTATAAAAAAATATATATATATATTATGATTGTTAGGGTTATGACCAGCTGTGTAGTGGGTCTTTTCTTTTTTCTTCTATGTTATGACCAGCTGTGTAGCGGGTCTTTAAAAAAAAAAAAATAAAAAAAAATTGTGTCGCGTCTTATGTATGGCATTTGTCATGACCAGCTGTATAGCGGGTCTAACTCTCTTTTATTTTATGACCAGTTTGTGTAGCGGGTCAATTTTTTGTTTTGCTCGAGGACTAGCAAAATGTAAGTATGGGGATTTTGATGAGCACGAAAGTGCAACGCATTTTCACCCATAAATACATTATTTGGGACTCATTTTATCACTAATAAACTTGTTTGTAGGTGTTTTTGTGAAATAAGCTCTTATGGAGAAAGTTGGTGAAAAGTGGTTTTTGTACCGGAGGACACATGTTATTCGGACTCTCACTTTTGGATAAGGGGCACCCAATTACTAAGGGGCACCCTAATTGCTATTCGCACTCCCGGATTGGATAAGGGGCAGTCATATTCAACAATTTGAATCTGAAAATTGGCGGGAAAAATTGTGTTTGAACCGGCAGAATTAGGGTTTAGATTTTGGAGGTGTTATAACGAGATTCAATGGCTGAAATCAAATGGGTTTATTCCTAGAGCCTAAACAGAGATGGTAATGTGCTTCGTTTCAGTTATTTTTGGTTGGATAATCACCGATTGATGAAAAGAGAAAGAGAATGTTTGGCGGGAACTTTTCCAACACCAACTGCGTATCTCGGAAATTTGTTGGTAGAGATTTTCACGGGATTTTTGGAGCGTAATTAATAGGATATATCCTGTGTCATCACAACAGGATTGGTAAGGATTTTATTTTCGAAAGAAAATGGAAGATTCCGTCGAGTTAAAGTCAAACAGGGAGTGAAGAAAGACACGGGATTGTACGTGTTTTCTGTGCATGGCGTTAGTTGGAAGTGTTTTGACTTCGTCTGAGGTGTTGGTAACAAGTTTGGAGTGTGAAAAACACGAGCAGAGGCACGAGAATGGAGAAGGAAAAAAAAATTAAGGGAATAATATCTCGGAAAATTGCGAGAGAGTGAATGCGGAAGATGCGGAGTTATTGTTGATAGTTGGAGGATCATTGGGTATATATAGTGTCTTTGGAATGTTTTAGAGGGAATATCGAGTGATTGGGAAGCTACGAGTCGAGAGAATTCTGCGAGAGAAATGCAGCGGCGAGAGAAATAGTGAAGAACACGAAGAACAGACTTGCAAGGACAGTCGTAAAACATTGTCGCTTATGCGTAAGAGATAAGACTGTCATCCTGCGACAGTTTACTGTTATACTTTGTAACAGTGGGTTCGCAACGCTTATAAACGTTGCTAATTCCCGGTTTAATTTGATTTTCTCATTTTCTCTTCTTTGTAAACACCATTTGGGTAATAAAAATGAATTTTGAGCGTGTTTTCGTCATGAGAAGCTAATCCCCTACATTGGGACGACGGAGGAAGCCGAGTTTCATACATGGGTAATTTTAATTAATTCTTTATATGACTTTTGCATTTATTTTAAATTGTTTTATGATTTGAAAAAATTAGTTATCATTTTATCAGATGGGTCATGCTTGCTTAGATGTTTGATAGCCTATGCTTACGATTTATAACTAATGTTTGGAGAATCTACATTGGCAAAAATAAGAGTCCTTGTATTTTTGAGCGATAATTGCTGAAGAATAATAATTGAACCTATTAATATGAATGCGGTGGAATCCTAGACCCAGTGACTCTCGCTTTTGTTTATTATTTTCGTTAAACCTTTTAATTTAATCTCAACAACATCCGAGTGAAAGACAACCCTTTTATTACTACAACAAACAAATTAAAAATCTTATTAGCAGCACTTGTTCAAGTCTCTGAAATCCACGCAGCACCGAATCTGTCCGTTTTTCTTATTTACTAGGACTACATTAGCTAACCAGGTCGGATGATGAATATGTCTGATGAAGCCAGCAGCTAGCAGCTTCTGAATTTCGTTCTTGATTTGTTCTTCCACTTCGTGTCTGAATCGCTTCAGAGATTGCTTGATTGGCTTGGATCCTGGTATGACATGTAGGTGATGGGTGACCAATTTTTCGTCTAGACCAGGCATTTCCTCGTATGTCCAGGCAAACACATCTTGGTACTACTTGAGTAGTTGTACAAGACTCACACGTTCGTCCACGGACAGAGTCGAACTGATAGAGACAGGCCTGGGAGATTCTTCATTCCCGATGTTAACAGTCTCGGGCTGCGTCGGTTGTGGAATTGGTGCCATATTGTAGCTGTCGCGGAGCGTCCAATACCTCCTCTTGTGTTTCGTCGTTCTTCCAGCATTCAACTGGGCGGAGATACTGGGTGCCAGTCTCTCCTGCTTATTGCTAATAGCGACGCCGATATATTGTCTTCCCCTTCTGATCACGGTTTTTCTCGAAAACGCAATCCCTTTTGGTGTGAGCATGGGTTGAAGCTTCACCGGATAAAGATGGATGCCTCGTCAGAAAAGGCGTGTCGTGGTGCTTAGCCCCCAGTGATGCAAGTTGGTCTTCTTCCTGGATTGAAGCCCACGTGGGTAGTGGGGTGCACAGGACTTTGTCTGACCTTCCCTGCGGAGTTTCTTTTGGCTCGAACAGTTCCACTCCGCATATTGGTGCGTATAGAGACAATGATGCAGGAATACGGATGACTTCCTCATTTAGCATGGTCTTCAGGCAACGGTGATACGTTGAAGGGATGACCTTATTGTCATGAAGCCACGGTCTCCCTAGTATCATATGGTAGTTTGGCTCCTTTTTATGACTTTAAATTTCACTTTTGAGTGAACGGGTCCCTCTGATAAATTCAGATTGACATACCCGTATGTGCTGGTCTGGTTTCCTTCGAAGTCCGTCATTGTGGTGGGATGCCGTACAATCTTTCATGGGTTAACCTTGGCTGTCCTCGAGTCTTGAGAGTAATCACATTCGAAGATGCTCTGTGTCGACGAGGGCCCTTATGAACTCGAACCCTTGATGCGTGCGGTAACATGTAGGGCCGGTTGTGACCTTCCTCTCGCCATCATGTCGTCTTACTGTAAATGTAACATTATTTGAGATGTTTCGATGCGATTAGGACTTCTGGACGTGAAGGAGTCAGGTGTACGTCCATTGTATCAAACGTCTCTGCCCGTTGATTCTTCGAGAGGTGCAAGAGTTCACACAAGCTTTCCACTAGAGATGTCGCTTCCTGATCCACTGGTCTCTGGTTCGTAGTAAAGCTGTTGATCTGAGGGGAACTAGTCCCCGGTGTAGAGGTCTCCGGAACGCTCATCTCTGATGTCATCTTGATGAGGAGATCAAGTATTCCGTTTACCACTTCTTTAATTAGTTCCATGTTCTTCGTGTGAATCTCATGTACCCGTGCTAGTTCGTTTAATGTTGGAAATCTCCTGATCATGCTGTCAGATACGCCGTTAGGAGGAGGGGTATTTCTGCTGGAGGAACCATCAGGAGGATTTGAGACTGTCGAGGCGGTCCTAAGACCAACCATCTCGAAACTGATTGAATGGTATTGAAGAAATTGACTTTACAACAGCAGAGAGATTAACCTCCCATTTGTGGTCGCCAATTGTTTATGGGTGAAAACTATTTCTATAGGTTTTGGTAATTTGGGGTGTGTGGATGAGAAATGAGTCTAAACCTTAAACAAATGCACTTTGCAGGGAGTGCTTGTAGATTCGAGAAATCAATCTGTGAAAATCCGGCCTAAACCAAGAAATGGCCGTTCCAGACTTGTTTCGGTCACAAAGTGAAGAAGATGGGGTTGATCTTAGGGAGGGAAGCGAAGAAGGTGTTGAGATTGTGAAGGTGTTGGATATGTATGACTTGTATCAGAAAGTGGCGGCTTGCGGGATGTAAGCTATCGGCTACAGTGTTTGAATACGATTGTAGCAACACTTGCCTCTGTTGTCTAGTCTTGTCTTGTTTTTGTTTGGAAAATAGGGAGGAGAACCTATTTATACAAGTCTTTAATCCTAACCCTCGTATCCGTGGGGGAGTGGAGAAAGTGGAGTGATGGAGTAGTGGAGTCGTGTGTTAGTGTCACACGACCCGGTCTTTCCACTTCTCCCATCATCACTAACCATCCATGACTTCCGACACGTTCTTGTGATGGCGCGTTGCACGTTGCCTTGTGTAAACCGCTTGAGACCAATACCCCAGTATATATCCCCGGTTTGTGACATGATTGATGTCTCAAGTGTGTGGATCGTGGGACCCACGGAAAGTAGCATATAATGCTCTAGATTAAATAACTAAGTTATTTAGGAAGTCGATATTTAAGAAATATCGTGTGTATTCTATGCGGGTAATGCATCGAATATATTCGGCATGTATGAAGCATCGGTTGTTGAGCATCATGTCCAGCCTACTTCATGTGACAGTTTGGAGGCTGCACAAGCAAGCCCTCCCTTGGCCGACCACATGGTGTGGTAGAGTGGCGGATGGTAATCATCACGACGCCTTATTGACCAATTAACTCCTGACTAGGGCTATATAACCAAGCGGTGAAGTTGAATGGGACGAGATGATCTTGAGACACTCATCCGCAACCGTTAGTGGAATTAGGTTTCTTGAAGAGGTGCGCAAGCATCACTCTTGACTTGGTCGAAACCAAGCTTGGGAACACTTTTTGGTAGGGCCGATTGGGCATACATGTAAGCGGCATGCCGGTGTAGGCGCCCATACCTCATTGTCTCGTGAAAGTATGATCTGGGCCACTCAATTTGTCCGACGAAGTTCGGTGGTCGAGATCAATTTGCGGCGTAAATCTGGTGCCGCAAAAGCCGCGCATCATGCCAACTTCGGGCGCGCGTTTCAAGACAACCAAGCTTGGTCGGTCTTGGCCGATTAGTCTGGTATACAGACGGCGAGCTGGTGTACACGTCCATACCTTAATATCCCATTGAAACGTGATCTAAGCCACTCAATTTGTCCTAAGCAAATTTGAGTGGTCGATATTAGTTTGCAATCGGGAGGTGTGACCACGCCTAGTTTGGGCGTGCGAATCGAGGAAACCGGGCATGATATGCCTTGGCCAATCGGGTGTGGAGATAGATGGGCCCACGGTGGTCATGTTGATACGCACTGGACATGCTTAGTCTAATCCTCGGACCCTTCATTCGTGCAGAGAAAATGGACATTCGTGATGTTCAAACCCTAATTAGGGTTTCACTTGCCGTCGTCATGCCTTATTTGGGCGCCGGCTCGGAGCGACCAACTATAGTTGGTCTGACCGATCGATCATGTATGTAGGCGGGCCCACATTGTTTGTGTTGACATGCTCGGGCCCTTTGAATATACATCTACAACCTCCATCTATGCCTGCGAAGATAGATGGTTGAGACTATTTTGCGACACATGTAATGTGCCGCAAACCCTAATTCAGGGTTTTTCGTCCATACTGCTTTGGCTTGGACGGTTTGGCAAGCTATGCCACCCTTTTGGGGAGGCCGACCATGCGGGGCCCGCGTTGGGTCGGTAGTGAATATTCCAATACCTGCTTGGGGTCGTGGATTCAATCTAAGCCATTCAATCATGCTGGTGAAGTTGGATGGTCGTGATCGTTTCTGAGACTGATATGGACAGTCCAGATTCAAATATGCTCAATCGGGCTAGTATAACACACCGAGAAATGTATGCTCAATCGGGCTAGTATAACACACCGAGAGTTGTAGCCTGTATGGGTATTTCGTACATGCTTCATTATTAATGCTTGGAGGTTCGTGTTGCTCTGCTGAAAACAACACTTAGTCGTCATGCCGCACCGGTAATGAGTACAGGGAATACAAGGCTAGTCATGCATTAATTAATAATTTGTAAATTCATTGGGGTATATGGGATTGTTGCTACATGCTCCATCCTGGATGAATTTCGTGTATTTAATTCACGAGAATGTTGGGATTGATGCCACATGCTCCATTCTAGGTGAATTAGTAAATTGAAGAAGTATTCATCACTTTATCAGTGGCTATCCTTTGCAGGATGTCGCGCATAAATTTGGTTTCACAATTTTAGCCCACGAACTAAAATCCACCATCAACATCTACATATGAAGATCGATAATCAGATCAAGTCAGGAGATAGATTCAGACCAATAACCACATCTCATTCTCGTGTCACTATGCCATTTTTGGGGTTTAGCAATGGCCATCTACAGTTGCAAATATGATTTGCAACAACATCCAACCGTTGCGAAACATGGTATTATATTTTATTTTTATTTTTTGCAACAACTCTTCAGTCGTTACGAAATTTTCTTCGTAGCGGTTTTTGGTTCTGAAAACGCATGGGTTACTAAATACACCCAACTTTTTCGTTCGGCAACCTATATAGACAAAACTTAATACAATTGCAAGTAGACTAACTTAATGATCCTTGACGATATGTATATAGAGCTAATATCCCAACCTCTATTCAATCAGTATGTATATAAACACAAGGTCCTTGAACCCGATTGTTAAGCAGAGTACTTGGACGATCTCAAAAATAAATATCCAAGATCAATCTAGTCGTATCCAAATAATTCAATCGGAATTCTGCCAAGTGATTAAACTTGTTATCAATCTTTCAAGATAAGAATTATACAAAAAACTAATCTTGTAATCGACTACAATTATGAGGACGTATCTACTTAAATTGAATACCTACAAACCTGTGTAAATCCAATTATAAAGATAAACGATATAATACAGAAAAGGAAAAATACAAGACACCAGAAATTTTGTTAGCGAAGAACCCGCAATAGCAAAAAAAACCGGGCGTCGTCCAGTTGAACACCACCTTTGTATTAAGTCGCCACATACACTATCGTACTATTAGACTTCGGACTAGAACGTAGTTGAAACCGAACCCAACTTCCAAGCAATTCGATTCTGATCGCTCTCCTTACGTCTCTTAAACCTCAAGGTTCTACGCACTTGATTTCCTTAGTTTGGCGTCCTTTGCAACCTAAAAGTCACTTGACCAAAGTGAAGAATTTGATACCAAACTACCTCCAACCAGATAAGCCTATTTAATTTTCATTTAGATCAAATATCAAGGTGTGTAAATCTGTTTGCAAATGACAAGAATAGCAAACCTCACGAATTAGGAACTTACGACTCAGAAGAGCATCCTAGATTTTTAACCATCTCTCATGAACAATCTTCGAAAGATCAAGTAAGATCGGTCTTTAGATATCCATCCTCGGGAATCACAAAGTCCGAGACGAAGAGAACATTGCGATTACTATCTATCTTTCTGAAAGAGACTATAAAAACTTCAATAAAAGAAAAGCAAGATCGGGGATACACGAACTATCAAGGTAAAGATAGTCGTACATGGCTTCACGAATCCTAAGCGAATTCTTTTAGTCGTAGACCTAAAAGGTCAATAAAGGGCGACTCTAGAATCAACTAGGACACAAAGCATCGGGGATTGATTTTCCCAGTTGACAGAGATGCTCTATTTATAATTTTCAAATACTAGGGTTAGATTAGAATTCAAGCTAAGATAAATTGAGAATCAAGCAAACAATTTAGATATTCAAAGTACGATAGAAAACTATACACATAGGTTCGATTACGGAAACGTGTATAATGACTGTTCGGTTTGGAAAGTTATCCAAAGAAGTAAAAGCTATTTGATGTTCATTTAAACACCTAAGAAATTAATCATGATACAAACACATAACTGTTTAAGTAATCAATGAAGTATTAGAAGTGTTTAAGAGAGTTTTCGCAATGCTAAACATATTAAAATAATAAAGTCTTAAAGCATCTTCTAAACATTATCGGGACAGTTGATACAACGGTTTGCCAACCGTTGGGACTTGTTTACTAGTCGGGGTGTTACGGTTCATGAACCGAGTTTGCCAACCCTACTAGACTATCGCACTCGATTGACCATGGTTCGTGAACCAGGGTTTAACTGCTAGCCTATTTATCCAACTTATAAAATTGATTCACCACATATGACGGACCGAGAAAATTACGCGCATGCCATAACTTCCCCGATGCACCATTTATGATGCTACAAACCTGTCCCTAAATCTAGGAAAATGCATGTTCATCTCGCACTTGCAAACATGCTCGTGGAGCATGACGCAGCTAACTTAGCTTCCACACCGTTCCAACTTACCATATGACAAGGTTATAAGACCTTGCCTTAACGTAGGATATTCATCACTTGAATTTCCTATCTAGTGAGTTCCATGAACAGGACTTGAGATTTGATTAACTTAGTAACCTTCTCCCCTAACTTAAGGAAGAGCCTATCAATTTCTTGATTAAATTCAACTTGTTCTCTTACAAAAATTATCTAGCCAATAAATAGCCGCACAAACACAAAGCTCACCCATTGGGTGGTTACAAGACTACTAAACACACCCCTTGGGTGGTAACAGACAAATCAGGTGCCTTAAGAATAATTAAGCTAAATGGGTTCTGTTAACATAATAGATTTATAAAGTTCCCAGGCCCATAACAGAATTTTACTACCAAAGACCCATTTAGTTACATGACAATACCCCCCCCCCTTTGCACATCCTTTTCCTCAAGGATGAAATCAGGGAACTGAGAGTGAATATGGCTGGCATCTTCCCAAGTAGCATCCTTTCGGTGGTGAACCGACCTATTGAATAAGCACTCGCAACACAAGAGCATTGTCTCACGGAAATGTGCCTAGAATCCAAGACTGCAGAATGGAACAACTATGAATGTACCATCGGTATCCACCAAGGGCAATTGTGGATTTGGAGTAGCATGTTGACCAATATTTTCTTCAATTGGGACACATGGAATACAGGATTTACCCTAGAGCTAATTGGTAGCTTGAGTTTATAAGCAACAACACCTATTTTCTGTAAAACTTCAAAGGGACCAAAATACTTAGGTGGGAGTTTTAGGTTAGTTCTCAATGCCACTTGTAGGATCATAATATCGCAACGTACGGGGCTCGCGGGGTTAATAAACAACGATGTCGCGAGGCGATCGAGAGAGCTAAAATAAACAGCATTTGAATGAATAACGACAAGCAAAACATAAAGGAGACGTAAAACTTGGCGAGGTTAAGGAGTGTCGCGAGAACGAATGTTTGTGCACTTGCGACACTTCGCGGGACATTAGAAAATAAAGGATAGCTTATTTGTCATCCACTATGTATTACCCTATATAAAGGGCTAAATGAGTCATTGAGGGAGAGATCTTTTTGGGAGTTGTTGGGCAAGTCATTAGGAGAGAAAGTTTAAGAGTGTATTAATTTCTAAGTGTAATTCTATTTAGTGTGTAAACAATTCATGGATTCAATCAATAAATATTCTTGATCTTACATCTTTCAATGGGTTAATTAAGTAAAATCGAGTAAGGGGTGTAGTGTGGGAAAACCTGCTACTACATATGCGCTAGAAACAGGGAGCGAGCAAAGATTGACGTAGAAATTGGAAGGAATTTGGATTAACGAGAGAAGAGATTTGGAAAAGATACTCAAGAATTCATTAAAAAGAAAGATGGCTAGAATAAGAAATGTACAAGAGCAACCAACGATTGTAAGAAGAAGTGGGAGACTTATTTGGAGAAAGGAGGAATGAAACGGGAGAATCGTCAAGGGTGAATAGGAGAAATGAGGGAGAAGATCAAAACCAGCCACCCGATCTCCCGAGTAGCAAACGCGGTGTGGATTATGATAGAGTAAGTGTACATACTTGGAGGTGCGATTCGAAGACGAGAGGGAAGAGGAGCGGCGTAGTGGTGAACAATGGACAAGGAGAAGGCGAGCAAGGAGTGAATGGAGAAATGAATCCAGAAACGAAGAAATGGCAGCGTTAGAAAGATTGAGACAAACAATACACGAAGAGAGACGACTAGAGGCGGAGGAACGAGCAAACTTGACAAGACAAAATCATGAATTGAGAATGGAAAATATGAGATTGCAAAGTAGGAGATCTAGAAGTAGCGTGAGATCAAGTTCAAGATCAAATAGAGAAGAAAGAAGGAGAGTTTTACCAACGAGAAAGTGCGAGGAAGAAACACAAAATCCGAGTACGAGCATGAGCGAGAGAAGAGGGGAAATAGAAGATCGTTATATTCCTCGGCCAGAAAATCTTCAAAATGAGCGGAATAGGGAAAATCAAGGAAACATGCACATCCAAGAACCAAATGACCCATGTTCTTTGAAGGAGAATAATCTTGCACGGGAGAGAAGAATTGAGAAGAAACCGAGAGATCGAGGATGACATTGAGAGACACTACATTGAACAAGCGCGGCTAGCTCGCGAGAGAGAAAGGGTAAGAGCAGAAATGGAAAACCAAGAGATGGAAGAGGCAATCCGTGAGAATAACCATGACAACCGCGAAAGAAGAAGGGAACAAAATCGTACCAATAGAAATATTAATGAAGAATATGAGAGGGTGCGAGATGAGAGCTGAGAGACAGCCAAGAAGAGAGAACAAACCGATATAATGGTGTGCGGGTGTGAAAGAAACGAAGAAGAGCGTCGCAGGGAAAGAAGAGGAGAAAATGACGAGCGGGAAGGTCAAAATAGGCACGAGCGAAGAAGGAGGGAAGCGAGTTAAAAAGACCCGAGTAGAATCAAACTACGAGGCAAATGAACAAATCTTAAGAGAACTAGGCTGAAATGAGAGGATTCTTGAATAGTAGAAGGGAAGGAGGAAGGAGACAGTTAGACGAAGCCATCGCAGACACGCATGAAGAATCCCTTCACGCTAGGGTGCTGAGATGGGAGGAATACCTCCTAAGTGCAATCTCTGCGTTAACCAACATCTTTGATGGAACAACTTGTGCGGTACAACACATCAAGGCTTATATGAGATGTATGTTACGGTGGGAGAACCATGATGCTATATTATGCAAATATTTCGCGTCAAGTCTAATAGGAGAAGCACTAAAATGGTTGAAGGTCTGCCAAGAAACACAATCACATCATTTAACCATTTACAAGCCACATTCCGGGAGCATACATAAGTAATGACTCTTGCGACCGAGTATTGAAGATGTATTTGGGTTGAAACAAAGGATTGGCGAGAGCTTAAAGGCGAGTTGACAATAAGATGGAGAACCATGTGTAGCGAAATGGCGGGGACGGGTTGAGGAAAGATATCTCATCCTCTCATTTGTGAATGCTCTCTTTGCGACTAACTTGTTGTACATTCAAATTTTTAGAATCAAAAATACAATCACGATGGCGGAACTACGAGAGTTGCGGGAAGAATATATTGCCTTAGAAGAAAGACGAGAATGAAATGAATTCTTATCCGATCGCGAACACAAGCTCGAATGCTGCGAACGCAAGTTTGTTGCCTCAATTCATCAATACGATGGCGAGTACTTCGCAAGGACAGCAAGCAAGGAAAGGCGATGAGGGACAGCGAGAAGATAGTAGCCATGGGAAGCCACGATCAAGAGGAATTTGAGCAACGAGAAAGGAACTATTACAAAGTAACGGCAATAATAAGATTCGGAGGCTAGATCATGTGCAAGAAACATACGGTGGACGAAGGCAAAATAACCGTGGAGGGCAGCGAAGTCGCGAGAATAGTATGGGAAGAGATTAAGATGCCTCCTTTGAATGCTAGTGTGGAAAAGATCCGGGAAGCTATACTTGTGATGGAAAATGTACCAGCACCTTGGAACGTGGGAATGGAACCACCGCCGGCGATAGAAGTCATGAGTTTTGTTCTTACCATCGCTTCCATGGGCATCAAACAAACGATTGTAGAAATATAAAGAGAATTATTCTCGAGGATGATTGATCGGGGAAGCTAAATCATTTTCTAAAGGAGAAAAGCAGGACGGACATTACCACCACCACCAGAGAAGCACAGAACAGTGTCAGCAAAAGGAAAGGAAACATTTGTTATAGAAGTTGGAACAAAGGCTAGAAATTTGAACTGCAACTCTATCGTCCACTCCTATCGCACAATCGAAGATTTTCATGACAACGTGCTCAGTAGAGTCTTTGCTAGAGATGCTAATGATAAAGAAATAATGAGTCCAAGCGAGAACGACTTGATTAGAAAAGTGGCAGTTGAAGATTATTTCTTTCTCATGAGATGAAGTGCCAAAAGGAAGAGAAACACATGATAGCCCGTTGGTTGTGAAACTAGAGATTAACCCGAAACCAGTCGATGGAGAAGATGATGAGGCGAAGCTTGTTGGGCGATCAACCGAATTCTAATCGACAGGAAGTTCGGTGAATATTCTCTTCTACCATACTTACAAGACGATGGGAGGAAAAGATGAGGATTTGATCCCCTCGACATACAAGCTATACGGCTTTAATGGCACTGCAAACAAACCAAAGGGAGAAGTTCACATGAGAATACCTCTACAAGGATTATCAACTGATATTTTATTCTGTGTGGTTGACGTGGAATCTCCATATAATGCGTTGATTGGGAGACCATGGCTTCATGAAATCTTGGGAGTTGCATCAACATATCATCAATGTATAAAATTTCCACATCCAAATGGCATTGGTATTATACAAGGAGATTGGAAGGAGTCGCAACAATGTCATGAGGTCGATATAGAAAGCTGCGAAGAAAGAAATACCAAAGGAAAAGGTTGGAAGCAACATGTGAGAGATGAGCAGAGAAAGGAAAAACTAATGGTAGATGCTATAGAAGTGAGGGCTGAACATATCTCGCGAGTTGAATGCCTGAAGACAGACCAATATCATGACAATAAAAAAGCAAAAGATATGAAGAACAAAAGGCATAAGAAGTGAACAATCAATAAAAGCAGGAGGCAAAGTAGAAGAGGTTGAAGTAATGATGTGCGAGAATCTCATGACCAAGAGTAAAATGAGAATTCGACTAAGAAAGAAAAGTGAAATACAACAAGTGAAACAAAACTATGCGAATACTTCATAAACAAATATCAGCAAATATTAAAACAATGATTGAATGAGTTAACAAAGATGAATGCGCAAAAGAATGGGACGAACCTTTATGGCGTACACCCTAGTTCGCGAATAACATTTCGTAAGAGGCAAATGTAAGACCTAAAGTGCGTCATATAAGGGGTATCTCTCGCCGTGGTTCGGGGGAAGGTTACACCGCTCCGAGAAGCCTGAACCATGAAAATTTGGGGCCCATGAAAGCCTATCCAGGGAGAGACACCTTGGATTCCCAACTATATATGTAGGTTATACCCTGGTTGGGCGACCAGGGTCTCTTCCAAGGAGTCGTGTATGCTCAAGGCGCCGAGGTACACGGTTGAGCGAGTGCCGGGATGGATGAACCTACCCTGGCCATTCTTGGCAAGTCTTGGCATGCGTTGCACTCGCCCGAAGAAAACTCCACTTAGGGTGCAGTCTCGTAACCATAAACCATATAGGTATAAGGGATAAGAGGCTGCGAAAACAAGCTGGTTGTTGTTAAGACCGGATGGGAGGAGCTAGTCTTGTATGGCCGATGTTTCGCCTCCTTGAAGGGGCAACCGGGGAGATGATAAGGGCGACGCTCTCCATTAGGGGGTGTCAAAGCAGAGACGCAAATGTCATAAGGCTATGTTTTCGCAAGAGAACTTAGGCTCGTCATATTTGTGCAATGATCTGCAGAGGCAATAATACTAACACGAGGGTAAGGCGAGATCAATGGGTCTTTACACGAAAGTGTACGGACGTCTGCGATTTCGTCGCACGGCAGTCAATGTCATGGGGCTTTATGTTCGCAAGGATATCTAGGCCTGTCATATTGTCGCAACTAAAACATCCTGCAGAGGCAAAAATACTCGGAAAATGATAAGGCAAGATCAATGGGTCTTTACATGCAAGTGTAAAGACGTCCTGCGATTTTGTCGCGATGAAAGGTGGCGGGGAAGACCTCTAATTAGGGAGGTCTAACTCGGAAGACCACACAAAAATGATAAGGCAAGGTCAATGGGCCCTTGCTTGAAAATGTAAGGGTGGCTTGCGACCTTGTCGCAATGAGAATAGATAAAATACATTTATGAAGATAAGACAAGGCAAGTAAAATTCTTGATCTATGAAGATACCTGCGACCTCGTCGCAATAATACATTTCAACAACAATAAAACCATTATCCAACCAAATACATGAAGACAATTAAAATCTTTCCTCTGAAGATAAGTAACAGAGGCAAGTATGGGAATGGAAAAGATGGAATATTGTTATTCATCTTCCGATGAAAGAATTATATATCAATAATGCTAACTAATAATATTACAAGAAAGAACTGTCGAAAAAGGGGAATGAAGATTGAATTTATGAACAACGGAAATGTACAGATATTACAGACAGCGAAAGAAAACAAAAAGAATTATCTCTTTGGTGATTCTTCTCCTCCATCTGATTCTTCAGTCTTGTTATTCTCATCGCCAGAATTTTCCCCTTCGCTAGCCTCACTATCAGAAACATCTGAGACAGGCAGATTCTCAGGGACCTTTTCGAGGAGCCAGGGATATGAATGAAGAGGGATTTTGTGGTATTTACAAACATACTCCATGGATCCATTGCGAAAACGAACTGCATCATTACTAAAATTCGCCACTGTCGTTTCAAATTGTTTCTTCAACTTGGAATACTTGTCATTACGAAGGGAGAGACTATTGGCGAGCTGTTGTTTTTCAGTTTCAAGTTCTTCAATTCTCGCTGGAAAATTCCTGGCGAGTTGTTCTTTCTCAGATTCAAGCTCTCTAATTCTGACCTGAAGCCTCTTCTCAGATTCTGCAAATAAATAACAACAAGTTATAATTTACAAGCAACACTACAGAAGTAAGAAGCAGTAAGGTATAATAAGTAACCTTCTCTATCGAGATATCATATCTTTAATCAAGGAAGTATGCTCGGCATGAAGACTAACATCAACACCTAGGTTATTCTGGCATTATCTAAAACTTTCGCAGCCCAGGCGAATTCATCATCACTATTAATAACAAAGAAGAGAACGAACTTGCTCTTCTCATTTGCTTAAGCATAGTATTTTGATGAAGAAGTTCATCTCGTTCAACTTGCACACCGGAGAAGAGATTTGTGGAATTCAGCTAACGCCTGTGCACCTCTATTAGTAATGCGATCGTTCTCATCTATGAGATCACTAATTTTCTTCCTTAAAGTCTTGATTTTCTTCTCGGAATCAAGGTACATTCGTTTAAAGCGGTTAGTTAAATTTAAACTAGATCGTGTTCGATCTCTAAAAGCTGATATTTGGATTGAAGATCCTTTAATGAAAGGAGGTTAGTTTTATCTGAGGAACTACTTAGAGATTGATTGAGGTGAGCGAGAAGAAGGTCATTATCCATAGGTTCAGGAAACGTATGGAGAAGAATAGCCTCATCGGAGAGATTATATACATCTGCGAAGGTAATAAGTTAGGTAGCAATACGCGACCAGAAAAAATAGAAATAATAAAAGAGGGAAAAATCTTATACCATAAAGTTGCTGATTAGCGCTCTGAAGAGTGGACACCCTATCCCTTTGAGAGTCAAGTTCGGTAGTTAACTTTTGAATTCTCTCATCTTTATCGCGAGATGACGCAGCTTCAGTCTCTAATTCTCGAACCTTCTTGCTCAATTGCGAATTCTTCTTCTCAAGATTGTTGCGTCTTCTCTCGAGATCTGAGGCAACTACAAAGGAAGTTCTCCCAACCTATAAAAGAAGATAGAAGAATCATTAATATACATATATTTAAAAATTTAAAAGGAGAAATGTGATTTTGCATACGTACCAAAGATCCAAGTGCATTCAATAAGTCAGGAGACACGACTCTAGAAGCTCCATTGAAAGAATCATTGCCTTCTAGTAAAGCAGCATTACACACATTTGCGAGAGTTCCGCAAAGAGAAGCTAGGGGGGCATCTCCCATTCCTTGGAAAGAGTCTGAGAAGATGCTAGATAATCGATCCATAGGAGAACCGGCCAATGGAGTTTCTTTAGCAAGAAAGCGATTCGAATCATGGTCATCCTCATCAGAAGACTCGGAGTTTGAGTTAAGGCGAGAAGAAGATTGAATCTTTCGCTTTTTAATTAATGGAGCGAGAAGATTTATTTTTGCGGCGACAGTTTTGCCCTTACTTTTACTCTTGTGGCTCTGACTTCTTCAACTCCAACCTTCGCATACGGTTCAAAATAAGAAACAGAGGCAACAATATTGTAAAAATGATAAAGGAAATGTTTCTTACTTCACCCGTAAGCGATCGAAGTCTCGCTAGAGTGCTCTCCAACGGATTATCCTTGTAGCTTCTTCTCAATTTGTTGATCTAAAAAAAAAAAAAAAAAAAAAAAAAAAAAAAAAAAATTCCACAAACTCAGCAAATATAAAAAGAAAATAGCGAAAGCAAGATTTGAGGTAGAAAACACACCTCTTTTGCCCTATCAGGCCATTTGAATTCCCAAGGATGATACCCTGCGAGATTCGCAGGAAGAACATGCGGACCCGCGATATAAGGGCCATTTAAAATCAAGGGTACAACCCACCACTTTTCATCTTTGGAGTGGCGAGGAGTAGTGTTATTGCCCGGGTGCCAATCAATATCCTGCATGAGCAATTTATCCTCAGGGACATTATCCTTCTTTTTTAGGCGAATGCCCCAGCGAGATTTCACATTAATCATCTGTATCACTGAATAATTTTCAAAAAAGTTCTCTACAGTGTATTTTTCAGCATCTATTTCCAAGTCTGCGAATTCGGGGTTTCTAACAGTAGTAGAGTATAAAGATCCTTTGCCAGCACCACGATTCGCATACTCAAGCATTAGGCGAATGCAATCGCCACTCAATTGATAAATAGCCCGAGAGAATTTTTCATGGGCCAAGATTTCATAAAATAAAGGTAACTCTGGATCGTATAAGGGAATGGGAAGTCCCGCGAGAAGCTGACCTAGCGAGACTATAATCCTTTGATCATCACATTGATGATCAGAAAACAGCTTTGCAGAAAGGATAGATGAAGGTTCTTGATCGGGAATGGTCGATAGAGTGAAACCCTTCTCGAGCAACTTCTGTTGAACTTCATTAAAAGAAGCTTTGTATGCACGACTAATGGCAGCCATTATCAGTATGGGAATGGATGGGAGGTTAAAGATTAGGATCAGCGTTAGAAAAGACGAAGAAAAGATTTGCAGTAGCAGAAGCGCAAATTGCGGAAGGAGAAAATCAAAGAAGTTGCAGAGAGAAACTAAAGAATGAAAAGGAGAGGAAAAGAAAACTATATATAGGGAAAAAGATCCTCGAGAAAAACGAGGTCATTTAATGCGAGAAGAGACATGAACGGTCAAGAATAAACGGTTGAAAGAGACGTGTCAAGAAAAGACATTAATAATCAAAATCCGTGTAAAAGTACAAAATTGAAAAAGATAAAGATAAGCAGTCGCGGCAAATCAAAAGAATCACTCTCATGATACTCTTCCCTTCGCAGGAGAAATATGAGAAAAGACAAGAAACGATACTAAATGTACATCTCAAAGAAGCTTCGGAACTTCACAAAAGAATAGAGGCAAGTACGTACTTTTCAAGAACAGTATTCTTCTGCTTGTTCCTTCATCAGCGAAGACCAAAGATTATTACAACAACAGATTTTTCCTTAAAGATCGCTCTTCAAGCAATATTCAAGGAAAAAGAGGCAAGATGTAGGATCATAATATCGCAACGTACAGGGCTCGCGGGGTTAATAAACAACGATGTCGCGAGGCGATCGCAGAGAGCTAAAATAAACGACGCAATGAATAACGACAAGCAAAACATAAAGGAGACGTAAAACTTGGCGAGGGTTAAGGAGTGTCGCGAGAACGAATGTTTGTGCACTTGCGACACTTCGCGGGACATTTCCGAAAATAAAGGATAGCTTAGCTGTCATCCACTATGTATTACCCTATATAAAGGGCTAAATGAGTCTGTTGAGGGAGAGATCTTTTTGGGAGTTGTTGGGCAAGTCATTAGGAGAGAGAAAGTTTAAGAGTGTATTAATTTCTAAGTGTAATTCTATTTCCGTGTGTAAACAATTCATGAATTCAATCAATAAATATTCTTGATCTTACATCTTTCAATGGGTTAATTAAGTAAAATCGAGTAAGGGGTGTAGTGTGGGAAAACCTGCTACTACACCACTGAAGATTGTCTGTAGGGTTGTAGCTTCAAGAACACCAAATCTCCAACTGAAAAAGATCTGTCAGTTCTGTGGGCATCTGCAAAGTGCTTCATTCTATGCTGAGCTTTTGTCAAATCTTTCTTTAGAAGTTATAGCATGTGGTCCCTCTGCTGAAGATAGTCTTGCATAGCAGCAACTGAAGTTGTAGCTTGCACTGGAAAGGCTAAGTGTGGTGGGGTATAACCATACAAGGCTTGAAATGGTGTCATCTTAAGACTAGTATGGTAATTGGTGTTAAACCACCATTCAGCTAATGCCAGCCAATTGAGCCATAACTTAGGTGTAGAGCTAGTCATGCATCTTAAGTATTGTTCTAAACAGGCATTGGTTCTCTCAGTTTGACCATCTGTTTGAGGATGGTAGAAGTACTGAGGTGCAACTTAGTGCCAAGAGACTGAAATAAATGTTGCCAGAAGGTACTAAGGAATACCTTATCTCTGTCTGAGACAATTGAAACTGGAAGACCATGCAACTTGAAAATGTGATGCAGAAACTCCTTAGCTACAGAGATGGCAGTGAAGGGATGACTCAATGAAATAAAATGGATGTACTTGGTCAACCTGTCAACCACCACTAAGATCACATTCTTTCTGAATGACATTGGAAGACCCTCAATAAAGTCCATGGAAAGATGTTGCCATGTTGTATCGGTATGGGGAGAGGTTGGAAGACTAGGCTGGGGGGAAGAGAGCTCATGTTTGTTGAATTGTGAGACATCACGACTAGCAACAAATTGAAAATTTTCTTCCTTCATCTTTGGCCAATAGAAGTAAGTTACGCTCTGTTGTAGGTTCCAAAGCATGCCGGAATGACCTCCAACAGATTGAGGAATGCACTAAGTGAATAATTTGGTTCCTAGTTTGTAAACTTGAACCCACATAAATTCTATTTTTGTATCTCAGAATTCCCTTCTTGAGAAAGTAAGCAGTATCAGATGGAGAAATAAGTAATTGTGATATCAGTTGTTGAGCTTGTGAATCTTCAGAATAACTAGCAATGATGTCATGAGTCCACTGTGACTGAGCAATTGATAAGGCATTGCAATCAGAAGTAGAAGTATGGACCGGAAAGAGCATCATTTTGCTTTATGTTCTCCTTTCCTTTTTGTACTTAATAACATAGTCCAAACCTAGCAACTTCATGAGCCATTTTTGTTGCAACACGGTGGTGATTCTCTGCTCAATGAAGTACTTCAAGCTCAGTGGTCGGTGTGTATGATGAATTGATCTTTGAGACAGATAGTGCTTCCATTGCCCATACGGCCATAACAATGGCCGGTAATTCTTTTTCATAGGTGGAAAGGGCCAAGGCCTGTGGACCCAATGGTTTGCTGTAAAAAACAATGGGTTGCTCATTCTGCATGAGGACTGCACCTACACCAGTGGAACATGCATCTGTTTTAAGGATAAATGGCTGTGAAAAGTCAGGAAAAGCAGAAGCTGGAGCAATGTAGTCATAGCAGCTTTGAGATTCGAAATGCTTGCAATGTCGCTTCCGACCAAGAGAAAGAATCTTTCTTTAACATATCAGTCAAAGGTTTGTTAATGTTGCCATAATGCCTGATAAATCTTCTATAGTAACCAGTTAAACCCAGAAAGCCCCTGAGTTGCTTGAGAGTAGTTGGTTGAGGCAAATTTTGCATGGCTGAAATTTTGTCAGGATCAGAAGCAACTCCTTCAGATGTGATTAAATGTCCTAGATAAGAGAGTCTAGGTTGGGCAAAGCAGCATTTGGTTTGATTAGCAAATAAGGAGTGTTGTCTGAGCAAGGTGAGTGTCTGAGATAAATGTACCACATGCTCCTCCAATGATTTGCTATAGACTAAAATATCATCAAAAAAGACAATGATGAATTTCCTTAAAAATGGCTTGAAAATGGTGTTCATAAGGGATCGAAATGTAGCGGGGGCATTTGTTAAGCCAAATGGAATTAATAATATGATTTCGGTGAAGTTCCTCTGCTATGGTTAAAAGTGAACCAAGCTCTCTTCCTAGAACTTACTGGTCCCACCAGAGATATTTTCGACCAATCATATGTTTTAGCAATTGTTTTGTGCTAAAGAATCGTGTGAGAGATTTTTACCTTCCCAAAAGTCATACAAAAGCCTAATAATTTCTTCCTCCCGGCTTTCCCTTTTTCTCATTCGCCTCTCTAATGAAACGAGCTTTTGGCCCCACCAGAGATATTTTCGACCAATCATATGTTTTGGCAATTGTTTTGTGCTAAAGAATCGTGTGAGAGATTTTTACCTCCCCAAAAGTCATACAAAAGCCTAATAATTTCTTCCCTCCCGGCTTTTCCCTTTTTCTCCTTCGCCCTCTCTAATGAAACCCTACACAGCCAAGAAATCCTTCTTCTTCTTAACTTACAGAAACTAGACATAAATCTTGGAGGGTTTTCTATAACAATCGGGGTGATACTGGATCATCGGTTACATGTGTTTGTTTTGTATTTTTTCTTGATTATGTATACAGTATTTTTTTTACATTGTTTGATTAACACTAATTCTCATAATGGATAAGGGAGATTATTGCGTAGCCATTCGTGAATCTATGGAATCATTATTGGAGGTTGAAGATCATTGAATCCGAATCAGAACCTATTCTTGAATTTCTAGGGTTTTACGCTAGGTGAGCTTTTTATACTCCTTCCTAACTTTCGTTTTTATTTTTTGGATCGAATGAGATTGGCTTTGGAATTCATGTTTTTATGGGTTTCTGTGGATTGTGCTTGATTTTGAGTTTGTTCGTCAATTGTTTTTATATCTAGGGGATGTTGCCGTGTTCGGTGGGCTTCTTCTTATGGCATGTGAATTGTTGTTGACATTCGTTTATATATTTAATTACAAAGTTAATAGAACGTCAATTCTATTAGGAAGAATTGGATTTTTAGGTCTTCAGTTATCAGCATACAGTATCGACAAAGAAGGAACTAGATTGCAGTAGGAACTTGGTATACTTTTTATGTACTTTTTTGTTTGCTTTGGTGATCATATATCACACATCAAATTGAAATGCTCATATAGGCAGTATATCCTGCATCACGAATATGAGAAGATGGGAACAGATGCCACATTGCTAATGCCCTACTTAATATATACTGATGGTCGAGACACAGTATTAAACTTGAAGCCCCATCGCCTATTGACTATGTGTTTTGTAGTTTCATCTTTGTAGTTGTGTTTTTGTATAATTTTGGTGTTCAACGACTTCGAAATTCTTTATATAAAAATAGAGTTTTTTCGAGCGTTGTGGTTAATCGGAGCTTCGATTTACGGCCCCACCATTTTATTTATTGGGTCGGGATCCCTTGACAAAAGTTGTTGACAAAACCTTTTAACAAAATTTATTACCTGCACGATCCCATAAATCTAACGGCTTACCTCTTTGATGACGAGGCATTAAATTTTAGTCTGGTTCCTGTTTGGCTAGCTCATTCGTTCCCTCCAGTTCAAATAGGGACCAGACTTAATGGAGAAAATATTTTACTGCAACTTATAACATTCCAATCATTCATCTTCCTCCCGATCATCTAATTAAGCGAATAGTAATAAATTTGCATCTCCTTGATTTACCGTCTTAAGGTATAAAAGTTTGATCATTTTCCATGAATGTTCTAAATAAAATTCTGAAATATTAAGAGGGATGAAAATAGTATACATCGGATCGTCAATAAAAAAAACTTCCAAACTTGAATTGGGAGGAAGGAATATGACTTTGATTAGCAATCCCCTCCTAAACATTAGACTTTAGTTTAGAGATGGCTGTTTTTTTTTTTTTTTTAACTTCTCACCTTGATCTTTGTAATCATGACTATATGGAATTTTTAGTCCCGCCCAGGCATCCGTTCTCTCCAACTGATGTAATTGCTCTTCCACAATTTGTAGAGCCTTTATGTTTGTGCATGCGGCAGCTTATGGACGAGGATGAATTAACGTCAGTAGAGGATAATCAAATTACAACATTCATATTCAATCATGCTTTCGTAATCTTCGCACCTTATACGGACAGTACTGTAAGAGGTTCAAAGGCTTTTTCTTGTTCTTTCCATTAGCAGCAGAAGACAAAGATCATGATAATTATTTTGTTGATTATGATGACGAAGATAACGTTGTGGTGATGACTGATGATTATCTTAGCAGGAATGACACGACAAGGTTAAATCTCATCTACCACATTTATCAAAAATAGTTGTGACGGAATTCAAAGCCTTTGGAATATGATAGAGAACACAATCGCTACTTGCAGACGGTTAAAACATTTTGATGGGGATGATCTCCAATAATCATGTTTGGCTTTTTTCTTGTTCAACATTCAATGACCCAAACAAGTAATTAAGTGCCACATCATCCATAATATAAGCTGTTAGATGTATAGGATCGTACGGTAAACAAATTTTGTTAAAACATTTTGTCAAAATCGTTTGTTAAGGGATCCCGGCCCTTATTTATTTTGTTAATTTTAAATAATTTCAAAAAAAAAATCTAAGAAAATACTTTTCTGTCCCATAATATATTTTCCAGAAATACACATTTATGAGAAGTTATTATCAAAAAGAGAAACTTTTCACAAAATATTATTCAATTACCAAATAAATATAAAAAATCATCAAAAATATTTACGCCTAATTTACTCTAACATTGAAAATGAGGAGAATCTTCTGCCCCATAATATATTTTTTTGTCCAATGATATTCAAGGAAATATATTACCTAAAATATCTAAATCTAATAAAAATTAAAAATTATCAAAAATGAAAAATAGGCAATAATTAATTTAATCCTAATAATCCATAATTAAAATATGCAAATCAAATCACGATATTATTGTTCATCACGGTTCATCTAAAATTTAAATCAATCACGAAATAATTAAACAAGAAATAAATTAACAAAAAGGTTCAATATCTAATGTCCGATTACACTTCTTTTTAAATTGATTTTAATTACAATTACAAACCACTAATAAAAAAGTAAAAAAAGATCAATCAAACTTAGATCAATCAACAACTAAAATCAAATTATATAAAGTTGTGGATACGCACACCGTAGATTGAAGTATACTTCTTTCTACGAAAAAATTAGTTCATGATCCTTAAATAGCAGAAATACAAAATTATTAGTAGAAATTCGTGAAGAAAATTTCAAAACAAATTCGTGTTAAACAATATCAAGCAAACGTTCAGAAGGAGAAAATATCAGTACAAAAAATGCAATAGAAAATATGAATGGGTTTCAATATTTTTGTTAAAACTATTCAAAATCGTGATAAATATTTTGGGTAACATTTCATTCCATAAATAAAGGATTAATGAATATTTTTACCTTAAAAAAATGTGCATGATATATTGATTATTATTTTTCTGACGATACGATTCATTTCCAAAATCTCCAAAATAATGAAAACATTGATTCTGTTCCAAAACCATTTGAAAAGATACTCAATACACTACAACAAAAACAGCCATGGATCATTCTTAAAAAGTGTGATCTAAGTACTGGCTATCTGTGATCTTTGCCAGTATAATCTAAAGGGTGATCTATAGATAACAACTCTCCTGCAATGAAAAGAGTGATCTCAGCCTATGCAAAGAACATAAAGTTTTGAAAAGTTGAGATCTAAAGACAGGTTTTTAAAAGACAAGGTTTTAAAAGTTGTGATCTTTCCTCTATGTTTTCAACCCAAATTTACCCTATACAAATAGTAAAACAGTATATTCTATTCCTGAACCTGTAATTCAAATTCTTATTGATATAAACAAAATCCAAAATTATATATAAATGGCAAATAATGTCATTGAACAGAAAATATGTGAAATTACACATTTTTGCTGAGTCTACTGATTTATCACAGTCAGGTTCGAGCTTTACAACATGAGACTACGGAGAATGAAGTTAACTTTGAAAAGCCCAAGAATACTTGCAGAATCCATAACAACCACGAAACTAATGGGGAGTATTTTGTACGCCTTCTTTTGCAGCAGCCCCTTCACTATCCTGCGAGTTGAAAATCATAATCAAGTTCGTACAAGTGACACATTTAAATTAAAGCTGATAAAGATAAAGACAATAAGTAAGAACATAAGAGAAACACTAATGCTAGACTTAATGATGAACTGAGTAGGGGGTAGATAGACAAGTACCCTGAGCACCATTTACCTTTTTAATGACCAGAGGTTAAGTATTGTTTAAGACAATCAAAAGATTAATGACAAGAGATAGTACCTGCAATTGCAAATTGTGAACTCGCAGAACCTAATATTCTCTCCAGTGAAGACTGATGTCGAGGGAACAAATAAGCGGTATCCTTGACAATCATGCGGAATAAGTATCCGATTGCTCAAGTTAAATGAGAAGTCAATAATAAACTTATTTTAAGATAACTAATGTCAAATAAGGCCAGTGCCAATCTTTCTCTTTCCCTGAGCATCTTCAAGTTCTTGGGACTGCAAAGTTCTCTCTCAAAATGAACAACAAAATGATTCTTGCAATTCTGGAAACAAGACAATCTTCGAATTATTAATAAAATTAATACACGCAAACATGGGTAGGAATACTGACACCTGAAAAAAGGAAAAAACAGGGAACCTACGGTTTAAGGTGATGCGTGAAATAGAAGTTAATAAAGCGATGCAAATAGCTAAAACAGACATACCTGGAATATGGTGATAGCTTTAACCATAATCACGTGAAGTCAATATACATTAATATGCTAATGAGATACCCACAAAAAAAAAAACAACAATGCTTATGCATCTATAATCACGTGAAGTCAATATCCATAGCCATCTGAATAAGAGGACCAATATAAGCCCCTTGAAAGACAGTCGAAGTCATAAAATTTCTTAAGACCACTAAACTACAAATCCAGGAAACAATAATAAAACAGAGAAGAATAAGAAGTAATGAAATTACCTCCTCATATGCGAGAGTCATGCTTAGCCATAAAACACATCCTATAAATGCAAATTTGGGAGTAAGCCTCCAATTTTAGACGAATATGAAGTTAAGCCTCAATCAACAGATATCAAAGCACGGGATATAAGAGATAAACCTGCAAAACCAACTCAAATTAAACCTACAAATTCTAAATTAAATCATAAAACCACTAATGATAACCTGGCAATAATATCAACAGATTTATGGCTTACTTGCTAAAACAGAGTATTCGGAGATGGAATAAAAATGAATTTAGATCATGGTCGAACCAAGAAGAACTTTAATGATTGGTAAACCACTAAGGATTGGCGTATCTTATGGTACACGAGATTCAAAGAGCAGCATTACTTAAATAGTCTAATAGAAAATAGTACGATGGTAAAACAGGACATTGGAGTTTGTAAGAAATCTACCTTGCCATAAACAAGGGAAGTAGAGAAGGAATACTACGGTCTGCTTTTTCCACAAATAAGTAAGGATGAAATTCTAAAAAACTCTGTACCTCAGTTCCACTGATGCAAAATAGTACAATCAGCAGCCAAATGAACCACGCAGACATAAAGAAGTACAGAGTTAGCATCGGCCAAGACCGATGCTACAATGACAAATACCACAATGACCCTGGCATTGAAATGAATAATCTTCTTAGAAGAGTCATTTCTGGCAGTCTCAGCATAAGAAGAGACCTGAAGAACCAAGAAACAAAACAGGTTTCAGAAATTACATCCCCCTGACTCATTTCCAGAGCAACAAAGAAGAAGATAAATTTTGGATCACAAGAATCCTGCTAAACATGAATAAATAAATAAATTCAGGCAAGTATTAGATCTATGAAGCTAACTCGTAAGAAGCCACTTAGTTTTCCTTGAAGGCATTGACTTTTAATTTCTTTTCATCAAAATATGGAATCACCTCATTGATTAAAACATTATGATGATTGTACTACGGTCCAGTTTGAAGCAATCTCCTATCTTAAGATTCTATTCACCACTATCATTTCAATGGAACTTAACCAGGAACATAAGATCAGGTAATAATCTGCACCAATCTTTAGTATGCGTTACTAAAGTAATACCCGGAGGAGTATCTGCAAGGCGGTGGCAAGTTGGTCCAGATCCACCTACATAATATATTTGGTCCAGGATACTTTTAATAAATGATGTAACCATAATGAGTAAAAAATGAAGAGCAAAGGTGTTGAAGCTTATCTTACCCGTGTTTGAAGCACACAGGATCTAATTGTTCCTTTATGCAAGCTAGTCTCTCGGTTAGTTTGAAAAGTTCAACTGTTCGACCAACTTGGCCTACAATTAAGAGAGAAAAAAAAGTCAAGACAAGAGTAAAATACCAGCGAGAGTTAGTATCCTTTGCAACCAACAGGTCAGTAAATGAATCATTTTTTTTTTTATCTTACGATAGTCTCGGCACTTTCTTTGGTAGCATCATGTGGAATGTCCCCGCTTTTATCTTCCCTAGCTCTTCCGTAAGATGCTCCCGTCTGTGCCACCATAACAAATTTCTCCTTTTTGTTTTTGCTAACAACAAACACAAATTAATATCTCAAAATATGAGAAACCTTATCTTACATACCAATTGTTCCATAAGCCCCGCATATGCTTTGTGGCTTAACCTATGAGGATATAAAGTTTTCATACATATGTAGATATCGCATGCCACATCGACATTGCTTCCATCACATATTTACATGACAATCGCTTATTTAATTCATCATTAACCACCTCGATCTCTTACCAAGATCAAGTACATAATTTATGAAAATGCAATTCGGTATTAAATTCTTTAAATGTGTAATTCTATGAAAATGCAATTCGGTATTCAATTCTAATGTGGGGAAAATGCAATTCGGTATTCAATTCTAATGTGGTAAATGTGGTGAAAATGCAATTCGGTATTAACCAGTACTAGCTGTAGTAGCAGGATTTCCCACACTACACCCCTTACTCAATTTTGATTATTAATCCATTGTAAGATGTAAGATCAAGGATATTTATTGATTGAATCTATGAAATGTTTACACAGGATAATAGAATTACACTTAGAAATTAAAACACTCTTAAACATTCTCTCTCCTATTGACTTGCTTAACAATTCCAAAAGATCTCTCCCCCACCATAGATTCACTTAGCCCTTTATATAGGGTAATACATAGTGGATGACAACTAAGTTATCCTTTATTTTCGGGAATATCCCGCGAAGTGTCGCAAATGCACAAATATTTGTTCTCGCGACACTCCTCAACCCTCGCCAGGTTTCACATCTTCTTTATGTTTTACTTGTCGTTATTCATTGCGTCGTTTATTTTATCTATCTGCGACTGCCTCGCGACATCATTGTTTATTAATCCCGCGAGCCTTGTACGTTGCGATATTATGATCCTACATCTTGCCTCTTTTTCCTTGAATATTGCTTGAAGAGCGATCTTTAAGGAAAAATCTGTTGTTGTAGTAATCTTTGGTCTTTCTTTGATGAGGAATGAGCGGAAGAATACTGTCTTGAAAAGTACGTACTTGCCTCTATTCTTTTGCGAAGTTCAAGCTCCTATATACGAAGTGTCATTTCTTGCCTCATGTGTTACAGAGAATAATCAATTTCGCAATCTCTTCTCGCCTATTAGGAAATATGCCGTATATTTGGATTCTACTAAAGTTCTTTTCGTCAGGTTTCCTTGGATTTAGTAGTGACCGTTTACACGTGTCTATATTTACCTCTTTTACCGGTGCATTTAATGTTATCCGGTCATAACATTTTTCTCATCTATTTATAGGAGCATCCCCTTTGAAAAATTTTCCTTTTCCTTTTCATCTTCTTCATCGTTCTGCAAGTGCTCTTCTTCTTCATCACTTTAGCTATTCTCTTCCAGTTGTTACTCTCATGGCGTCCAGGTTTGTTAATTTTGCCATATCTTTGATTTTGTGGTTGATTAAATTTGAGATTGGCTTTTCTTGTTGAAATCACTTATTTGGTATGATTAACTTTGTGGTTCTTTTTCTGCCATTGTTGTTTAGCAAGAACCAACCCAGAACTAAATTTACCGTGAAGGACCCTCTTCTTTCTTTGGGCTCGCCATCGAAATCTACTTCACAACAAGAATCCCTCACGCAACCAAAGCCCACTTCGCGAGCAAAATCTACGGTTACAAAAAAGACAGTCTGCAGTGACAAGGTATTTAAGGGACATTTGTCTTTATTAACAATGCGTTGTTGCCTCTGTTTCTTATTTAATTTGTCATTCGCAGGATGATAAAACTACTGGTCACATTCCCAAAAGGCTTCGCTACTCTAAATCTGTTACCCCCAACGTTCCATTTCCTTCATTCACGCCTTCGTCTCCTGCTGCGAAATCTTCGCAAGATAATTTTGTGCCTCTTTCTTCTGATAACATTACCAGCGATAATATTTCTATACCTCAACTTCTCATAGACCAAGTTCCTTATAAACTGTCCCTACTACAAACGATCTTATACCTCCTCCTGTTATCAATGTCCCTGCTATTTCTCCAATCACCTCTCTCCCTGGAACCTCCTCTTCTCATGAGGTTCCTTTGACAAAGGATGACTCGTCTTCTTTGTTTGAACAAATTCCTCTGACTACAGAAAATTTGGAGGGGATAGATGTGGCCTTTAAGGTTCTTTCTGACCTCGTGAATGATGCCAAAAAGACTTCTGCTGATCCTATCAAATCCAATGTCTGCGAGATTTTAAGTAAGCACCTTGGTCCTGATAGGATCTCGCAAGCATCTTTAGTTCAAGAGATTAATAAGCTGAAGGATGATCTCCAAGTTATGGCTGTAAAGTGTAATAATCTCCACCTTGAAAATCAAAAATTTCTCAATATTTCACTAGATCGTGATAATCTTCGCAAGAAGAATGAAGAATTAAAAGGTATGCTCTCGCCACCCCCTTCTCTTTTTTTTTTTTTTTTTTTTTTTTTTTTTTTACAACTCAAACCCTTGCTCGTCCTCCAAGTATTAAACCAGAAACGAATAATGGAGATATATCAGACGGAGTCTATCGTTGAAGAGGTTCGAGGTGAAAGAGATGCTTGGATGGAGCAATATAATCTCTTAGATAATCTTCATACCTATGCGGCTGATCAAATAAATAACTTGTCTAAAGAGAATTTTGATTTATCGCAAAAGCAAGTCTCATTAAGTAATGACTTATCTCGCCTCTCTTATTCTTTGACTAAAACTAATTTGGAGTTGGAAACTTTATCGAGATGAGAATCGAACTCTTTCTCAAGAGAAACGATCTCTGTTGAATAAGATGGCGAGCTACTCGCAGCTTGATATAATGCTTGTCAAAAGTTATGTGAAGAACACGAACAAGCTAAACATACTTTGAAAAACCAACTTGAAGAAATTCTCACGAGAGAGATAAACTTATTCAAGGTAGAATAACTTTGAGTGTAAAAGCGAAGCAATTCCAAGAACAATGTGTCAAATTAGAAAAATCCAACTCTACTCTTGCGACCAAGAAAATTCCATACTTGTTTCCAATGAAAAGAATTTGCGATCTCGATTGAAAGGCTTAGTTGGAGATTCATTTGATGATGTCATGGACCGTTTGGGGAATAACCCGCGACTTTAATTCAACATCTTACTTCTCAAAAGGAAGGTAGTCAAATTATTTGACTATCTTAATTTATGTATTTATTCCATGAATGCTTTATTACCCGAAAATGCCAATAATGTTCGATAAGAATTTTCTACGATCTTTTGTATTTATTATGTAGACTCGCGAGAAAGCTTCGCTCCACTATCTCCACCCTCGTGTCTGATTATTCTAAAATTCGCAAGGAAAACGGACTACTCTCCGCGTCTCTTGCTCGTTCTCGCGACCGTGCGGAGCGAAGATTTGATTATATGTCTTATTGTAAGGACATTGATAGTAAGAATCGTCAAAAGGCATTGCTTCTCCAATTCCCTCTTAAAGCGGAAGTTCTTGTGAATAATATTTTCTTTGTCGAAGTCTCTTGATCCTATTCACGTCGATCCTTTGGAAGTAAGTGATGATGAAGTTCCTAATGCTCCGGATAGTGATTATGAATATGAAAGTAGCGAAGATCTCCACGATAAGGAAGTTGTCGATGAAGATCCAAATAGAAAGACTCTGATGAAAATCCGATGAATCGGCGAGAACGAAGGTGATGAAAACATTTACGATGAAAATCCACCCATTGAAGGAGGCGAAGCTGATAAGGGCGCAGAAAAGTCTCAACCATCCTCCGTATTTGATAATGATGATGTAGAGAGTTAAATTCTCTTTGTAATTTGCCAGAATTCCTTTTTGTGTGAATGATTTAACTCTTTGATTGAGTAATTCCCATATTTCTTTCTTCCTTTCTTAGTTAAGACCACCTTGCGAGCATGTTTGCTCATTGAATTTTTTATTAAGTAAATCCATCCCAATCGAGGATTTGATTTTAATTCTTCTCACTGCGACAAAGTCGCAGGCCGCCTTTACATTTTCATGCAGAGGCCCATTGACCTTGCCTTATCATTTTTGTGTGGTCTTCCAAGTTAGACCTCCTAATTAGAGGTCTTCCCCGCCACCTTTCATCGCGACAAGATCGCGCAGGACGTCTTTACACTTGCATGTAAAGACCCATTGATCTTGCCTTATCATTTTCCAAGTATTTTTGCCTCTGCAGGATGTTTTAGCTGCGACAATATGACGGGTCTAGATATTCTTGCGAACATAAAGCCCCATGACATTGCCGTCTTGCGACGAAATCGAAGGACGTCCGTACACTTTCGTGTAAAGACCCATTGATCTCGCCTTACCCTCGCGTTAGTATTATTGCCTCTTCAGGATCATTGCACAAATATGACGAGCCTAAATTCTCTTGCGAAAACATAGCCTTATGACATTTGCGTCTGTTTTGACACTTCCCCTAATGGAAAGCGTCGCCCTTATCATCTCCCGGTTGCCCCTTCAAGGAGGCGAAACATCGGCCATACAAGACTAGCTCCTCCCATCCGGTCTTAACAACAACCGGTTGTTTTCGCAGACCTCTTATCCCTTATACCTATATGGTTTATGGTTACAAGGCGCACCCTAAGTGGAGTTTTCTTCGGGCGAGTGCAACATATGCCAAGACTTGCCAAGAATGGCCGGGGTAGGTTCATCCATCCCGGGCACTCGGCTCAACCATGTACCTCGGCGCCTTGAGCATACACCGACTCCTTGGAAGAGACCCTCGGTCGCCCAACCAGGGTATAACCTTATATAGTTGGGAATCCAAGGTATCTCTCCAGGATAGGCTTTCATGGGCCCCAAATTTTCATGACTCGGGCTTCGGGAGCGGTGTAACCTTCCCCGAGCCATGTCGAGAGATACCCCCTTATATGACGCACTTTAGGTCTTACATTTGCCTCTTTACGAAATGTTATTCGCGAACTAGGGTGTACGCCATAAAGGTTCGTCCCATTCATTCATTCTTTTTATTCAATCATTCTTCATCATTTGCTATTTTGTTTGCGAGATATTCGCCACTTTATTCATTTAATCATTCATTATCTCTTGTTGTTTTGTTAAGCCATTCATGACTTTTTTGTTATTCTTTCGCGAGATCTTCGCGGATTTCTCTCGCATTTTATTGAATGTCGCAAATATCTTGCGAAGAAGTACTTCATCTTGATTCCTTTTTCCTCTCTCATTATTGGGTAATATTTCTTTAGATATAACCTATTCCATGGCCTATCCAATTTTTGTCCCACATCTCTTCCTTCGGGGTCCATCAATCTATATGCCCCTGTACCAACTACCTCTTTGATGATATAAGGTCCATCCCATTTTCTCGCCAACTTGCCTCCGCTTTCACGTTGATATATTGGGGTTTCTCGCAACACCAAGTCTCCCGGTTGGAACTCACGTATTTTTACACGCTTGTTATATTCTCTAGCCGAGTCTTTGATAATTCTCCATGTGTCGCAAGGCCTTTTCTCGTTTTTCTTCCAATTCATCCAACTTGATTAGAATGTTGCTGCGCTAAGATTTTTCTCCCAGGACCTCTTTTTTGGTTGTCGGAATCACGACCTCTGTTGGAGATCTTGCTTCAACTCCGTAAGTTAAGCAAAAGGGGACATTCGTGGCTTCTCTTCTAGTTGTATTATAGGCCCATACTGCATTGGGTACTTGTTCGCACCATCCCCTGTTGTGTCCTTCCAACTTTTTCTTCAATATATCGGCAATTGTTTTGTTTGTTGCCTCCGCTTGGCCATTAGCTTGTGGATATAATGGAGTTGATTTTCCACATCTTATCTGAAATGCATTGAGCAGCAACTCTATATTTTGCCCTTCAAACTGCTTCCCATTATCAGATACCAATTGTGCGGGGATCCCAAATCTGCATATAATATTTTCAAATATGAAAGTAAAAACATCCTTATCGCGAATGTCTTTGGACCGCTTTCACCTCTCGCCCATTTTGTGAAATAGTCCGTTGCGACAATTAAGTATCTTCTTTGTCCTGTTCCCGGTAAAAATGGTCCCACAATATCTAAACCCCATTTTCCAAAAGGCCACACACTTCTTGAAGAATTTAACGGTGCTCCCGGTGCATGTATCTTCTTCCCGTGTCTTTGACAATCTTCGCAGCGTCTGGCTATTGCTCTCGCGTCCTCATGCATATATGGCCAATAATATCCTTGCGTCTTTGCCTTGTATGCCAAAGATCTTCCGCCGCTATGATTTAGGCATCCCCACTATGCAAACATCTTCAATATGGTTTCTCCTTCTTTCCTTGTTAGACATCGAAGCGAAGGTCCATCAAAAGAACGCCGATAAAGCACGCCATCTCGTAATTCATAATTTGTTGCCCGGCTCTTTAACTTGTGTGCTTCAATCTATTTCTTGGTACCTCGCCTTTCATTAAGTACGCGTGAAGTTCTACTCTCCAATCTTCCTCGCGACATTGCATTTCATCTACTACCATCATTATATCGCTTCTTGTCCCTCCTCTTTATTAATTGATGGCGCTAGTAGCGTCGTATTTTGATATTCCTCGCAGGTTGGGTCTGTCATCATACTTGATATAAAGGCAAAAGCGTCTGCGAGTCTATTATCTCTCCTTGATATGTGCCTCCATTTTATTTTCGGTATCTTTGTCACGACAACACTTCTACAAGCTTCTGTATTTACGTAGGGATGGATCATTTGTAGCATACTTCTCTGTTATACGACAGATTGCCAATTGCGAGTCACTTTGGTAATCCTCACATTCTCCAATTTCATTTCTATTGCAAATCTTAGAGCATGTATTATAGCTTCATACTCCGTTTCATTATTGGTAGACTCAAATTCCAATCTAAAAGCAAAAGCTAACTTATTGCCTTCTCAAGCGAAATCACAACAATTCCCACTCCTTTACCTTCTCCGTTGGATGATCCATCCACTAATATTTCCCACCGATCTGGCTCGGTTAACAAATCTTTTGGATCTCCATGCTCTTCTTCTACATCCATCATTTCATCCTTTGCTTCATCTTCTTCCAAAGGAAATTCCATGAAAGTCTGCGACAACACTGTGACTTGGTTGAAGATAATATTTCATATTTGAGTTTGTAATGGCTTATTTGAGCATTCCATCTTTCGACTCTTCTGATCTTTTTGAATTTTTCATTACGACTCGATTGGTACCTTCGTTACCACTCTAACAAAGATATGTTTGAAAATATATCGAAGTTTAAACGACGCATAGACTAATGCCAGGATTAGTTTTTCAATCTTTGAATAATTTCTTTCGCAAACATTAAAAGTTTTGCTTGATATAATAGATTGGTTTTTCTACTCCTGCGTCCATTCGCAGTAAAACGCACTTAAGGCATGCGATGTTGTCGCGAGGTATATTAATAATTCCTCTCACGGGTTCCGCATCGCATAATGGATATATCCATTAAATGCTCTTTGATCCCTTGTAAAGCCTTTTCACATTCGTCCGTCCATTTAAATTTCGACCCTTTTTGGAACATTGAAAAAGTGTTTACATTTATCGAGATGACCGCGAGATGAACCTTCCTAGCGATGCTAGTAATCCATTCGGCTTTTGAACATCCTTTCTTGTCGCAGTGTCGGCATATCGCGAATCTGCTTTTACTTTCTCCGGGTCAACATGTATTCCTTCCTTTGATATAATGTAACCCAAGAACTTCCCTGACGCAACTCCGAAGGTACATTTCTCTGGATTGACTTTGATGTTGAAACGCCTCATTTGTTCAAAAATTTCTTTCAAGTCTCGCACGTGATCTTCTCGCCTTTTTACTTTTCACTAGCATGTCATCTACGTATACCTCTAGTGTTTTATGTATCCATTCTGCGAATACATTTTCTACCATCCTTTGATACGTTGCTCCAGCATTTCGCAAACCAAACGGCATTTTAGTATAACAGTATAATCCTCTTGGAGCGAAGAAAGCAGTGTGCTCTTGGTCTTCCTCGGCGAGAGGAATTTGATTGTAACCTTTGTATCCGTCTAGCGACGATACTCTTTCGTTCCCATTCTTGATTCGACCAATTGCGGGATGTACGGTAATGGAAAAGCTGTCTTTAGGGCAAGCTTTATTTAGATCAGTGAAATCAATGCAAATCCTTATTCCCTTGTTCTTCTTTGGAACTATAACCATGTTCGCTATCCATTCAGGATACTTTGCTTGTTTAATAATTCCTGCATCCAGCATCTTCTGCAATTCTTCTTCTATCTGTGGGTGATATGTTGTTGCTATCTTTCTAATTCTTTGTTTGAATGGCTTCACATTTTTATCAATTTCCAACTTGTGACAGGCTACTGATGGATCTATACCAGGCACTTCATCCATATCCCACGCGAAGATATCTTTATAATTCCGCAATAGATCGACAGTTCTTTTCTCTTCTTCCGCTCCCATGTTAGTTCCAATCTTTAGCATCTTGGGTTTTTCCTTAGTTCCAATATTCACTTCTTTAGTTTGCTCTGCCGCGACGTAGCTGGCCTTCGGTTCTCCCATAGGGGTTGGTCCTTTCGGTTCTTTCGCGGGATCATTTTCTTCTCCCGAGATCTCGCTAGGTATGCCTTTTCCTTCCTTCGCTTTGATCATGTAAACTCTGAACTCTTCTTCTTTCTTAGCCGCCCTTGCCATCTTTTTGCGACACTTTGATATACTCTTTCGCTTGTTTACTTGTTCTTCGCAACACTTTACTTCATTTTGATAATATATTCTTCCTTTGGCAGCATCCCCTTTGATCTCGCCAATTCCGGTTGGTGTAGGAAACTTGATACATTGATGAAGCGTCGACGCCACAGCTTTTATTGCATGTACCCATGGTCTTCCTAGTAATAAGTTATACGGTGATTCCATATCTACTACGCTCAATGTCACCTGTGTTTCAATTCTTCCTAATGGAATACGTATTTTTATCTCCCCTTTAACTTTTGTTATGGATTTACCAAAGCCTTGAATATTATATGCCGCGAAGGTCATATCTTCGTCTTTATATCCCATCTTTTTGTAAGCGTGATAGAACATGATGTTCACCAGACTCCCTGTATCAATTAAAACTCCATTCACCACCCATGTTTTCACCGTGTTCTCCGATTCCTCTCATTCCTCTCCTTATACGCGTTAATTGCAATCACCAATGGAGATGTGTGATCCAAATTTTCTTTGGATATTTCCCCCGCCGTGAATGTTATCTCTTGCTTTTCCCAATCCTTCAAAGGTGATGTTATTTCTCTATCCGTAATCTTCTTTCCTTCAAAATCTCGTTTGTGTATTCTTCCTACGATATTTTCATGAAATTCGCTAATCATTACTCTTGTACTGTCTTTGTATGCCATATTTTTTTCATCCGATCTAAAGTTTTCCTTTCTCATTTTTCGATTCAAACAATTTTAATTGCAATCTTCTCTCTTTTACCAACGATCGATCCTGTTTCTAGCGCATATGTAGTAGCAGGATTTCCCACACTACACCCCTTACTCAATTTTGATTATTAATCCATTGTAAGATGTAAGATCAAGGATATTTATTGATTGAATCTATGAAATGTTTACACAGGATAATAGAATTACACTTAGAAATTAAAACACTCTTAAACTTTCTCTCTCCTATTGACTTGCTTAACAATTCCAAAAGATCTCTCCCCCACCATAGATTCACTTAGCCCTTTATATAGGGTAATACATAGTGGATGACAACTAAGTTATCCTTTATTTTCGGGAATATCCCGCGAAGTGTCGCAAATGCACAAACATTTGTTCTCGCGACACTCCTCAACCCTCGCTTGAGTTTCACATCTTCTTTATGTTTTACTTGTCGTTATTCATTGCGTCGTTTATTTTATCTATCTGCGACTGCCTCGCGACATCATTGTTTATTAATCCCGCGAGCCTTGTACGTTGCGATATTATGATCCTACACTAGCATCAAGTGGCTCACGGATAAAGAACAGTTTGAATAAAATTGAATAAGATAAAAACACAACAGGAGAACTGTAAGAGGCAGGAACCACTTGAGGTAACCTATATCTCAGTTCAAAATTATATACAAACAATTTTCCACCTCAATATCTCACTAAAAAAGAAATAAAAGGCAAACACATTACACTACTGTGAACTGTAGACTAGTTTGATTCATTACTAATAATGTAGTAAAACAAAGTTCAATGATCATTTCAATGGTCTGTGTAGGTGGACATATTCATATGACAACCACAATACGATAATGTGATGCCTATTTTATTAGGGTTGCATATTCAATTTCCAATCAACTAATCACCTCATTATCAATGTATTCCAATTTACAAATTATACAAAAATTCACTTTCTCTCTAAAATCGTATGGGAATTTATCACCTCAATGATCAATGCATCCCTAATTTTACTACTCAACAAAATTTTATAACCTTAAACCCCAAATTTGAAACTAAATCATTCTATCCTAAGTTCAATTTCGTAAATTCAAGTTCTGGACAACATCGCCGATTAAAAAAGCAATTAAAGGAATTAAGAAAATTCCTTTCACCCGCTTAAGAAAAATGAAACCTCCTTAAGAAGAATATCAGCGATTCGTTAAGGAAAACTTCATTGATCTTCCAAACAAAATCTCATCTGATCGCATACGCCTGCACAAACAAATAAAAAAAAAACCTAGATTCAGATTTAAACTTCAATCTCGTGTTAGACCAAACTCCAAATGTAATCCAAATGATCTCGAATCATAGATAAAATCAAGTTGCATACTAGGATCGTATCTGAATCACGATTTCGACAATCGATTATACCTGAATTTCTAAGAAAACTCGAGAGAGCGGAAGAGAGAGAGAAAAAGATTATCCGAGTGAAATAGTGACATGAGATTTAAATGAGAGTACTCGAGAAATAAGACTAGTTTTAATACTGGGCCCGTAAAAACCAAGTTGGGCTTCTTCTTTTTTTCTCAATGGACACATTTTAGATCACTAATCAGTGTAGAAGTGGTCAAATTGTCAGTATTAACATCACACTTTCTACAAAGCATGAGATCAATAGGAAGCTGGATTATTATTATATCACACCCGTCAAAAAATCAATGATCTTTAAGTTTTTGCTATAAAAAGATAATTGCTTTACATAAATTGTGATCTATGATAAGTGATCTAAAGCATATATTGTTGTAGTGATATATTTCAGGTTTAATTAATTGATATTATATTTCCAAAACATTTTTTTATGGAATTTGTTGGTTTGGTGGTTCTCTATATAAAGCATCCGTGAACAAGCCTAACCAAGTTGTTTCGACGGTGCTTCTTTCTTCTATATTTTTTTCTTCAAATTTATATGGTTATATCTGATCCATTGTCATTGTTTGTTTTCAGGATCTTCGATCATGTATGTAGCTTTTGTAGGTGTCCATAGTCAATCAATATCAAGGTATATCAAATATTATTGTCATTCGGATATGAAACACAATTTTTATTTTTTGTTTTGCAGGTCTTTTGATGCATCAAACGCGTTTTGCTAATTATTATTTATTCAGAAAAATAAAGGTTTGTTCAATTTTATTCTTGTTGATCGTGTTTGTATGATTGTTCTTCGCTCATTTTCTCTTTTAACAATTTGGTTGTTGGTAGTAAACTAATCAATTTTATTGGTTTGAGAGATCTTGAGTCTGAAATTGATAAGAACTTAAACCTAAATAATATTTTAGTTTATTTATTTTTATTTTCTTTGATAAATACCAAAACATGTATATTTATTAGCCAGGGAGAATTTGAAGTAATGGTCATCAAGTTCATATAGTCGATTTCCTTATCGGAGAAGAAAGTGAGCACGGTAGTCCCCTTCTTTCTATAACTATATCTTAATTTTTCTAAACAACAAAATCGTTTTTTCGAAGTTTTTTAGTTATCTTAATGGTTTAATAAAAATCGTTGCTATCTCCATAGTCCATACCTTATGCAGACCAACTGATCATCTAAGCCTGACAAATCATTGCTAATGAAAATAAAAAATATGTTAAAACACAAATTCACTGACACTAGACGACAATTTTATGACCAAAATTTACGGGGAAAGGTGCTTGGGACAACAAGCGCGTAGAAAAAAAGAATCACAACAAAAAATAAGCCACCTACAAGCCATAGATTCCGAACAAGTATATCGACAAGACAAAGTTTTAGCCGGTCAACAAGCACAACATTCAATGCAAACCCATGAAAATTTATCAAAAAGAAAAGAAAATGTACAGATACAACACATAGGTAAGTAAGAAAACCGTAAATCAGTAACTTAACATTTATATCTCACATTTTTTTGTCAATGCAGGGGTACTCCATAAAATCTAAAAAAAAAAAAAAAAAAAAAAAAACTTCTCAACCTACCGGGGTTGGGATTGTTTAGTTCAATGATTTCGAAGGCATTTTCATGGTATTTTCATTTTATAGGTGTTGTTGTCACCCTTTTTATCTCTTCGGTACACTTATCGAAGTTAAGCGTTGACATTAATTATTCGTTCTTTCCTAATAATGTTACCGATATGATATTTAACATCTCTATTGATCTTTTTTTTCGTAGTTCTAAGAAAAAGTGTCGGTATTCCTAATAATATTATGTCGCTTCTCTATCTTTCCATTTGATTAGTCTTTAAATCCGTTCTTTAACTCTTTTGAAACTTAAGCAGAACTTTTGTTTACACGAGTTTGCCTGTATTTGACAATATTTTTGAAATTTACATTAAAGCGAGCTACAATCTTTTCTAATCGACAAAGTTAGGTATTTTTTTGTTGCTAATATAAATTTGGTGTATATATATCATATTGCAAAAAGAATTAGAAAGGATATATTCTTTTATGAATCATAAGCAAAAAGACATAGGCCATGGAGAGTATGCAAAAAGAGTTGGTTTCTTTCAATCTTCCTCTTCATAAGCCATGATTTGTTGTTATTTTATATATAAGCTGATTATTATTACCTTATATTTTTATTTTTTATCTGAGTCGAAAATGTGTGGAAAACTTTCTCATGGATTAAGAAAGAATGTAACTTTTCATTTCGTGTGTGGCGGAGTCGATGCGTTCCAACAAAATCCAATTTTTAGCTTTGGGTGACAAATGAGAAGCTAATACGCACGGGTATTCTTTTATTGAATGGTTTGTTTGTGCTAAAGTTCCACGTATTGTAGATTTACATGTAGTATAAATACTCATTGCGATCGAATCACGGATAGACCTAATTGATGATGGATATCCAAATTGCCTAAAGAGGGTCATTGCTGATGATGTTGATCCAATGTGTACCAGAGAGAGGAGATGTATCCTCATTTCTAACAGATATTCCTAAAGTGAGATGGGTCATCGGCTTCCGCTGCTCCGCATCATCTCCACCTAAAAAATGGACGACGTTGATGGTTGGTATATATACCAGCGAGATCGAAGCGATCGAAACAGAAACGTAGTAGTAATCCAAGCTTCTGCAGCATCTGCACAAAATCGAAGCGGATCGAACTGCATTTGCATTCATAGAAGGAATGAAATAAACCACATTGTTCATCCACCAAATTGGGTCTTCTTACGCACGCTACTTCGAGCAAGAAAGCAATGCGTACTCATCGTTTTGAAAGGCCAACCAAAACTTTTCATTAAAAAATCCAAGTGCATGAGAAACTTTTCATACTTAACCATATAAAAATAAAATTCAAAATCTTGATTAGTGCTTTCAGTGTGTTTCATTTTCTTTTTGATGTCCTTGAATTTGATCGAGTGCTCTCGGTAGTCTAATCGAGATATAATCCATAAAATTGATGTATAGGCAGCCTCTAAAGGTCATTACTTGCACATGATTCAATTATGGCATTTAATCTGGGATCGGGTGTCTTCTTGCTATTTGCAGAGACATATACTCTGGGAGTGTGAAATATTATCGTAAATAATCTGGGACCAGGCGTCTTTTTTTCTTTTTTTTCGTATTATTCGTATTATGGTTTGAGACTTCAGTTTAGCTTATCTTTTCAAGCTAGGTTTATATATCATTTGTTGAGAATAGAATGCAATGCGTACATTAATTAAAGACATTTTCCTCTTGCAGGTTAGGTAAAATTCTTTGATGTTGTTGCAGACCTGATCTTTCTTTGGTGAACAACACAGGGAGAGGCAAAACTAAATCACATCCTTAATTGATTTGTTTTGATAATAACAAGAAGGATATTTTATTTTAGGGTTGTTAGTCCCAGATACAACCTATAGGTTCTCCCTATGTTGGAGAGACAAAAGTATATAAAAAAAATAAAAGCATGGGCCATAGATTTAAAGAAAATCAATATTTTGAGAAAAGACGGGAGCCGCAATTTTAATCCGTTCATATAGGCTACGACAATAATTGTTGCAAATCCATAATTTTGTGGCACCGCAAGGAAGTGCTTTGAACAATACCATTAATTTCTTAGTGATGTATTTGCTTTTAATAAATTTTTCCCTTTCTAAGTCAAAAAAAAAAAAGAAGAGTCCCGACAGGAAATGGGATGGTTTATGAAAGCGTTTTATGTATTGGGATTATCAATGGGTAAAAATGGAGTCCATACATTGTCAACTTAATAGTGATCTTAACATTTCTCTGCATTGTAAAACAGTGATCTTAGGAAAAAAACAAAAAAAAAAATTATTCCATTTATAATTTACTTTTTTTTTGTTAATATTATTGGATAACAATTAATAGTTAACTTTATTTTTGTTAATAAGATATCTATCCCATTAATAGTTTCTTTTAAACTTTTTTTATTATGATTAATTATAATAAGTATGTCATTTAACTAAAAACAAACCCGTGCGTACGGGTTACAAACTAGTATATACTAACACGAGAGAAGCAAAGCTCTTATGCATTTTCTCCACTACCAAAGTTCACAGAGGTTAGTATGAAAGAACTTCTTTTCTGCACTCTCTTCAGACGTTTCCCCATATCTTGGATGGATTGATGTGGATAAACAAAAGAACATAAGATAGCCAAGGATATGGATTTGATTACTGATATAAACTAAATAGACGGAACTAATGAATTCAAATTTAGTGGTGACATTAAACGTATTGGAGTAGATTTAAGATGGAAATTGTTTGCATGTATGTTGCACACATACCACTGGGAACCAAGATTGAGGAGGGTTTTTAGGGGTAAACAAATCCGAGCTTGTGCGAAGCACGGGCGCACACCTAGTAACTCTAAATTCATAACGCCCCTGATGTGTTCTAAAGGCAGTCTTATGAATATCAGATAGGTGCATTAAGATTTGATAGTAGCCTGACTTCAAGTCAATTTTTGAAAAAATTACTGCACCCTTTAATTCATTCAAAAAATCATCTATTAAGGGAATAGGAAACTTATGTTTTATTGTGATGTCATTCAGATTTCCTATAATCCACGCAAAAACGCCATGAACCATCCTTCTTCTTGATAAGCAAAATAGGAGAGGCAAATGGGCTATGACTCTCTAGAATAAAGCCAGCATCCAACATCTCTTGAACCAATTGCTCTACGACTGCTTTTTATAAATTAGGGCATCTATAAGGTCTTTGAGAGATAGGTTCTGAATTAGGCTTTAGGGGTATTTGATGGTCAATTGCTCTTTGTGGAGGTAATGAAGTTGGAGCATTAAAGACATCTTAAAAGGACTCAAGTAATGTAGAGATGCTATGTGTTTATGGATGAAAACTATTTCTAGGTTTTGGTAATTTGGGTGTGTGGATGAGAAATGAATCTAAACCCTAAACAAATGCACTGCACGGGAGTGCTGTGATTCGAGAAGTCAATCTGTACAACTCTGGCCTAAACCAAGAAATGGCCGTTCCAGACTTGCTTCGGTCACAAAGTGAAGGAGATGGGGTTGATCTTAGGGAGGGAAGCGAAGAAGGAGTTGAGATTGTGGAGGTGTTGGTTGTTTAATGACTTGTATCGAGAAAGGCGAATGGCTTGCGAGATGTAAGCTATCGATTCCGGTGTTCGAATACGATTGTATCAACACTTGGTTTTCTGTCTTGTCTTGCCTTGTGCTTGTGGAAATAGGGAGGAGAACCTATTTATACAAGTCATTAAGCCTAACCCACGTCTCTCATGGGAAGTGGGGGAAGTGGAGTGATGGAGTAGCGGAGTTGTGTGTTAGTGTCACACGACCGGTCTTGCCCACTTCTCCCGTCATCACTAACCGTCCATGACTTCTGAAAGCGTTCTTGTGATGGCACGTTGTGCTTGTGGAAATAGGGAGGAGAACCTATTTATACAAGTCATTAAGCCTAACCCACGTCTCTCATGGGAAGTGGGAAGTGGAGTGATGTAGTAGCGGAGTTGTGTGTTAGTGTCACACGACCCGGTCTTGCCCACTTCTCCCGTCATCACTAACCGTCCATGACTTCCCGAACGTTCTTGTGATGGCGCATTGTGCGGGCTGCAGCCGTAAAACCAGACCAATACCCCAGTGAAGTATCACCCGTTTGTGACATGATTGATGTCTCGATCGTGTGGATCGTGGGACCCACGGGGAAGTAGCATGTAATTTGGATTAAATAACTAAGTTATTTAGGAAGTCGATATTTATGAGATATCGTGTGTATTCTATGCAGGTAACGCATCGAATATATTCAACATGTTTGAAGCATCGCAGTTTTAAGGCTTAACGGAGTAAGTCACGAATTTAAGCGTCTTAAAATAGTATCATGTCCAGCCATCTTCGAGTGATTGTTTGGAGGCTATACAGGCAAGCCCTGATTTGGCCGATCACCTCATGTGGAAGAGTGGTGGACGGTGATCGTGGTGATGCCTTGCTGGTCTCTTAACTCCTAACCAGGGCTGCTTGACCAAGCTGGTAGAGTTGGACGGACGAGATGATCTGTGACACTCATCTGCGACCAGTTGATGAAGTTTTAGGGTTTTGAAGAGGTGCGCAAGCATCACTCTTGACTTGGTCGAAACCAAGCATGGGAGGTGTATTAAGCGGACCGACCGGGCATGCCTGTAGACGACTCTTTGGTGTACACATCCATACCTCATTACCCCATGAAGATATAATCTAGGCCACTCAATTTGTCTAGCAAAGTTGAGTGGTTGAGATCAATTTGCGGCGAAATCCGTTGCGCAAAGGAATCGGGACCGCGCGACCATGCCTAGTTTGGGCGCACGAATCGAGGCGTCTAGACATGGTCGGTCTTGGACGATTGGTCAGGGATGTGGACGGTCCCACGGTGATCGTGTTGACATGCTTAAGACCCTTTGAATCTACATACACACCCTCCATCTATGCCTGCGAAAATGGATGGTCGTGATTGATTTGCGACACATGTGACATGCCGCAAACCCTAATTAGGGTTTCATGTCCATCTACTTTGGTGGGCCGAATTGGCAAGCTACGCTCCTCTATTGGGGAGGCTGACCATGTGGGACCCACATTGGGCGGTGGTGATCACGCCAATACATCGATGGCTAGGGGTGCGATCTAAGCCATCCGAACATGCCGGTGAAGTTGGATGGTCGAGATCGATTTAAGACCCTTAGTGGAATTTCTGCGACCCTTAAAGCATCACGCCGTCCGAACTTTGGGTGAGCGTTTGCTCCTTCTGGCTAGGTCGAGAGATGGTCGGCTATGCGGGTAGAAAGGGGGCCCTCCGGTGTTCATAACGGTGCTTGTCCGAGGCCGGGAATGGGGCGTCTGCGCCGTCCAATCGCGCCGGCGAAGATGAACGGACGTGATGGATTTGAGGCCGCCGAGGCAGCCTTTGTTCGTACGAGCTCCTCCAGCCGCTCCATACCGGCTTGGACATCCAACTTCGAGGCTGGTGTTTGGTGGTTGTTTGGAGCGTGATTTGTACTTGACCAGCCATGGCACTAAGGGCCGTGGTGGTCATTGTTGTGGTTACTGCTCCTGCTAGGGTTCGTCTGAAAGGCTGGTTAAATCGTGCGGCCAACTTGCGTGGTCATGATTGTTTCGAGACCGATATGGGACAGTCAGATTCAAAATATGCTCAATCGATCTAGTATAACACACTTTGAGAGATGTATGCTCAATCGGGCTAGTATAACACACCGAGAGTTGTAGCACAGTACGGGTATTTCGTGCATGCCTCATTAGTGACACTTGGAGATTCATGTTACTCTGCTTTGAGAGCAACACTCGGTCGTCATGCCGCACCAATAATGAGAGTTGGTGGGAAAATCACGGAAATACAAGGTTTGGTCATGCATTAATAATGCTATAAATTCACACAGGTATATGGGATTGTTGCTACATGCTCCATTTTAGGTGAATTAGTAAGGTGGAGAAGTATTCATCACTTATCGGTGGCTTTATCCTTTGCGGGATGTCGCGTATAATTTTGGCTTTTATAATTTTAACCTTAAAATGAAAATCCACCATCAACACTAGGATCAATTGGTTGTAGTGGAGTAAATTTGAAATAAAGAAAAAATGCCCAATAAAGGTGGGTGTGTTGTCCTTAAGAAATTTCAAAAGGTATTAACACTTATCATACCGCAAGTAGATGTAGAAGAACTCCCATGTAATGTGATACGTTGACCTTGATGAAAGAATGAAACTACGAGATCTCGCTAAGTTGAACATAACATCACCAAGTTGTTTAAGCCAATCCACTCCCAAAACCATGTCCATGACCTCCAAGTGGTAGTATGCGTAAATCGAGAGATAAAGTCATACCCTTGCATATGCCAACAAAGTTGAGGACAAATCCCTCTGCGATTGTAGATTCTCCATTAGCTGTGATCACTAGCATGTGACCGGTGTGTGCAACATGTAGCTATAATCGAAGCACCAACTTGGCATCCACAAAGTTGTGAGTCTTGCTAGTATCAATCAAGATGAAGATATCCACGAGAGTGTAGTTTGCGAGGTACTCTAATGGTGTTTTGAGTAACCAAACCAGATTAACGCATTCAAAGAGATTTCCATAGAAGAATCAAGAGAAGAGGGTGAAGTAACCTCTTCTATAATCTCTTCCACGAGATGATGGAGAATCAGCATCTTCTGTCCAACCGGCATGAATAACTCTTTGAGTTTTACAAATATGACCTTGTTTGTAGAGTTCGTGTGAGTTGTAACATAGGCCTTTGTCTCTTTGATTTTCATTTGAGTGGTGTTAAGCGTTTAATTGGAGGTATAGTTGTTTCATTTTTTGTAGGTGTAGTGGGGAGAGTAACAAAAGGCTTAGGGGTGGAGAATGGTGGTTTTGGTGGAGTGGTGAGCGGAGATAAAATGGGTTTGGTATGTGTAGGAGGTGAATAATAACCGGTAGAGTATGAAGGAGATGGTTTAAAGAATGGTCTAGATTTCTTGGCTTGAAAATCGACATTAGCCTTGTTGCATTCTGGCTAAATAAAATGCATCAGTATCGGTCGAAAGTTTAAATATTTGTACTGGATAACGAATCTCTTCTTTAAGGCCACTGATGAAGCTCATTGTGTAATAATCCTCAGATAAACTCGGGTTACGAGATTTCATTAAAGCTTTCAAGGACTCATATCTCTCATAATACTCTTCTACAGTAGTGAGTTGAGCTAATTTTTTAAAACTGCCGACATAGTTATCGAAGCAACATCCTCAAAACGACAACACATATCAGTATAAAGTTGAGACCAATCTATAAATGGTTTACCCTCTTGATAATCTAGAAACCATGAATCATCTCTACCATCAAAATGAATAGATGCTAAATCAACTCTATGACTATCATCAATCACATTTAACTGAAAATATCTGTTACACTTACGAATCCAACCCCTGGGATTACTACCATCAAATCTTGGAAAATCAATCTTAGGATGGCAAGAGAATTTGCAGTTGAGTGATCGGTAGCGTTGATATTAGGAGGAGTAACGGCGTCCGGGATGAATGTGGATCTGGTATAATATGATGAGTTGTATCCATATCGAATCGTTGATAGAACAAGGCGATGGTGGATAGTGATTCCTTAACAGGAATCATCTCAGCGAGAGAAAGAACTAATTCGAAGTGAGGTTCTTAACAGATTCTTCTAAAATCAATAATTTTTCGAATGAGTTTGCAAATGAATAACTCGCTTCTTTTTTTGTAGTAATCTTATCTACTCCTCCGATCATGGTGACGGTAATCAAAATCGGAATCGTCGATACCAATTGTCATGAACAAACTTGCAGATTTGATTAACTCAATAACCTTCTCTCCTAACTTAAGGAAGATCCTATCAATTTCTTGATTAAATTCAACTTGTTCTCTTACAAAAATTATCTGGCCAATAAATAGCCGCACAAACACAAAGCTCACCCATTGGGTGGTTACAAGTGTAGGATCAGAATATCGCAACACCAAGACCCTTGCGAAATCCATAAACGACACATTGCGAAAATGTCGCAGATGGATAATATAAATGACGCAACGGATGACGACAGCTTGAACACGAGAAAGATGTGAAGACCTAGAGAGATTTAGGAGTTTTACGAGATTTAACATTTTTACACTCGCGAGAATGTCGCAAGTCAGATCCGACAATAAAGGACGACTTTAGTTGTCATCCACTATGTAATGTCATATATATAGAGTAGAATAGGCTTAAGTAAAGAAGAGGATCTTTTTCGAGTGTTGGACAAGTTATTAGGAGAGAGAAAGTTTAGAGAAGTTGTAAAGTCTTTAGCTTATTTCCTTTCCATCTTATAACATTTTTGAGTTTAGTCAATAAAGAATATAATTGTTCATCTTAAAATGACTTGATTGTGTGAATTCTTGTGAGGGGTGTAGTGTGGGATTTCCTGCTACTACATATGGCGCCGAAGCAGGGGGATGATTGAAGATTGGTATTGTGATTTGAAAGAATTTGGAGTAATAGGGAAGGAATTTCATATAATTTTCAATAATTCATTAAGATTGAAAAATGGCTAGAAGAAGACATGCATCAAAACAACCAACAACTGTTAGAAGGAGTAGGAGACTTGCTGGAGCAAGAAATTAATATTTTGAAGAATGATCTCCAAGCTATGACTGCAAAGTGTAATAATCTCTAACTTGAGAATCAAAAATTTCAAAATGTTTCGCTGGATCGTGATAATCTTCGCAAGAAGAATGAAGAATTGAAAGGTATACTCTTACCCTTTTTTTTTTTTTTTTTATTGAACCAAGAGCCCTTGTTTGCCCTTCAAGCTTTAAACCAGAAGCGAAAAATGGAGATTTACCAGTTGGAATCTACTGTTGAAGAAGTTCGAGTTGATAGAGATGCTTGGATGGAGCAATATAACCAATTAGATAATCTTCATACATACTTTGTTGATCAAATAGATAATCTTTCTAAAGAAAATGTTGACTTAATACAGGAACAAGACTCATTAAGTAATGAATTATCTCGCCTCTCTTACTCTTTGACTAAAGCTAATCTAGAGTTGGAAACTTTATCGAGATGAGAATGGAATTCTTTCTCAAGAAAAGCGAACTCGTTAAACAAGGTGGCGATTTACTACTTAGCGATCGATGTTTGTCAAAAATTATGTAAAGAACAAGAACAATCTCTTTGCTCGCTGAGAAATCAACTTGAAGAAGTTACTTCCGAGAAGGATAAACTTATTCAGGGTAGAATAATCTTAAGTGTAAAGGCAAACCAATTCAAGGATCAATGTTCCAAGTTAGAAAAGTCCAACTCTTCCCTTGCGAAAGAAAATGCCTTACTTGTTTCCAATGAAAAAAGCTTGCGATCTCGACTGAAAGGTTTAATTGGAGATAATTTTGACAATGCCATGGATCATTTGGAGAATAGTTGTTCGCCTTCAATCCAATATCTTACCTCATTAGTAGGAAGGTAGTCATAATATTTGACTACCTTAATACATTTTATTTATTATCTTGTGATATTTTCCTTGCGAAGTCATAAAATCGAATAATTTTCTATGTTCTTTTCTTTTGCAGATTCTCGAGAAAAAAATCTTCATTCCTCTATTGCCACTCTAAAGTCGACTATTCAAAAATTCGCAAAGAAAATGGAATACTCACTTGCTTCCCTTGCTCGTTCTCGCGATCGCGCGAAAGAAGATTCGATTATATGTCCATTGTAAAGATATAGAGAGTAGAAATCATCGAAAGCACTCCTTCGTCAATTTCATCTTAAGGCCGAAGTTGTTATGAATAATGTTCTACTATCCAAATCTCTTGATCTTGTATGTATCGAACCTTTGGAAGTAAGTGACGATGAAGTTCATAATTCTCCGACAGCCGATTTTGACTACAATAGTGGCGAAGAAATCGCGAATGAAGAGAAAATCCCTCCTAGCAAAGCGCAATGATGATGCGGGTGAAGAAGGATCTGGTGGAAATACAATAACGGCGAAAATACGGATAAAGTTCTTCAAGAAAACCCAAGTATCTCCTTCGTGAAAAAATCGATATTTGAGAAATGACTTTCTCTTGTAATCTTTCTTCTTGTCTTATTGCTTCTTTATATACTTCAATCATCTTTTTGATGTATGTATTCATCCGCTTATTACTACTCTTTCTTTCAATGAATATAATTTTTGGTATTTAATAATTGCTATTCCATTATCTTCATTTATGTTGAAATTCATTATTGCGACAAGATCGCGGGGACGTCTTTACATTTTCATGTAATGACCCATTGATCTTGCCTTATCATTGTTTTTGTGTGGTCTTATTTTGCCTTCCTAGTTAAAGGTCTTATTTTGCCACCCCTCATCTTTGCGTCAATATGACAGGCCTAAATATTCTTGCGAACATAAAGCCCCATGACATTGCCGGGTCTTGCGACAAAATCGCGGGGACGTCCTTACACTTTCATGTAACGACCCATTGATCTTGTCTTATCATTTCTTTAGTATATTTGCCTTTGCGAGGATATTTTTGTTGCGACAATATGACAGGCCTAAATGTTCTTGCGAACGTAAAGCCCCATGACATTGCCGTCTTGCGATGAAATCGCAGGACGTCTTTACACTTTCATGTAAAGGCCCATTGATCTCGTCTTACCCTCGCGTTAGTATTATTGCCTCTGCAGATCATCGCACAAATATGATAAGCCTAAATTTTCTTGCGAAAATAGAGCCTCATGACATTTGCGTCTTAAGACACTTATCGGCTCCCTAATGGAGGGTGCCGCCCTTATCATCTCCCCTGGTTGCCCCTTCAAGGAGGCGTACATCGGCCATACAAGACTAGCTCCTCCCATCCGGTCTTAACAACAACCGGTTGTTTTCGCGACCTCTTATCCCTTATATCTATAGGGCTTATGGTTACGAGACTGCACCCTAAGTGGAGTTTTCTTCGGGCCGAGTGTAGCATGTGCCAAGACTTGCCAAGAATGGCCGAGACACTTCAAATGCCCCAGGCACTCTTGGCTCAACCGTGTACCTCGGCGCCTTGGTCATACATGCGACTCCTTGGAAGAGACCCTCGGTCGTCCAACCACTGGTATAACCTTATATATATAGTTGGAAATCCAAGGTATCTCCCCGGATGGGCTTTATTGACCCCAAATTTTCATGACTCAGTTCCGGGCGGTGTAACCTTTTCCCCGAGCCATGTCAAGAGATACCCACTTATATGACGCACTTTAGGTCTTACATTTGCCTCTTGCGAAATATCATTAGCGAACTAGGGTGTACGCCATAAAGGTTCGTCCCATTCACTCATTCATTCATTTCTATCAATTCGTTCAATCATTCATTTTTGTTTATCTCTTGTTATTCATTTGCGAGATATTCGCACATTCCTTCTTTATTTTATGCAATTTCGCAATCAATCATTGCAAGAACTTTTCATATGAATTCATTTCATTTCATCCATTCAATATTTCGCAACCTATTATTTCCATTCCATCTTCTATGGATAATATTTCTTGAGATATAATCTATTCCACTGATCTATTCAATCTTTGGCCCACATCTTTGCCTTCGGATCCATTAACCTATATGCCCCTATTTCCAACTATATCCTTGATGATATAAGGTCCATCCCACTTTTTGCCAACTTGCCACCACTTTCTCGCTGATATATTGGTGTTTCTCGCAATACCATATCACCCGGTTGAAATTCGCGAGTCTTGACACGTTTGTTATATTCTCCGGCCAATCTTCGATGATAATTCTCCATATCTTGTAGTGTTCTTTCTCTCTTTTCTTCTAATTCATCTAATTTAACCAAAATGTTACCCGCACTAAGATTTTTCTCCCAAGCTTCTCTTTGTTGTTGGAATAATAACTTCAGTCTAAGTACGGCTTCAACTCCATAAGTTAGACATAATGGTGACATTCCCGTAGCTTCTCGCCTTGTTGTATTGTAAGCCCATACTGCATTATGTACTTGTTCACACCATGCCCTATTATGTCCTTCTAACTTTTTCTTTAGTATATCTGCGATTGTTTTATTTGTTGCTTCCGCTTGTCCATTGGCCTGCGGGTATAAAGGAGTTGATTTCCCACATTTTATTTGAAATGAATTAAGCAAACAATTCTATATTTTGTCCTCAAACTGTTTCCCATTGTCGATACCAATTGTCTTGAATTCCAAATCTTCATATTATGTTTTCGAATATGAAAGTAAAAATATCTTTATCGCGAATGTGTTGTACCGCTTTTACTTCGCCCACTTTGTGAAATAATCAGCGACAATCGGATATCTCCTCCGCCTGCACTGTAAAAATGGTCCTACAATATCTAATCCCCACTTTCCAAAAGGCCATACACTTGTTGAAGAGGTTAATGGTGCTCCCGGTGCATGTATTTTCTTTCCGTGTCTTTGACAATCTTCGCAACGTCTTGATATTCGTTTCGCATCTTCATGCATATATGGCCAATAATAGCCTTGCATTTTTGCCTTATGTGCTAAAGACCTTCCGCCACTATGATTGCCGCATCCCCTTTGTGTAACATTTTTAACACTTGCTTCTCCTTCTTTTTGTGTTAAACATCTAAGCGAGGGTCCATTAAAGGATCTTGATACAATACCCCATCTCTTAATTCATAATTTGTTGCACGGCTTTTTTAATTTGTGCATCTCTAATCTATTTCTTGGTGTTTCTCCTTTCATTAGATAAGCATGAAGTTCTATCCTCCAATCCTCGCAATGGGGTCTTTGTGTTTCATCTTCTATGAGCATTACTTCTGCTTCTTCCTCTTCCTCTTTGTTGATTGATGGTGATAGAAGTGTCTGTATTTTTATGCATCTCGCAGATGGATCTGTCATCATACTTGATATAAAAGCAAAAGCATCAGCGAGTCTATTGTCTTTTCTTGATATGTGTCTCCACTATATTTTTGGTATCTTCGCTGACAATTCTTCAACAAGCTTTTTGTATTTTTTCAAGGATGCTTCATTTGTAGTATACTCTTCTTTTATCCGCGAATAGCTAACCGAGAATCTTTGGTAACTCTTACATTCTCCAACTTCATTTCTATTGCAAATCGCAAAGCATGTACTATAGCTTCATACTACTGTTTCATTGTTGGTAGATGCAAATTCAATATAAAAAGAAAGCCATTTTATTGCCTTGGCGAAATCATAATGATCCCAATTCCGTTACCTTCTCCATTTGACGATCCATCTACCAATATTTCCCATCTGTTTGGCTCGCTTAATAAATCCCTTGGATTTCCATGTTCTTCTTCTATATCCATCATTTCTTCCTAGCCGTCCTCTTCCAATGGAAATTCGCTAAAAAGTCTGCAACAACTTGTGATTTGGGTGAGGATAACACTTCATATTTGAGTTTGCAATGACTTACTTGAGCATTCCATCTTTCAACCCTTCCCGACCTTTTAAATTTTTCATTCTGACTCAATTGGTACTTTTGTCATTACCTTTACCGTGTGTGCTTCAAGTAGATGCGAAGTTTAAACGTTGCGTAAACTAATTCTAAAATTAATTTTTCAATTTTTGAATAATTTTTCTCTGCGACATTGAATGTTTTGCTTGATGTAATAGATTGGTTTTTCCACACCTGCGTCCATTCGCAACAACGCACTTAGTGCATGCGAGGTTGTCGCGAGGTAAATTAGTAATTCTTCCCCAGCTCGCTTTTGTAAGATTGATATATCCATTAGATGTTCTTTTATTCCTTGTAACGCCTTTTCACATTCATCTGTCCATCTAAATTTCGCTCCTTTTTAAGTATGTTGAAAAAATGCTTGCACTTATCGATGATCGCGAGATGAATCTTCCTAGCGAAGCTAATAGTCCATTTAACTTTTGCACGTCTTTCACCGTTGTTCTTTGGTGTTGGCATATCGCGAATTGCTTGTACCTTCTCCGGATCAACTTGTATTCCTTCTTTTGACACAATGTATCCTAAAATTTTTCCACCCCAAAGGTACATTTTCTCGATTTACTTTGATGTTGAAATGTCTCATTTGTTCAATAATTTCCTTCAAATCTCGTACATGATCTTTTGCTTCTTTGTTTTTATTAACATGTCATCCACGTATACCTCTAGTGTTTTATGTATCCATTGTTCGAACACTTTCTGCCATCCTTTGATACGTTGCACCGGCATTTCATGTGAGACCAAATGGCATTTTTGTGTAACAAGATAATCCTCTTGGAGCGAAAAAGGCAAAGTATGCTCTTGGTCTTCTTCAAATGAGAGGAATTTGATTGTATCCCTTATATCCATCAAGAGAAGATATCCTTTCATTTCCTGCTGCTGATTCAACCATCTGCGGAATATCTGGCAAGGGAAAACTATCTTTTGGACAAGCTTTGTTTAGATCGGTAAAATCTATGCAAATTCTTATTCCTTTTTTTCTTCTTTGGAACTACGACCATATTTGTTATCCATTCGGGGTATTTTGCTTGTCTAATAATTCCGCATCAAGCATCTTCTGCAACTCTTCTTCTATTTGAGGATGATATGCTGTTGCAATTTTTCTAATTCTTTGCTTGAATGGTCTTGCATTTTTATCAATCTCTAATTTATGGCACGCTACAGATGGATCTATTCCGGGCATCTCATCCATATCCCATGCGAAAATGTCTTTATAATCTCGCAACAAATCAATAGTCTTTCTTTCCTCATCTGCCTCCATTTTAGTCCCAATTTTTAACATCTTGGGTTCTTCTTCAGTTCCAATATTCACTTCCTTTGTTGGTTCTGCCGCAGTGTAGCTAGCCTTCGATTCTCCCATGGGCGTTGGTCCTTTTACTTCCTTCGCGATATCATTCTCTTCACCACATATTCCTTTTCCTTCTTCCGCTCTTATCATGTAAGTTCTAAATTCTTCTTCCTTTTCGCCGCTTTTGCCATCTTATTGCGATCTTTTCGCCTCTTTACTGTTCTTCATAATGTTTTACTTGATTTGATGATATATTCTTCCTTTATCGCTATCTCCTCCGATTTCGCCAATTCCACTCTAAGATAGGAAATTTGACACATTGATGAAATGTTGATGCTACGGCTTTTATTGCATGTATCCATGGTCTTCCCAACAAAGATGTTATATGGTGATTCCATATCCACTACACATAGCGTCACATGTGTTTCAATTTCTCCCAACAAAATTCGTATTTTTATTTCCCCTTTAGGTTTTGTTATTGATTTGCGAAACCATAGATATGATATGTTGTGAAAGCCATTTCTTCATCTTTGTATCCCAATTTTTTATACGCATGATAAAACATTATATTCAATTCGAACTCCCTGTATCCACCAAAGTTTTATCTATTGCCCATTCTTCCACCGTTTTTGTTAATTTTCCTTCTTCTTTGCTTGCATTTATCGTAATCACTAGTGGAGATGTGTGATTTAAATTCTCTCCTCATATTTCCGTTGATGTGAATATAATTTCTCTGCTTTTCCCATTCTTTCAAGGGTAACACCTTCTCTCATCGTTATAATTTTCTTTCCTTCAAAATCTCTTTTGTGTACTCTCCCTCTGATATTTTCATAAAATTCATTAACCATTGATTTTGTAATCATATTACATTCCAATTCTCCATTACTCTCTTTGATTCTGATTTCCTCCAATTTATCCATCACACTCTTGATTTGAACAATTTTAGTGACAATATCCAATTTCTTATCTTTAATGTCCATGTTTCTAGCGCCAATATGTAGTAGCAGGAAATCCTACACTACACCCCTCACAATAATCCACACAACTAAGACATTTGAAGATGAATAACAATGATTTTATTGATTATTTCCTTGAATGTTTACAAGATAAGATAGAAAAGAGCTAAAGAAATTACAATCACCACAAACTTTCTCTCTCCTAATGACTTGTCTAACACTCACGAAAAGAATCCTCTTTTCACAACAGCTTATTCGACTCTTTATATAGGGTAGTATACAATGGATGACAGCTGTACTTTATTTTCGGGAATGACTTGCGAGATATCGCAAGTGTACAAATACAAAATCTCGCCACTCTCCTAAATCTCATTTGGATCTTCACATCTTTCTTGTGTTTTGGCTGCCGTCATTCATTGCGCCATTTATATTATTCTTCTCGACACTTTCGCAATGCTTTCGTTTATTGATCTCGCGAGGTATGGTTGTTGCGATATTCGATCCTACACTTATACCTTTCAATTTTAAACAAGACAAGTACTAGGTTAGTTAACTAGCATTTTTTGTTTAGGCATTCGATTAGACTTGAATAACCGAAACCTCACTTCGATAAGTCTAACTAAGATCAGAATTTACTTAGTTTATCTTATCCGGAATCGAATTGGACTAAACAACTCATCCCGTACACATATTATTTCGTTAAGCCATAAATAATTCATACAAACCAAAATAAATCAACTTGCATAATTATTCACCTCAACCGGAAGCAATTGAAACAACATAGACATTATAAGCACCGCAATCGCACCGCAATTTTGTAAGACTAAACGATTGATACCATACAAAAGCAAGATAACAATAGTTTTTATTAACCGGAACCAATTGAATCACACACACACATCAATTGTACCGAAATTTTGTAATCCTAAACAATTGATACCACACAATAAAGCAAGATAGCAATAGTTTTTCTTAACTGAGAACCAATTAAAACACACATCCACACACATATCATGGAATAAATATCAATTGAACCGAAATTTTGTTAAGAAATAGCAACAAATATATAATATAAACTGGAGCTTTTCCTTAAACAGGAAAACAATTAACTAACAAGATTGTTACCTCAAATTTCGCATCCACTTCTCCAATATGATTGCATCTTTGTCCAGGGAGAATTGATATCGAAATATCACCACGTTGTCATCCTTATGCGTGCAAAAGAATAACAACACACGTTAACCTTTACCAGAGAAAGGTTGAAAACCGGTTTTAACAATTGCAAGCAAAAGTTGAAAACCGTCGAAACACATATGCTTTTATGCTAAACCAAAACCGATTCAACATATTGTGACTTTTTCACATATTGTGTCTATTAGAACCCCTCATAATCCTTTGATAAAGCCTACCTACTAGGGCTAGAACTTAATCCCGCTAAATCAAAAAGTCACCCAAACCATGAGGGTTCACAATATGAGATCGAATATTAAGGTAGTAAAACCGAAATCAAACATCCCATAAACATATAAGCAATAAGGTAAAAGCAATTAAGCACAGGCTATGTAAACCAAAAACTATCACAAGAAAAATTACTCAAACAAATAATTTTATTCATAATAGTTTTATTCATAATAGACCAATACAATCAATGAAAGAAATCAAAAATTGATGTCTATTATACTACTCTCTCTCATTCCTTGTGAAGATTGCTTTTAAAACTGATTCAAATTCCTCCGAGTACTTCCTTTTTCAAGAGATACGTTCATCTCCAAAGTAGATTGAGAATGAAGACTTGCTAGTACTTCTTTTGAATCCCTTAACATCAGTTCATGATACTTAATACAACCTTTAACAGAGTTAATCTGTTTCCTTAGAGAGTCTTGAGAGTTATCATGAAGAGGAACATCATGAGTTTCAGTCATAACCGATGCACAGAGTGCTAGATCACCAAGAGATGATTTTTCTTCTACGAATTTCTCCAATAAGATATGAAGATCTCCTTTCGGACAGAAGAAGATTTATAAGATGGGATAAAATCAAGGAATATCTAAAAATTTGGTTTAAGGAAACCGAAACTATTCTTTCCCAAATATAAGATATATATTAATTTTTATTTACAAAAAAATATGAATAACTTGCCCCATTTATGCTTCCTCACTATCGGGATTTTGGGCAATAAGTGAGGATGCAAAACTCAACACAATCGGTGTGTGTTGAGGTGAGAATTATTCTCACTGTTCTTAGTAGAAACATTCTTAGAATGTTTTATCAACATGATGAACTGTGTTTTCTTTTGTTTTCCTTCTCTCTTGTTAATCACTTTTTGAAGGCCAAAAACATTAACAATCTTCCTTATCCCCTTTTGAAGACCTTGGATAAGTCTCGATCTCGCCAATTGTAGCGAAATGATTTTCTTCACATGAAGAACTTGTTTTGTTATCGGAAAAACTAGTTTAGATTCTCTTGGTATTTCACCCAATTTTTAAGTTCGAGATACTACCATACAAGATTTATCCGAAATGGACTTCAAAAGTCTTTCACTTTTCTTAAGTTCCAACTCGAGTTTTCTAGAAGTCGATTAGGCTCACTTAAAAAATCACTGTTTGAGTTGGCGAAGTGCATTGCAATTAGATATTTCTTCATTGGATTCTTCCTCTGGAATATCTTCAAGAGTGGAAACATACGCTCTATTGCACTTTCTAGTTTTTCTGCTGGGACAGTGTTTTGCCATATGTCCGAATTTACGGCACTTGAAGCATTGAACTTTATCATTACCCTTTTTATGGCAAACTGATAATATATTAGGAACACACTTATCACACGATAAAATTTTCTTAATTCGTTGCGCAAGTAGCACAATAGTTGAGTCAAGCTCCTTTTCAACAGGTGCCACAATCTTTTGGCAACGTTCCTCTGTTTGATTCTTCAACATAATTTCTTTATCAAAGATCTTTAGCTTTCTACAAGGGAGCTTTAAGAAAGTGTAGAAAGATCATTTCCTTCTTATTATGGCATGTTTCTTAGACTCTTATCTGGATGGTAACGATCTCGAGAATTTGGCAAACTATTTCCTTTTCGTGTATTTCCTTTCCAAGGAGAAAAGATGCATTAACAATCTCGAAAGTTTATAATTAAGCTCCTCGAAGGTGTCGTTATCATCCATATGAAGATGTTCCCATTCAAATGAAAAGGTGAGAAGTCTAGCTTCTTTTTCAGATTCATCTTCTTCGAATACAGTCTCAAGAATATCCCATGCTTCTTTAGAAGTTCTGCAAGACAACACATGATGAAGAAGATCATCACTAATCGCATGTATAATGGCATTTAAACCATCACTGTTTTGCAAGAATTCTTTCTTCAAGAGTATATGACGCTAGTCATTTGAACTATGATTCCAAAATCGGAGGTTGGTATCCGTCTTCAATTAATAACCATGTATTAAAATCTCGAGATTGAAGAAAGGCCTTCATTGGATTTCCAAAATGGATAATTAGATCCATTAAATCTTGGTGGAACGTGAATCACTCATTAGATTTATTCTTATAGGTTGGATCGCATTTCAAACACGGATTGTTAGATCTTTTCGTGTTTGCCTGCTTCCGATACCAATTGAAAAGGAGAGGGTACCCAAATATACCTCAAGCCAAAACTTTTCCTACATATAAGTCCTTTCTCCGAAAGTGATTGTCTATGGACCGAGTCGAGACAATGCAACTAATCGGTTCACACTTCGTGTGATCGTCTATGGATATGAGATCAAGACAATACAACTATTTTATTTAAGTATGTTTACTTGATACAAAGGTTCGGACTTAACCAAACACAATAGGATTGCTTATCAAGTAAATAGGAATTAAAGTTTGTGTGATTTACTTTAATTATAATAAAACAATTATAATGCGGAAAATAAAAGTAAATGACACAAAGAAGATTTTGTTAACGAGGAAACCGCAAATGCAGAAAAACCCTGACCTTGTCCAATTGAATACTCTCGTGATTAAGCCGCTTACACAAAATTACACCTAACTGTATAGTTGAGACCAAGTAACTAACCTTATAGTTCACTTAGTTCCGTCTCGTATTCCTACGCCTCCGACTTGTGAATAAGTCACGTACTTGGAACAATTGCTTTGGTTCGTATTCCAAACAAGAAGGAACAACAAACTGTATTTGGTATCAACTCTATTAAACCAAGTGATATGAGTCGGACAAAGGCTCTTCTGTTTATCTTAACATAAACTCCTTCGTCGGGTCCTTAGATCTATCTTATGTTCAATCACCCAAAGGTAATCGTTTAAGATTAAGCCAATCAATACCTTTAATCACAAGGAAACGTATTGATGCCGATCTACTCAATTAATCAATCCAATATACCATAAGGATAAACCGATTATTAATTGGATCCTCTTTAAACGAAACAAGTATTGTGCACACCAAAGATTATAAAACCCAAGTCAGATCTTCAATATCTTCTTTGTCTTCAAATCTTCTTAAATCTTCAATAAAAAACCCGCACACAATCACTTGAATCTCTTGTGATCAATCACGCACTTTGAACAGAGTTTGTTAACAATGGATTATCACAAGATCGTCTTTAGAACTAACAACAGGTTTAAAGATCCTCACGAAACTCGAATTAGTTTGAGTGAATCTTATATCAAGAGAAGATTCTCAAGAATAAACAAACTAGGTGCAATCAGATTTCAACCACCGTTAGTCAATCAAATCAATTGAAAACAAATATAAACCGCAATTATCTAGTTTCCACCAACGTGGTCGCGCTAGAGATTCTCAATCCCAAAGAATACTTTAAATTGAGCGGTCGTAAGAGATTTCGCCTAATTAGGTTACTCTCCTCTCCGAATAGGCGGCTACACCAGTAACAACAACAAAAGAGTAAATCTATTGTTACGTAAGGATTAGTTTGCTAGAAAGGCAAACTTCGTGGTATTTATAGACAAGGAAGTTTGGACACCAAGGAATTTCCAAAACCGAAAATATTCTCAAGATATTCATAAAAGCACAGATTCGGTTTTCATAATTCCCGAAATGCTCTGTCATTCAAAAATAACGATTGAAATCTCTAAAATCTAATTAGTAAATGCACATTACTAATTCTAATTTTCCCTACAAAATGAAATTAATAACCTTAATTAAAAGATTCTTAACTTACTTATGTTTCGATCCCGGGATTCTCTTCCTTATCCGTTAAGGAATATCTTTGAACAATTATAGAAATAAACATTCACAACACGTGTTCAAAGTTTGTCGACATCTTAACTTTGTAAGTTCTCTTTCACACTTACAACCTTGAAACCGATTTGCCACACTTCCTAACAAGTTTAGAATTGGTTCATCTCGACTTTCAAGAACTATATGATTGATCAAACCAACATTCAATCACAATCATGGGTTTACGGTTCTACCAAAACAAGTTTCGGTTCTACCTTATGTGAGCACTGTACATAGTCACACTAGCTTCCCAAAAATCAGGTTGATTGGTACTAGGATAGGTTCCCACATATATATGGTATCTAACTTATATGTGTTGCACATGTCCATAGGATCAGTTCCCCTTTCTCGCTATAAACCTTGCTGCACCCCCATACAAGATCGGTTCCCTTTGATGTATTGTGCCCCTTACTTAGGATCTGCCCTTTCCCTTAGATCGGTTCTCTTTCCTTACAAGGTCGTATACGAAATCCGAGTCATACCATGTGTGATTACTTAAGATCGGTTTACTAATAAAGTTATACCAATATATAAGTCCGGCCTTTGTGAACAGCTTCTATTTCAAGAACACAACAAGTTGTGAGCGGTTATACTCTATCACACATATTGGTTGTTCATAAGATATGCAATTAATAACAAAACCAATAACACTGAAATTTCCTTTTCGGTTCACAAACAAGTTTATGAACTTACTTCCTAGAACATATGTAAACATTGTTCCCTAGGATGAAATCCTCACCTCATACCCATACATAATCACAATAGCATTCAAATGATTATGGCGATGTCTTATCTACAAAGTTTAATGGTTACAATAAACTCGTATTGTATTCCTTAATACTATGTTTATCTAGAGTTCAAACCAATGCTTCATAGCTATGTTTTCAATATGCATGACTTGAAAGATACGTTAGGGAATGAAACAGGTTCAAGTCAAATATCACTAACCTCAAGTGGAAGGATGATTGTTGTCGTTGTAGCTCCTTGCTTCTTCACATCTTCAAGTCTTCGCAATACTTGTAATGTATCATATCCTAATAATAATAATTGAATTAATAAACTTGAAACAAGGCTCGACTTAAATAGACTTAACAGAGCCGACTTGTAACTAAACTAGAAAGAAAAGAGTTTAACTAATTTAGGAAATAAGTGTTTAACTAATAATGGAACTCTAAAAAAAAAAAATTAGGAAATAAGAAGAAACTAAGCTGAAATGAGTATTATGCATGTTGTACAAAGATCAAGTCTTCGAAGTGTTTAAGAGAAGATGACAACTAAACAAGACAATTGTACAACGGTTCTCCAACCCTAAGGCTTGTTCACAATTCGGGGGATACGGTTCGTGAACCGGGTTCCCTAACCCTACTAGACTACCGAACTCGCTGCCGTGAATGCGTTAGCCAATTAATCCAACTTAAAATGCAGTTCACCACGGTTTGCCAACCGGTTCGTGAACTGTTCCCAACTGAACTTATTGTTTACGAACTGGTTCACCAACCTTCCTGTATTTCTGCAACTCAGATATCTATGGTTTGCGGACTGGTTCGCCAACCTACCCTGAGTAGAAATACCAGTAAGTTCATATTTCTCTCATATGATGTTTGAAACATTCCGAAGTGATACAATCATTTGCATGGGCAATTTTTAATTGATCCACAAATTAATTCATAGAATTAATATTTTTAAAGACCATTGAACGTCTTATTTGCTAAATCATATTTCGAGATTTTTCACAAGACAAGCTTGACTCAAAACTTCTTTTTGTAATTCTAGTAGAAGTCATTTGATATAGTCCTAATAGATATAATGATGGTATAATGAGTAAAAATAGAATGGTTTAGTCTTCACATACCCGATGTGAAGTTCTCCAAATATCTTCGCCGATCTTTGGTCTTCAAGGGTGATCTACGATACTCAACTACAATTCTCACATAATCCGATACTTGACTTTTTATTCTAGAAATCAAAATGTACTTTTGATCACCTAACATTGACAACAAGTTTCAAATAAAAAAACTTGTGGGTTCAACCAAGCAATGCTTCAATAATCTCCCTCTTTGTAAATTTTAGTGACATAAATATTCAATACATATGGATAAAATAAATAAACTTTTCATTTCAATCCACTATGCTTGATTTTCTTGGTTCTTCAACACACTTCTTGAATTCTTTGTACTTCAAATTCTTCTAATGTTCTGCATGTGTTCGTTTCAACACTTTTTTGTTAAAGATTTAGAGATAACAACTTATGAGAATACCGTTTAGAGCTTTTATAGAATGAGGTAAACACGTACACTCTACTCATTAGTCGATCGTTATACAAAAACTTAGTATTGTTACCTTCCTCAAAATTCAATTGTACCACAATTTTGAAGCAATACTACGTTGATATGTTATCCCCCTTAGTCAATACATACCACTTTTTCAAAATAGATAAAACCAGTAGGTAATAATTCACTCCCCCTTACATGATGCACCGTAAAGCCATATGTAATGTAATAAGATACTACTTAATAATTCTCTCCCTTTTTGTCAACAAAATTGGCAAAGGCAAAAAATCGGGATAATCATGAACTAATCAAAAGAGTTTTAAGACTAAAGAACACATACCAACCTTTAGTTTAGACGATTTCAACCAAGAAATCTCGGTTTTCGTCAAGGAGACATAAGGGACAAGCATCTCCTACAATTCCACATCCGCCCACAAAGATATACTACTAAGCACAAATTCAAAATAACTCTCCCCCATTAAATGTTATTCCTAGAAGAACTACATGAGCGACCTTTTACTCAAATCACAAGAGAAGGATTTTCTTGGACTTTAAATTTATTTGCTAGTTCTGAACAAAATAAATTTGTATCCAATATTTTCTTCCTTCTCCCGATTGAACAAAGAAGTTAAAAATAAATGTTAGGGGCACTAAGATACAATATTTTCGTGAGAAAAATCATCAACACAAACTATTCTCTACGCCAGTTACGAACAAGAGAACAATTAGTACGATATGACTCAACATACGAATTATAACTTCTCTAAACATGTACGAATGTAGGGATTAAAGTTCACCACTTATTCCCTGATGGTGACACATCAAAGAAGTAAGTTAATCCCTAAAGAACATCTTACGGAATCCTGTAGCATTTTATTCACAAAAGTGTATTCACGGAGATATCAAAAATTGCAATTATCAATATAGTGTACTCCTCTTTTGCAAGAGTGGAAGAGCTTAACCTATGAGAAAATATGAGATATATGTTCTACTCACCAAAGAATGATAGCAAAGAACAAGTCTCACAAAATAAGCAATTCATATATATAATCTATGAAGATTAGGTATTGCAAGTCATCTTCCAAAATAAAATTTAATTAATAAATTCTAAACATGCAAGATGATAATATTTGGAATAGCTAATGTAACACATCCAAAAACTGGTGTTCCTCCTTAAACAATAAGAATAAAATTCCTATAAGGAGTTAACTAGTAAAAGATAGACCATCTCTAAGAGACTGTGGTGAGAATTCCTTCTCATTGTTGAAGAATCCATTGATGATCTGATCATTCAATTATCTTGCATCTTTAGAGATATTAGTTAACTCACTAAGCTCTATTTCAAGGCTACACAAGGTATTTTTTCACAGATTAAGATTTTGTTCATAGTGAGTTACATCTTTCAATGAGTGATAAATCTTGCAAAATATATCATTTTTCCTAGTCACGAACTCTTTCACTTTGGCTCTAAAATCATTGTCACAGTAACAGATAGATAACAAACATGTAGCTGAGGAAAACTCTGCATCTTCTGAAGACTTTATTTTCTTGGTTGTTGATGATGTGATTCCTTTGCATAGAAAACATTGACAACTTATACTGCATCATTCTTCATAACACCTCTAGTAATATGAGTCATTTTTCTCTACATTCTTTGGGAGTTGAATGACATATCCTGCTAGTACTAGTATAAAAAAAAGAGGTATTTTTGGTGAAGCCTTAGTCTAACCTTGATATTACTAATGTGACCTTAAATATCAGCCACTACTATACATATGTATTCAAGGGTGAAAATGTACATTGAATCAATGTTTGTATATTCACATGAATGCCATTATTTTAAAAATAGATTAACAAATTTAAAACTTAGATATCTTTCAAAATACACACCAAATTTTTGCAATATTAGTATATTTGGAAAGCTCTTTGAACTATCTACGTAATGAGTACAAAAAAGAATATTAATTTTTTATTTAAAGATTTTTTTTTCATTATTATCAAATTTGGTGTTGTTAAAAGAATCAAATTCAAACATGTGCATCACACATTTGTTCTTACTAGTATATATAGAGAGAGGAGAATCATAAAATCAAGAATTCTAAGAAAATAAGAAAACTGGTAAATTAAACAGAACAATCCATAGGAAGTTCGTGACCCTTATAATCACAACACTTATAATCTTTATAGTTAGAGAACTGTAAGATACAATATAACACTGTTGATAGTGGATTTTTGATGAAGGCTAATGAAATCACTAGGGTACCAAAATACACAACCAAATTTTTCGTAGTAAATCTGTATGGACAAACTCAACACAACTACGAGAGTTAAAACTTAATCAAGGAAAGAGTCTAGAGTTACATATATATATCTTTATCTCTTGCGATTAGAACGTTTACAAAATTGAATCCGTGAAACTAATCAAATAGAGAGTTCTTGGAAGATATGAAAGACCAATATCCAAGGATCAATCAAGTCTTATCCAACAAACTAGGTCGGGCGTATCTACTATGATTGATCAACGCACAACCTGCGATATATCAATTATAAAGATAAACAATATAATGCGGAAAAAGAAATAACACATACGCCAGAAATTTTGTTAACGAGGAAACCGCAAATGCATAAAAACCCTGATACCTAGTCCAGATTGAACACCAAACTATATTAAGCTGCTACAGACATTATCCTACTACCAATTAACTTCGATCTGGAATGTAGTTGATCCCGAACTCAGTCTCTCACTGATTCAGGTACAATCGTTCACCTTACGCCTCTTGAATCCCAACAGGACTCCGCGCAATTGATTCCCTTAGATGACATCACACCAACTAAGAGTTGCTTCAACTCAATTGATGACTTTAAACCAAATCTACCTCCCACAGATTAAGCCTATTTAATTTATTTCCTAATTTACGATCGAAATGGATGATCGGATCAAACGATGATCAAGGTGATGGAAATGGATAACAAGTTGACAAGTCTAGCTATCTCAAAATCCGGGCCTATGCAACCCGAAGTGCAGTCTAGATTAGTATTCACCTCACAAGTATAAAACTTGCGAAATCACAAATTTGAGACGAAGAGAACCTTGTGATTTCTATCTATCTTGTTAAAGTGAGAAATCAACAATCGAACAAGATCAGGATACTCGAGTTATCAAGATAAAAGATAACTGGACCCAAGCCACGAATCACAATGAAGTCTCTACGATAGTCGCTAGACCCTAAAAGGGTTTGGGAGAGGAAGACTCTAGATACAATTAGGACACACCAAAAAGTGGTGTCGATTCAAAAAGATCCCAGTTGCGAAAGAGTTCCCCTTATATAGACATTTAAAGCATAGGTTGCTTTAGGTTTAAGCTAAGATAACTTTGGAACGAAGCAAACAATAATCACCGTTAGATAAAAGCTTTGAATCTCAATCACATAAACAAGATATACACTTTGGTTAGGTAAAACGTAATCAACAGTGTACAAATACTATGTTCAACATGGTTATCCGAAACTAGCCGGTTTGAACTTAAAAGCTTAACACTCATTTTCATGAACACAAAGACATTAATACTGAGTCACAATCACGTGATCAAATGAGTCTAGTGTTTTAGGGAATTGATCAAATGCAAATTATCTCATAGAAATATTTTAACCGCAATTGAATCATAATCAATGTAGTTGGTAAATACACAAAGTACAAATACTTGAGTCATTCGTGAATCGGCTGAGTCATCGGGTTTGCAAACTTATGAGCAAAACCAGTTCCGGAGTTGACAGAACTTTTACAGCTCACTTTTTGGTTTGCAAACTTTGGTGCAAAACTGAGTTTCAGTGCTGCCAATACTTTTTCATTTTGTGATCCGGTTTGTAAACCTTGAGACTTTACCAGTTGCGGAGTTCACAGAACCTTTTCAGTTTGCGTACATGTTTAGGTACTAAACTGGTTGTAGAACATAGAAATGTTTTGGTTCACACATAAAGGTTTGAATACTTAAACCCGGTTCCCTTACCACAGTTCTAAAGTGGTTTGTATACGAATATACATACCTATCCATATCACGAAACAAATAGATTATCCCATGATGTACATAGTAATATGCATATCACACAAATCTGTAAGTCGATGTATAGCTACATCGTTACGTGTACGAATACATGTAATACGACTTCAGACATATAACAGTTATCTCAGTTTGTAAGACTGATACCACTGTCTTGTATTCCGAATATAATAGTTATATATTTCTCTAAATCAATTCGAAACATTCCCGAATAACATCAATGACACATATCACTGTTCCAGGATCTTTTCGAATGATAAACTTGAATCATGATTTTGGTTCCGAACAATAAATTTTTCTCTACCGGAACTCATCAAGTATGAACAAATGTCCATTAAACTTAGTATTTCGAGAAATCGTAAACTAAATAATTAGTTTTCAACTCGAAATTCTTGTTTATGCAAGCCAGTCTAATTAGTTATGCATAAACGTCTCAAAGATAGAATAGTGAATATAACTTGAGAAATAGGCGGTTCAGTCTTCACTTACCTTTTGTTGATGAAGTTCTCCAAAATATTCGTTTGATTTTCTCCTTCAAACGGTAGAATGCAAATGATGACTGGTTCGTTTCTCAACTACCTCTATCCTAGACTGATTCAGACTAGAAATCAAGATATAGTTTTGACAACAATCTTGAGATAACAACACTTGTGAGTTCGATCGAGCAATGCACTAACAACTAAAATTGTAAAATCATAACTAGATTTATGCTTGTGCTATGATCGGCATTCTTTTTATTTTAACCATATTTTATATGACCTGGTTAATTTTTTTATTAGGTGTTGTGGAGATTTTCCCGCCTCGTCGCGATACATTTTTATTAGGTATGGCTCGACTTGACTTCGCCTCGCCTCGCCCGTCCCGATGCATTTTTGATTTGGTGTTGTACGACCTCGCCCGTCCCAATGCCTTTTGATATGGTCTTTTCCCGAATTATAGTGGGTTTTGTTTTGAATTGTTTCTTCCGTAGGGTTAAGATTTCTTTTCATTTGTTGTCGTTTGCAATTCTTCCGCAGCTTAAGATTTCTTTATTTGTCGGTGTTTGGTAACCACCGGAGGTACAACTTGGAGTAGTAGATTCAATAGATAAGTTAACTTCTCCGGTTAACTTGGAGTAGTAATTCGCATATATGAACCATCATATATGAAACTCTTTGTAGACATAGATGTAATAGATATCATCTATGATCCTTCATTAGAGTAATGCCAATCCATGATATCATCTCCCTAGTTCAAGGGTTTATATATACCCACTTTGTAATGTTTGAAGAAACAGTAATAAGAGCCTACATTTCTTTCATCTTTATCTTCTACCCTCGTTGGTTCCATATACACCACAGTGGAAGGAGTAATTAGTATCGTAACCTTTAAAATGTGTATATACTCCGTAACAGAAGAATATTAAGTGAATGAGGAATTTTAATATAGCTACAATATTCTTACTAACTTATGGTCGAAAATCTTGACTTAACTGATCTTTATATGCCCCTGTCTTCATATTTAAGATTAGACGGACGATAAAGACTGAATAACATCATCCATATCACACTGTTGAATTTTCTTCTCCAAGATTTTCAACTGATCCATAAATAGCCTCTTTCCTTCACAAATTCCAAAAATTATCATGAAAATGAATATGGCAGCGTATGGTCGACTACATTAATATACAATAATAAAATCACGTAAAAGAAACTTTTATGATTAGAAAACCGATTGTAAAACAGAATTTGGTACATGGTATCTCATGGTAAATTTGTAACTCGGTATTACTTTATTCCTCCGAGTGGCTTACACCTTGAGCGTGTGTTCTTCATGTAATGCATTCCGAACATAGAAAGAAGAATAAAAAGACGCCTAGAGTAGAGATTAACTAATCATGAATAATTTGTCGAACATCATATATCTTAAATCAAGTTTTCTTAATCCTCGAGGTCGCAGTTGACTTTGGAACGAAATACTCCAGATCCGGGACCAACCAACTGATGCCATGACATTGAAGAGAACTGCAATTGTACGACGCCTCTTTTTATTTGTTCCGAGCTTTCCATCTTGTTGGATTATGTACATCATATTTCCCTTATCCAAGAGCATGGATCCAATACACCGGTGGAGATCAAACTATATATCAAGTATCATACTACCGGCAAACCAATTGTCATTGTGAAGCACATAATGCTTTATGGACATGGATTTTACCTAAGCACAGTCAAAGATGCACAATGATTTTAATTGGTGTAAAATCCCTCTTTTATGATAGTGTTGAAGACTGCAAACGGTAAAGTGCGTTGTTGGACTCGGTTTCATTAAATAGTGCGAGTATTAAGTCAAAGTTTATGTTGCCACAAAAACTTTCAAAAGTATTTAAAAGTAAATGGAATACCAAAATTAGAGAAGAAAAATCGTTGACTCAAAATTTGTGTTTCCACAAAAACTTTCAAAAGTATTTAAAAGCACATTCATTGATTTTGTGGAAGACCCAATTGAACTTGCGAATGATTTTAATGATGCCGAGACTTTGGTTAAGGTAGAAAACGACGAAGAATGGTTGCAAGGTTTAATAGAGGACCACGATATACATGAGGTAAGTAGTTCACTTTCGAATTTTTTAAGGATGAAGAGGATTCTATAATACAAGAATTTTTGAAAGGTTTGTCTAACCCTTTGCCTATTGATTCTTCTCCTTTACCTCTTATTGGTTTGAATGTATGTGCTTTGAAAAGTATTTTTGGATGATTTTGTTTCTAAATATCCACCATTGGAAACACTTGATGCTAACACTATGCAGTTTGCCAAGAGGAATACATGGAAGTTCCGAATTCTATGTTCTTTATACACTTCCGAGTGTGGATGAGAATAAGTGTGGGGGAAATTTCTATCGAGCGATAACATCACTATTGTTTTCTTGTGCTAATATTTGTATGGAGTTATTGTTTGCAAAACAGGTATTATGGGTGGATCCTCAAATTTTCGGATTGTTAGTATATGGGGAATGAAGCATGCAAGAGCCAAGTCGGGGCGTCGACTTTAAAACAAGCGCTAATGGGAGGCAACCCATCGGTTTTGTATTTCTTATCCTTTTGCTTTTTGTTATTTCTTTTCTTGTTTCTTATCATGTTAAAATTTCCCACCTTGACTTTACTAGGAGGATTCAATTACATTGAGGACAATGTAAGGTTTAAGTGGGGGAGTGGTTACATGTTTTTAAAATAAAAATTACAAAAAAATTAAAAATTTTGAAAAAAAAAAAAAAAGTTTTACTTAAAAATTCCAACTTTTAAAGATTTGAGAGTCACTAGCATATTTCTAGTTATGTTTACATAGAGATTTTGACCGACATAATTGAACTTGGAAATGTTAGAGAATTACATTCGGATTTCTTGTTTGTTTGAGTGTTAAATAATGGATTTAATCATGGAGGTGATGCGAATTTGGTGCAGGAGAAATGCGTTATTAGAGTTGCTGATCAATCATTAGTGGAGACTACCCGTATTCATATCATGTGAGGCACCGACCAGAAATTTTCCATCTACTAAAGAGCTTCTTTTGAGTGTGTGTCACCGTACGTTAATTCCGGGTAGAATGGTGAGCTACCCAACCTCCCACCAATAGAAGCACTACTCTTTGATCTCTTGAGTGCTAATTTTTTCAATCATGAGGGTGACGTCCATGGATGAAAGCTTCCTTCTTGTAGTTCGATTTGCGGTTAGCACCATTCTCTCTCGCGACAACAACGGATCCATAGAAACACTCTCATCATCAACAAGGAGCAACATCAAAATCTACAAGGAAAGTTGGAAAAGTTTAAGGTTTATAAGCAACAAAACGAGAAAAAGAGCAAATTTCAAATACAAGTAAAGCAACATACAAAAGAGCGGATTTTTACATATAAGTTGAGGACTTACAATACAATGAGGTAATTTTATATCCAAGTATGAAGACTTATTCATGAAAGCGAAGAAAATTAAAAGGTGAGAATTTTTGAAAGTTTATGATTTCAAAGACAATACAAGTTGTGAAGAATCAAGCGGTAAAATACTTCTTCCACGGCCATGGTTTATTTTGTATTTAATTTCTCTTGTAAAAAAAAAAATTGAAAAAAGAAAAACAAGAGAAATATTTGTTTTGTGAATGAGCCGTGGGGAAGGAAAATTTATAAGAAAGTTTCAAGCGACAAGGATTTTTAAGGTAAAAGAGTTACAAATTGTTAAGGATTTATGAAATTCAAGGGTTTATCATCAATAGTCAAACCGAAGACGAAGACCATGAAGATCAAGATAAGGAGCGGAAGACGTTTTATTGGATGCCGTGAGAGTGGTGTTATCATAATTGGCGATCGGATGTGAAGGTGAGTAAGTAATCTCATCCTCGATAAAAATGGTTGATTTTTCGTAGAGATCGTCGAGAAAAATGGTTTTTCAAAATATTAAAAGATGTGGGTTTCTCAAAATTTCGGAAGTTATCCTTCCCACCATTCAACGTGTCGCAGAATTCTCTTTTCATTCCTACCGCACACATGTGAGAACCATAAAAGCTGTCTTTTTTGAGTGCAATTATCATAAAATCTTATTTGGTGAGGCGGAAGTCGAGGCGAAATGCTTATTGATCGTTTCTCAAACACGCGTTCTCTCATTATGGTGTGGTTATTTCTCACTCAACAATTAAGAACGAGAATATGTTCTTTAGTATTTCTAACTTCTTATTACTAGCATGCGGAAACTCTATGTCCTCATAACTCTTTGGATGCTTGGGACGCTTGAACGCTTTGAAGTTGTGAGTTTTAGTTTGATTTGCTCGAGGACTAGCAAAGTCTAAGTGTGGGGGAATTTGATGGTGTAGAATACACCTAATTTACTATCTAGTTGTTTATGCTTTCTTTGCTATTTTTTCTGTAAATTATGTATTTTACGCTTGTTTTGAGTTTTATAGCTACTTTGGAGTCGCACGGAGGAAAAGAAGAAGAAATCACCCAATTCGAGCCAAAAGGGCAAAAAGGTCATTTCACGGGCGTAAGACTATTTGGAGCCCAGAGGTGGTTAAGGGGCTCTCATTTGTGGTACCCCTTATCACTAAGCAATGGGCGTTACTAACACCGGGGTAGCCCTTATCCAAAGACGGTATGTTGGGTAGCACCAGTTGGGTCATCTACCCATTACCCAGATCCGGATCCAGACCCACTCACAACCTAACTATACATCTCGAGAGTTTCTCATTCAATTCATTCTTTCACCCAAAAACCGAAATCGAGAGGTAAGTTGCATTAGAAATTGAGAATGAGAGAAGGTTGTTTCAAATCGAGAGCTTAAACCGAGAGGAAAGATTGAGTAACTCAGAAATCAGAAATCAAAGAACAGATCGATGCAAATTGTAGTTCGAGATGGTGATTGTTCTTAACTAGGTTCGAATCGGAGATGAAGAAGAGATGGGTCGTGGCTTTAGCGATGAGACGAGTCGACATCGAGTACAATCATTTGTGAGAAATTATGGGATTAATGAATTCAAGCTAGGGTTCGAATGGGTTTGTGAGAGATCGAGAAGATAGAGATGATTCGCCATCGATGGGTTCATGCCGCTATTGTGAGGAGAGAGGAAATCGAAATGATCTTTGTTGAATTACAAGAAATGAATGTATGTTGATCTTGGTAGGTAACGTATGAGTTGATTGAGTTCTTTGTTGAAGAAGCCGAGGTCTCGAGAAATTGGAAAATGGGTTGCTCTCGATTTGGGTTTGAGATTCAATTGAATAGGGTTTTTGTGCTCGACTTAAGAAACCAGAAGTTGAGATCCGAGATAAAGAGTCAAGATGATATTTATGGAGAGACAGAGAAGAAATCGATGTTGTTGAGAGATGGGTATAATCGGATTGAGCCGAGAATGGGTACGTCGGTCGAGTTGATGCCACCGTCGGTGGTGAGAAGGTGCAAGCAAGGACTAACATGGGTCTGGGTGTTGGTTTTGGAAGTCTGAATTCGAGCTGGACCGACTTGGGGAAGAGAGAGTTTGTCTTGATTTGCGGGCCCGATGGAGGTTTTAGACTCGAGCTTGATGTAGCCGTGAACTTAGGGCCGAGCTGTGCACAGATGCTCATGGTGGTGACAAGGAAGCGTAAGGAGGTGTTATGAGTTTGAATGGGTGTGGTGATGGCATTAATGTGGTGCGGGTGAAGGCGAGCCGAGGTGTGCAACCGGAGGATGTGAGATTGCGAGTACCGGTGGATTTTGTGATGAAGTCGACATGAAGCTATGGAATGATGGTGGTGTTTGCACTAGGTTGATAAAAGTTACATATGATACGAGAGGAGATGGGATATGTAAGGTGCTTGCGGGGTGTTGGCGCGATCTAGTGAAGCAATGGCTCAATTTGCAATTGTGCGAGGTTATGATGTCACGGCAGTGACGAGTTGAGCTTGAGGTAGTGGAGGCTTTGATAAGGTGATTTATATTGCAGCATTGAGTTGCAGGTGTGAGTGGAACTGCTGCGAACTTGGTGAGGGTCCGGTGGTGATATGAGGCTGATGTTATGATGTCGGTACTAACAAGGAGTTGCAAGAAGAGTAAGTGCCGATCTCGGGTGCAAGACCTTGATGTTGTTGGAGCCGTGATGAGTTCACAGGATAAATGGGTTGGTGTTGTTTTGAATTCAAATGAGGACAGGGCAGGAAGAAGTGTTTTGCAGCTGATAGTTATGTAGCATGTGGTGGCTCTGAGATGGACTTGCAGTGACTAATGCAGGAGTTGAAGTGCAGTGGGAAGATCAGTCAACATGGCTGAAGCACAATCATTGTGCTACACACAGCTCTGGCCAGAGCAATGCTTATTCCATGGTAACTCAGCCGAGTCAGCCCAGTTAGCTGGACTCATTGATTTTGTGGAAGACCCAATTGAACTTGCGAATGATTTTAATGATACCGAGACTATGGTTAAGGTAGAAAACTACTAAGAATGGTTGCAAGGTTTAATAGAGGACCACGATATACAAGAGGTAAGTGATTCACTTGAATTTTTAAGGATGAAGAGGATTCTATAATACAAGAATTTTTGAAAGGTTTGTCTAACCCTTTGCTTATTGATTCTTCTCCTTTACCTCTTATTGGTTTGAATGTATGTGCTTCAAAGTATTTTTTGATGATTTTGTTTCTAAATATCCACCATTGGAAACACTTGATGCTAACACCATGCGGGTTTGCCAAGAGGAATACATGGAAGTTCCCAAATTCTATGTTCTCTATACACTTCCAAGTGTGGACGAGAATAAGTGTGGGGGAAATTTCTATCGAGCGATAATTTCACTATTGTTTTCTTGTGCTAATATTTGTATGGAGTTATTGTGTTCAAAACAGGTATTATGGGTGGACCCTCAAATTTTCCGATTGTTAGTATATGGGGAATGAATCTTACAAGAGCCAAGTCGGGCGTCGACTTTAAAACAAGCGCTTAATGGGAGGCAACCCATCGGTTTTGTATTTCTTATCTTTTTGCTTTTTGTTATTTCTTTTTCTTGTTTCTTATCATGTTAAAATTTCCCACCTTGACTTTACTAGGAGGATTCAATTACATTGAGGACAATGTAAGGTTTAAGTGGGGAGTGGTTAAGCATGTTTTTAAAACAAAAATTACAAAAAAATTAAAAAATTTAAAAAAAAAAGTTTTACATAAGAATTCCAACTTTTAAAGATTTTAGAGTCACTAGCATATTTCTAGGTATGTTTACATAGAGATTTTGACCGACATAATTGAACTTGGAAATGTTAGAGAACTACATTCGGATTTCTTGTTTGTTTGAGTGTTAAATAATGGATTTAATCATGCCGGTGATGCGAATTTGGTGCAGGGAGAAATGCGTTATTAGAATTGCTGATCAATCATTAGTGGAGACTACCCGTATTCATATCATGTGAGGCACCGACCAGAAATCTTTCATCTACTAAAGAGCTTCTTTTGAGTGTGTGTCGCCGTAAGTTAATTCCGGGTAGAATGGTGAGCTACCCAACCTCCCACCAATAAAAGCACTACTCTTTGATCTCTTGAGTGCTAATTTTGTCAATCATGAGGGTGACGTCCATGGATGAAAGCTTCCTTCTTGTAGTTCGATTTGCAGTTAGCACCATTCTCTCTCGACAACAACGGATCCATAGAAACACATTCATCATCAACAAGGAGCGACATCAAAATCTACAAGGAAAGTTGGAAAAGTTTAAGGTTTACAAGCAACGGAACGGGAAAAAGAGCAAATTTCAAATACAAGTAAAGCAACATACAAATGAGCGGATTTTACATATATGTTGAGGACTTACACTACAATGAGGTAATTTTATGAAGATTTATTCATGAAAGCGAAGAAAATTAAAAGGTGAGAATTTTTGAAGTTTATGATTTCAAGGCGATACAAGTTGTGAAGAATCAAGCGGTAAAATACTTCTCCCACGGCCATGTTTTTATTTAATTTTATTGATTAAAAAAAAAAAAAAAAAAAAAAAAAAAAAAATGAAAAGAAAAAAAAAAAGAGAGAAAAACAAGAGAAATATTTGTTTTGTTAATAAGTCATGGGGGAAGGAAAAATATATAAGGAAGTTTCAAGCGACAAGGATTTTTAAGGTAAAAGAGTTATAAATTGTTAAGGATTTATGAAATTCGAGGGTTTATCATCAATAGTTGAAACCGAAGATTACGAAGACGAACAAGGAGCGAAAGACGTTTCTATTGGATGCCGTGAGAGTGGTGTTATCTTAATTGGCGATCGGATGTGAAGGTGAGTAAGTAATCTCATCCTCGATAATAATGGTTGATTTCCTTTCTTAGAGATCGTCGGAAAAATGGTTTTTCAAAATATTAAAAGATGTGGGTTTTTAAAAATATTTGGAAGTTATCCTTCCCACCATTCAACGTGATGCAGGATTTCTATCTTCATTCCTACCTGCACACATGTGAGAACCATAAAAAAGCCGTCTTTTTGAGTGCAATTAGCATAAAATCCTTTTTGGTGAGGCAGAAGTCGAGGCGAAATGCTTATTGATCGTTTCTCAAACACGCGTTCTCTCATTATGGGATGGTTATTTTCACTCAACATTTAAGAATGAGAATATGTTCTTTAGTATTTCTAACTTCTTATTACTAGCATGCGGAAACTCTATGTCCTCATAACTCTTTGGATGCTTGGGACGCTTGAACGCTTTGAAGTTGTGAGTTTTTAGTTTGATTTGCTCGAGGACTAGCAAAGTCTAAGTGTGGGGGAATTTGATAGGTGTAGAATACACCTAATTTACTATCTAGTAGTTTATGCTTTCTTTGCTATTTTTCTTGTAAATTATGTATTTTACGCTTGTTTTGAGTTTTGTAGCTACTTTGGAGTCGCACGGAGGAATAGAAGAAGAAATCACCCAATTTGAGCCAAAAGGGGCAAAAAGGTCATTTTACAGGCGATTGATATATGGAAGGGGTAACCCTTTTGGGAAGCTTTAAAGACAGACTAATCAAGGTTAAGGGGCCGCTTATCCGGCTAGCCCTTATCGAAGTAACATCCTATTATGAGCACCCAATTGGGGTGGTCACTATCCCCTGGGTGTAACTATCCAAATCACACAAACCTAGATCGAGGTTATCTTCTCCCAAATCATTTTCACTTTGTCTAAAATCGAGATTCGAAACAACAAAAGCTGCTCAAAACCAAATTGAATTTGAGTTTAAAATCGAGAAGCTCGGGGAGATGTAGCCATGAAATCGCGAGATGATTGAGATAACGAGCTCAAATTTAGGGTTCCCTAAGGAGATTCAAGAAAGAGAGAAGGATTCGATCGAAATTTAACTGAAAATCGATGATTCCAGATCGAAGAAGATGGCGTTGGTAATGGAGAAATCAGATCGAGAATAGTTATGGTGGTACTGTCACAGGGGATTGAATCGATAACGAATGATGCTGCAAATTTGTGCTGAGTTCAGTCTAGGAAGTCTCAGAGGTGGTGAGATGGGTGTTAAGTGCAGATGAAGAGATGCAATGGAGGAGAAAGAGAATGGGTTCGATTTGATCATGGGATAGAAGCGGCTCGGAAGGAATGGGTGTCTTCGTTGTTGGGCGAATCACAAAGAATCAAGAACAAAGAGAAATTTGTTGGGATTAAAGCTCGGGAAGGTTTAGATTCGAGATTGAGAGCTGGATGATCGTTGCCGTCGAGATGGAGTATGAGAAGCTCAGATAAAGGAAGATTATGATGGAGTCGATGGCTAGATGTGGTTCAGATTCGGTTAATGGGTTGGAGGATTAGGAGTGGTGCTGTGAAGCTGCATTTGATGGTGGAATTGAATGAGTTTTTGTTGAATCGGGAGAAGAACCATTTTAAGTCTGTTGCAGAGATGGGTGCAAAGCTCGAGATGGTAATGTGATGCCATGGAATCAAGATGTCGATTATTGGTGGGCTGCGGTTGGAGTTAGTGATGATTTGAAGCTGTTGAGTGAATGAATGTGTGCTTGAATTGAATTAGGTGCTACATTTGTCGTGGCTCGAGACTGGAGATGAAATTTGATTGTCCGTTGCCGCTTTATGGGGCTGTGGACCGATGTTGGTTGTGTTGTGCTTTTGTGAAGTCGTGGGCATTACAGGAGGTAGAGTGCCCGAGATTAAGCTCGAGGTGGTTTTAGACTGCCTCGTGATGGTTTAGCCGCACATATGTTAGGCCGAGTTTGCATACGAGATGCTCATGGTGGTGTTACTCTCAGGGAAGTATGATGATTGCCAGGGATTGACAAGCAGTAATTATGTTGTGAGCTGTGTTTAGAGTCAGCAGGGGAAGAGCGTGAAGTTAAATGTAGTGCAAGGCACGAGAATTAGATGAATGTGTTAGGCATGTTACAGATTATTGGAATGGATTGCGGGAGCTATATGATGTTGCGAGATGAATGCGAGGTTATGGCAATGCAAGTGGCTCTCATTAGAGCTTGTTGGTGGCTCGGGGCAAGAAGCGGGGAACCGAGGTGTGAAGGAGTTCTGAGAGATTATGGTGCACAATCATAGAGCCGCAGAAGATTATGACTTACGCAAGTTGCAAAATGGCCTAGGCATGTGCCAATCAAGCTCGACTAGCTTGATTAGACTTTCACTGCACTCGACTCATCCGACTTTCACGATTTGACCCGAGTTGACTCACCGACTCTTTTCTCCTTGACCTCGTTGACTAACGATGACCGACGGTTGACGGTTTGACCGTTAGTCCTAACTGTGGATCGACGGAATATTCCGTCGAATATTCTCTCGACGAAGAAATTTCCGTGTGGCGCCAAGCGACGTTTTCCGGCCAAATTCGGCCCCACAATCCCGCTTTTCCTAGCGAGCCAAAAATTCCAGAATTTTCTATGGACTTCTCTCATGGGTGTGAAGACTTGGGCTAGGAATTGGATGGAGAATTGGACTCAAATTTGGAAAGAGAAGGTGGAAGAGTTGAGAAAAGCTTGGATTTGGAAATTGAATTGCAAAAGAATAAGGATTCTATTCCTTGGAAGAATTTGGAGAATATTGAAGCCTATAAATAGAGAAGTTTTCTACAACTTCTACACACCTCTCTACACACACAATTCTTTTCTTTTCTTATTCTTTGTGTGAACTTTTAACATGAGTAGCTAATTTTATTGATTGAGGATGAATTCCTAGTTTTTAAACATATGATTTGAGTTTTTGTTTCAATTCTATCTTGAAGTTTTTCACATAATTATCGTTTGTTTTTACTAATAGGAGTGATCTTAAAGACATTCATGATTGATTGATAGATTGTTTAGGTGGCCAACTAAATTGATTTGTTAATTCGATCTAAAGCTAGTGAAAGTTAGGGGATAAGTAATCGTTCTTTGACTCTTTACGTAAGTAGCAAACACGAGACCTTGCATGAGGGATTCCGTGGAGCAATTGTGTGTAGAAACAACGTTAGCAAGTAGACCTTGAGCTAAGAGTCTAACTACTAATATCAACCTAAGAAATTCACAAAACCTAATGCATGAGCTAAGTTACATCTAGGTTGAGCTAATTCTAGGTGGCTTCGTGATTAGAATCCGTAGTCGAGAACTTCCGTGTCCCGGTGATATAAGGGATTTAGGGGTTTAGCACGAGCTAGCTGCTTTACCTACGGTTGGTGATAATTTGTGACTAATAACAAGTAGAAAAGAACATAACTTGATTCATTGTTTCGTAACGAAGAAGGATTCCTTGATCTTGTCTCTTTTATTGCTTTCAATTTTATCTTTTAATTGTTTTGTTTATTTTCTTTTGCTTTTTACACCCCCTTTCGTGACAACTTTTACAACTATAATCTCGTGCTCCTCGTGGGATCGACCTTGACTACCCTATATTACTTGTTAATTAGGTAGTAAAGTATTAATTAATTTGTTGTGGTTACGACACGCATCAAATTTTGGCGCCGTTGTTCGGGAGCAGCGGATGATTTTAGTTGTTTTTATTTTTATTTTTTGCTTTATTCTTGCTTTGTTGGATTCTATTCCAGTATCTAACTTGGTTTTTGAATCTTATTTCAAATCGGTTTTCCATGTACGGTGGACAAGAGCAAGCATATTACAACAATCAATACGGTTTTCAACCTCAACATTATGGCAACTTCCAACCATCCTTAGGATACAATCAAAACCAATATTTTGGCTATGATAAATTTCCTACAGAACCTTATGGATATTCTCATACATATCAACAACCTTATGACGGGTATGTAAGTGGACAATCACATGGATGGAAGGATAGTTATGCATCTAACAATTTGTTTTCTAGTAATGTGCAGACAGAGAATTTGGAATATACTCCTCTTCATCGTGTTTTTCCTTCACTTTTTCCAAAAGAGGAGATGTCGTCTGTAAACTCTATCAACGGTGGTAAGCGTGTGAACGTCAGAAACTTGCACAGTAAATTATACAAATTGGAAGATGATGGAGACTCGGAAGAGCTTGTCGCAGAAATTAGTAGGACTATTCATATGGAACTTAAACGACGTCGGGATAAAGGTTATGAAACCGATGAAGATTCTTATTATGGTGAGTCCGAAAATGAAGATGATTGTGTTGAAAAGGACCAACCTTTGGAGACTTTTGATGACGATAGTGTAGATTACTCGAGCCTTGATCTTATTAATGATCAAGCACCTATTCAAAAGGACGAGCTTGAGGAAGATGCATTTATTGCTTGGCAAAACTTTCTTAAGGAAAGATGGGAGTCCGCGGAAGTGTATGAATGTTCCGACAATGAGGAAGTTATTCCAACTCCGGATCATAATAACGATCCTTCACCTATTCAAAAGGAGGAGATTGGGTGTGACTTACCTATTGTTGTAAACGAAGTAACACCCGCACAAGAAGATCTTACAATCTATACCGATGAGAATCACTTTAGTGAATGGCCCGATTCCGATGATGAGAATGTTGAAGAGATGATACTAGAGGATGAAACCACATTCATTGATTTTGTGGAAGACCCAATTGAACTTGCGAATGATTTTAATGATACCGAGACTATGGTTAAGGTAGAAAACGACGAAGAATGGTTGCAAGGTTTAATAGAGGACCACGATATACAAGAGGTAAGTGATTCACTTGAATTTTTTAAGGATGAAGAGGATTCTATAATACAAGAATTTTTGAAAGGTTTGTCTAACCCTTTGCTTATTGATTCTTCTCCTTTACCTCTTATTGGTTTGAATGTATGTGCTTCGAAAGTATTTTTGGATGATTTTGTTTCTAAATATCCACCATTGGAAACACTTGATGCTAACACCATGCAGGTTTGCCAAGAGGAATACATGGAAGTTCCCAAATTCTATGTTCTTTATACACTTCCAAGTGTGGACGAGAATAAGTGTGGGGGAAATTTCTATCGAGCGATAATTTCACTATTGTTTTCTTGTGCTAATATTTGTATGGAGTTATTGTTTGCAAAACAGGTATTATGGGTGGATCCTCAAATTTTCCGATTGTTAGTATATGGGGAATGAATCTTACAAGAGCCAAGTCGGGCCGTCGACTTTAAAACAAGCGCTTAATGGGAGGCAACCCATCGGTTTTGTATTTCTTATCTTTTTGCTTTTTGTTATTTCTTTTTCTTGTTTCTTATCATGTTAAAATTTCCCACCTTGACTTTACTAGGAGGATTCAATTACATTGAGGACAATGTAAGGTTTAAGTGTGGGGGAGTGGTTAAGCATGTTTTTAAAACAAAAATTACAAAAAAATTAAAAATTTTAAAAAAAAAAAAGTTTTACATAAGAATTCCAACTTTTAAAGATTTTAGAGTCACTAGCATATTTCTAGGTATGTTTACATAGAGATTTTGACCGACATAATTGAACTTGGAAATGTTAGAGAACTACATTCGGATTTCTTGTTTGTTTGAGTGTTAAATAATGGATTTAATCATGCCGGTGATGCGAATTTGGTGCAGGGAGAAATGCGTTATTAGAATTGCTGATCAATCATTAGTGGAGACTACCCGTATTCATATCATGAGAGGCACCGACCAGAAATCTTCCATCTACTAAAGAGCTTCTTTTGAGTGTGTGTCACCGTAAGTTAATTCCGGGTAGAATGGTGAGCTACCCAACCTCCCACCAATAAAAGCACTACTCTTTGATCTCTTGAGTGCTAATTTTGTCAATCATGAGGGTGACGTCCATGGATGAAAGCTTCCTTCTTGTAGTTCGATTTGCGTTAGCACCATTCTCTCTCTCGACAACAACGGATCCATAGAAACACATTCATCATCAACAAGGAGCGACATCAAAATCTACAAGGAAAGTTGAAAAGTTTAAGGTTTACAAGCAACGGAACAGAAAAAGAGCAAATTTCAAATACAAGTAAAGCAACATACAAATGAGCGGATTTTACATATATGTTGAGGACTTACACTACAATGAGGTAATTTTATGAAGATTTATTCATGAAAGCGAAGAAAATTAAAAGGTGAGAATTTTTGAAGTTTATGATTTCAAGGCGATACAAGTTGTGAAGAATCAAGTGGTAAAATACTTCTCCCACGGCCATGGTTTTTTTGTATTTTATTTCTCTTATTGATTAAAAAAAAAAAAAAAAAAAAAAAAAAAAAAAAAAAAAAGAGAGAAAAACAAGAGAAATATTTGTTTTGTTAATAAGTCGGGAAGGAAAATATATAAGGAAGTTTCAAGCGACAAGGATTTTTAAGGTAAAAGAGTTATAAATTGTTAAGGATTTATGAAATTCAAGGGTTTATCATCAATAGTTGAAACCGAAGATTAACGAAGATCAAGACAAGGAGCGAAAGACGTTTCTATTGGATGCCGTGAGAGTGGTGTTATCTTAATTGGCGATCGGATGTGAAGGTGAGTAAGTAATCTCATCCTCGATAATAATGGTTGATTTCCTTTCTTAGAGATCGTCAGAAAAATGGTTTTTCAAAATATTAAAAGATGTGGGTTTTTAAAAATATTTCGGAAGTTATCCTTCCCACCATTCAACGTGATGCAGGATTTCTATCTTCATTCCTACCGCACACATGTGAGAACCATAAAAAGCCGTCTTTTTGAGTGCAATTATCATAAAATCCTTTTTGGTGAGGCGAAGTCGAGGCGAAATGCTTATTGATCGTTTCTCAAACACGCGTTCTCTCATTATGGGATGGTTATTTCTCACTCAACATTTAAGAATGAGAATATGTTCTTTAGTATTTCTAACTTCTTATTACTAGCATGCGAAACTCTATGTCCTCATAACTCTTTGGATGCTTGTGACGCTTAAACGCTTTGAAGTTGTGAGTTTTTAGTTTGATTTGCTCGAGGACTAGCAAAGTCTAAGTGTGGGGGAATTTGATAGGTGTAGAATACACCTAATTTACTATCTAGTAGTTTATGCTTTCTTTGCTATTTTTCTTGTAAATTATGTATTTTACGCTTGTTTTGAGTTTTGTAGCTACTTTGGAGTCGCACGGAGGAATAGAAGAAGAAATCACCCAATTTGAGCCAAAAGGGGCAAAAAGGTCATTTACAGGCGATTGATATATGGAAGGGGTAACCCTTTGGGAAGCTTTAAAGACAGACTAATCAAGGTTAAGGGGCTGCCAAGAAGCTAGCCCTTATCGAAGTAACATCCTATTATGAGCACCCAATTGGGGTGGTCACTATCCTGGGGTGTAACTATCCAAATCACACAAACCTAGATCGAGGTTATCTTCTCCCAAATCATTTTCACTTTGTCTAAAATCGAGAGTCAAACAACATGTTTGCTCAAAACCGTAAATTGAATTTGAGTTTAAAATCGAGAAGCTCGGGGAGATGTAGCCATGAAATCGCGAGATGATTGAGATAACGAGCTCAAATTTAGGGTTCCCTAAGGTTCCAGTGAAGAAAGAGAAGGATTCGATGTCGAAATTTAATCGAAAATCGATGATTCCGGATCGAAGAAGATGGCGTTGGTAATGGAGAAATCGGATCGAGAATAGCTATGGTGGTACTGTCACAGGGGATTGAATCGATAACGAATGATGCTGCAAATTTGTGCTGAGTTCAGTCTAGGAAGTCTCAGAGGTGGTGAGATGGGTGTTGAGTGCAGATGAAGAGATGCAATGGAGGAGAAAGAGAATGGGTTCGATTTGATCATGGGATTGAAGCAGCTCGGAAGGAATGGGTGTCACTGTTGTTGGGCGAATCACAGCAACTGAAGAACAAAGAGAAATTTGTTGGGATTAAAGCTCAGGAAGGTTTAGATTCAGAGATTGAGAGCTGGATGACTCATTGCCGTCGAGATGGAGTATGAGAAGCTCGGGATAAAGGAAGATTATGATGGAGTCGATGGCTAGATGTGGTTGATTCGGTTAATGGGTTGGAGGATTAGGAGTGGTCTTTGTGAAGCCGCATTTGATGGTGGAATTGAATGAGTTTTTGTTGAATCGGAGAAGAACCATTTTAAGTCTCATTGCGAGAGATGGGTGCGGCTCGGATGGTAATGTGATGCCATGGAATCAAGATGTCGATTATTGGTGTTGCGGTTGGAGTTAGTGATGATTTGAAGCTCTTGTTGAGTGAATGAATGTGTGCTTGAATTGAATTAGGTGCTACATTTGTTGTGCTCGAGACCGGAGATGAAATTTGATTGTCCTTGTGCTATGGGGCTGTGGACCGATGTTGGTTGTGTTGTGCTTTTGTGAAGTCGGTGGGCATTACGGAGGTAGAGTGCCCGAGATTAAGCTCGAGGTGGTTTTAGTACATCTCGTGATGGTTTAGTCGCACATATGTTAGGCCGAAATTTGCATACGAGATGCTCATGGTGGTGTTACTCTCGTGGAAGTATGATGATTGCAGGGGGATTGACAAGCGAAGAATTATGTTGTGAGTTTGTGTTTAGAGCCGCAGGAAGAGCATGAAGTTAAATGTAGTGCAAGGCACCGAGAATTAGATGAATGTGTTAGGCATGTTACAGATTATTGGAATGGATTGCAGGAGCTATATGATGTTGCGAGAGATGAATGCGAGGTTATGGCAATGCAAAGTGGCTCTCATTAGAGCTTGTTGGTGGCTCGGGGCAAGAAGAAGGCGAGGGAACTGAGGTGTGAAGGAGTTACAGAGATTATGGTGCACAATCATAGAGCTGCAGAAGATTATGACTTACGCAAGTTGCAAAATGGCCTAGGCATGTGCCAATCAAGCTCTGACTAGCCCAGTTAGACTTTCACTCAGACCCTGACTCATCTGACTCGGTCGATTTGACCCGAGTTGACTCAGCTGACTCTCTTTTCTCCTTGACCTGTTGACTAACGTTGGTGACGGTTGACCAGTTTGACCGTTAGTCCTAGCAGTGGATCGCGGAATATTCCGTCGAATATTCTCTCGACGGAGAAATTTCAGGTGGCGGCGGCGACGTTTCCGCCAAATTCGGCCACAATCCCGCTTTTCCGGCGAGCCAAAAATTCCAGAATTTTCTATGGACTTCTCTCATGGGTGTGAAGACTTGGGCTAGGAATTGGATGGAGGTGGACTCAAATTTGGAAAGAGAAGGTGGAAGAGTTGAGAAAAGCTTGGATTTGGAAATTGAATTGCAAAAGAATAAGGATTCTATTCCTTGGAAGAATTGGAGAATATTGAAGCCTATAAATAGAGAAGTTTTCTACAACTTCTACACACATCTCTACACACACAACTCTTTTCTTTTCTTATTCTTTGTGTGAACTTTTAACATGAGTAGTTAATTTTATTGATTGAGGATGAATTCCTAGTTTTTAAACATATGATTTGAGTTTTTGTTTTCAATTCTATCTTGAAGTTTTTCACATAATTATCGTTTGTTTTTACTAATAGGAGTGATCTTAAAGACATTCATGATTGATTGATAGATTGTTTAGGTGGCCAACTAAATTGATTTGTTAATTCGATCTAAAGCTAGTGAAAGTTAGGGGATAAGTAATCGTTCTTTGACTCTTTACATAAGTAGCAAACACGAGACCTTGCGGAGGGATTCCGTGGAGCAATTGTGTGTAGAAACAACGTTAGCAAGTAGACCTTGAGCTAAGAGTCTAACTACTAATATCAACCTAAGAAATTCACAAAACCTAATGCATGAGCTAAGTTACATCTAGGTTGAGCTAATTCTAGGTGGCTTGGTGATTAGAATCCGGTAGTCGAGAACTTCCGTGTCCGGTGATACAAGGGATTTAGGGGTTTAGCACGGAGCTAGCTGCTTTACCTACGGTTGGTGATAATTTGTGACTAATAACAAGTAGAAAAGAACATAACTTGATTCATTGTTTCGTAACGAAGAAGGATTCCTTGATCTTGTCTCTTTTATTGCTTTCAATTTTATCTTTTAATTGCTTTGTTTATTTTTCTTTTGCTTTTTACACCCCCCTTTCGTGACAACTTTTACAACTATAATCTCGTGCTCCTCGTGGGATCGACCTTGACTACCCTATATTACTTGTTAATTAGGTAGTAAAGTATTAATTAATTTGTTGTGGTTACGACACGCATCAGTGGAATACCAAAATTAGAGCAGAAAAATCGCATCATCCTCATGACATGGGAAATCCTACTTTAACTTTCGATTTTGGATATCCCAAACCGAAAATATAAAATTGCATAACATAGATGAGGTTCAATAACTAGTATAATTGTTTCCATGGTGGGAGGGCAGACCGAAGAAGAATCTGAAGATGGGGTTTATCTGCGACTAATTTCGCCCCGTTTCAGAAAAAGTGATACTTTCGTATTGTTTCAAAAAAATTGATACTTTCGCCCCGTTTCAGAAAAAGTGATACTTTCGCTCCGTTTCAGAAAAAGTGATACTTTCGTCCCTGAAAAAGCGGGGTTCTAACAACCTCACCCAATATTTCGTTTAGCAATATGTATGGACAAACTCCAATATAATTCCAAGAGAATCAACTAGACAGTCAGACTCAATCAATGAAAATATATCCAAGAGTTGTATCTCTGTTTCTCAATTCAATCTGCAATCAAACAAATAGAAATTTGCGATCCCGGTTAAATATAAGAAATAACTTGGACGGTATCAAAAACCAATATCCAAGTGTCAATCAATTAATCAACAACCAAAGGTTGGATTCACAATTGATTGAACTTACGCACAACCTGTGATATTTCAATTATATAAACAAATATAATGCGGAAAAGAAATAACACGTAGACCGTAAATTTTGTTAACGAGGAAATTGCAAATGCTTTGAAAAAACCCCGCGACCTAGTCCAGATTTGAACACCACACTGTATTAAGCCGCTGTAGAAACTAGCCTACTCCATGTTAACTTCGGACTGGAATGTAGTTGAGCCCTAACCAATCTCACACTAATCAAGGTACAGTCGTGTTCCTTATGCCTCCGAATCCTAGTAGGACTATGCGCACTTGATTCCCTTAGTTGATATCACCCACAACCAAGAGTTGCTACGACCAAAGTTGAAGACTTGATAAACCAATCTGTCTCACGCAGAAAAGTCTATTGAATAGATAAATCTGTCTCCCATAGAAATACCTAAGAGTTTTGTTCCATCTTTTGATAAATCAAGGTGAACAGGAACCAATTGATATACCAGACTCATATTCCCGAAGAACAACCTAGTAATTTTAATCACCTCACAATAATCTTAATCGTATGGTAACGAAACAAGATATTGTGGAATCACAAACGGTGAGACGGAAATGTTTGTGACTACTTTTTATCTTGCCTATCGGAGAATAAATCTCGAGCAAATTTTAAAGAAGATAATACTCAATACGATAGAAAACAACAAGATCATAACACGCAACTACAGAGAAATAGTTAGGCCTGGCTTCACAATCCCAATGAAGTCTTCAAGTCGTTAACCTATATGATTTTGGAAAAAACCTAAGGTTAAAGGGAAATCGACTCTAGTCGTAACTAGTATGAACAATAGGTGTGGGGATTAGGTTTCCCAGTTGCTAGAGTTCTCCATTATATAGTCTTCAAATCAGGGTTTGCAATCAATGTTACCTTGGTAACAAAGCATTCAATATTCACCGTTAGATGAAAACCTGATTATACTCAAGCTAATATCTTTTAACCGTTAGATCGAACTTAGCTTGTTACACACAAATGAAAAGTGACTTCATTTAGATATGAGTAACCGTACCTAAACGTGTACACCTTGTTGGCTCAATAATAGTTAACCGAAGCTAGCCATATGAACACTTTCATATCAAACTTATTCATCTTAACCATAACTAGTTCAAATGACTCAAATGAAACTAGTTCTAGAGTGGTTTAATTGTTTATATTCTCATAGAAGTATACAAGACACAATTGAAGCAAAATCGATTTTGATTCACTCGAATCAATTCATGAACATTATAGCCACGGTTTGAAAAAGATTGCATTCCTTAATATATAAATGTATTAGTTCATGAACAAACCGATTTTAGAACATAACCTACTCAAGTATGCAAACGGGTATGCATACCTAAGTGGCCGGACTAAGTTTGGGTTCGCTAGTATGCGAACTTGTACGCATACCTTCCAAACTCGGTTGAATTTCCGGAAATTTGAGCTTACGCCAGTACGCGTACGGGTATGAGTACTAAGTTCCCGTACTTCCATTAAACCAACCAGTACACATACGTGTAAGCATACTCTATGGTTCCCGGACTTGGAATATCTTGCAACAGTTAGCATACAAGTACGCATACTGTGCTATATCCAATCATGGTTATTTGTTCTAAACTCCCAATTCAATCATTGAAACATTCTCGGAAGACGGGAATAGCCGTCTCACACAAACTATTAGCTTCAAAGCGATTTTCAAGTGATCGAATGATCAATACGAAACATTCCGAGTCTACATCAAATGACTGTCTCACACAAATCATGTAAGATGTTACAAGGAGATTTTCACATGATCATCTTTTGACATTCGTCAAGAATATAAGATGAACTTGGTTAAAGCAAAAGCTTATCAACACATATTTCGACAAATATGTAAGCGAGTTAAACTCAGCTTGAAATATCAAATGTGTATAATCGAAGTCTATATAACTATACGACTTTTGTCTCAAATAGGAGATAGAGTAGATAGACTTTTGAGTGATAGATGAGTTCAAGTCTCCACATACCTTTTGTTGATGAAGTTCCACAAGCTCCCCTTAGTAGTTCTTCGTCTTCAATCGATGAACGCCGTGAAGTCTAATGCTCAACTACACTTTCTATCCTAATCCGAGACTTAGCTATAAGTAGACTAGAAATGAAGACTTATAGTTTTGGCAACTAAACTTGACAACAAGCTTGAGATAGAAACGCTTGCGAGTACGACCGAGCAGTGCTCTAACAACTCTGTTCTGACTGGGCGAAAGTATCACTTTTTCTGAAACGGGGTGAAAGTTTCACTTTTTCTGAAACGGAGCGAAAGTATCACTTTTCCTGAAACAGAATGTGAAAGTATCACTTTTCCATAAACGAAAAATTAGTCGATCCATAAACCAAAATATGGTTACATGATGTGTTATGCATCCTTTTTGGTGGTTTGCATAATAGTTATGCATTCAATTTTCGAGAATTGTGCCTAAAGTGAAAGTATCACTTTTCTTGAAACAGAGGGAGTACATTGTTTTATTAGTTACAACGGAAAATTAGTTGATGCATAAACCAAAATGGCTACATAAAATATTATGTATCCTTTGTGGTGGTTTGCATAATGGATATACATTTAATTTTCTAAAATTGAACCTATAATGATATATACCTCCGAATTTTTCGTTAAAACTCTAAATTTGATATTGTTGTTTGTACTCATTGCGTAGATTTTTTTATAACCTTTCCAACGAGAAAAAATTTGTAAAATTCTAAGGCACGGATTTTTAAATATGTGGTATACACCTAAAAAATAGGATACATAAGAATTATAATACAATTTGACACTTATTTCTATTTGCCCTTCCTCTTTGGTTTATTTAAAAAAATATATAATACCTATTGCCCTTCCTTTTTGGTTTATTTACGAAAATTTCTAATACATATTGCCCTTCCACTTCGGTTTATTTACGAAAATGTTTAAAGGAAAAAAAGAACAATATGATTTAGAGGGTCATTTTTGGTTTTTCGGTCCGGACCATTTCTAATCTTTTTTGTGTCAATTGATCACTTAGATTTTACAAAAAAAGTGGCCCTATAAGGTCCTCCCTCGCTTCTCTCGGTTGGCCCAATTCATGTACCTAAAAAGTATGAGCATGAAGTTTCCAAACATGGCATCTGGCCATGACAACCATGGTGGCCTGAATATCAAATCTTATTGCAGGTATTTGTTTCCAAAGCTCTATTTTGGTTCACCCCAAACTCAAGCAAGCTAAGTGATGTACATAGTCAATTCAGAACAACCATTGACAATATGGAATCCAAATCTGCCTGTAGAGAGACTGGAAAAATGAGTATCAACAAATACTGGTTACCTATGGATTTTGAACAATTATTCAGAATTCCACTCCTCGTAGAGAATGAATCAAATTAGAACCCATAAACCCTAGTGAACAAATAAACCCAGAAAGTCAAAATCATAAGATCAAAACAAAACATCAAAAAAAAAAAAGTTCCCTGAATCTTTAGGTGACTTGATATTATCAATCCAAACATAACCTTAATATGAGAAAACACAAACAATAAGCGACAATGAGTTATGAGATATTACCACGACCTAAACAACCCTCCATGAAAGAAAACTAATTATAATCAAACTGAATTGAAATAAATAAAAGGAGAGGATTTGCCATCAGTTACATCACTATTTTCAAATTATCCAAAACACATTAACTCCATGAAAATCAAAACCTAAATTGAAAAACATGATAAATTCTTACCCGATATCCGTAAAAGAAATTTTGGTGAGTTTTCCCCAAGTTCTCTCGAAGTATCCTAGCACAAAATAGGAGAGGCGATGAATATATTGTTTTTTTTTTCTGTTTTTCTCACGGAAGTTTTTGTTTTTCTGTTTATGTTCCCGGATTGTTGATCACCATGCTTGTGCCACCATTAATGGCTTGGTTTTAGGTTTTCTTTGTTTGTTGCCTGGTTATTGTGCTAAAGCCTAAGACTCTTCTTGATCACCATGCTTGGCTTGGTGTTTTTCTTTCTTTCTTTCTTTTTTTTTGCGGCAGGTTAGGTTATTTTTTTTCCCCGTGGAAACAATTTTTTTTTCTTTTTTTTTTTACCCACAGAATTGTTTTTTTTTTCCACAGAATATTTGAAAGAACTTCGAAGCAAAAAGAGAAAAATTTTCTGCAATTTGGTGAGGAGAGAGAAATTTGGTGAGGGGGTGGCGTTCACTTTCAACGTACGGGGGAGTTTTCGTCACAGCGCAACGTGGGGGCTCATATGAGTTAGGATTTTAAAGGATTACATTTTGTATATTTTTGACCTAACTTCAGACAAATTATGAAATCCATATTTTAGAATTTATACATGAAAGCTCATGTCACGATGATCCCTGAATGAGTGTGTAGTCTCTTCAGAGCATGCATGAATATGTAATTATTAAAGCCTCTCAGCCGAGCTTTCAATATTCTGCATATTTTAGGGTGCTCCTTTATATACCCCCTAAAAACACTAGCGGTACCCCCTAAAGTTAGTTATGGCAGTTATAAGTAGGTTAACATAAAGATTTTCTAATTGTTTTAAATTTTGTTTAACGGTACCCCCTCTTTACATGATAACCATATATAGCAGAATATATAGTATCGGCAAAAACCAATGAATCCCTGTATATGCGAACAATAAAATCTTATAAAATCTTTCTTCCAGAATAATTAGAAAACTTAATTTTATTAGATCATTAGACGGATATATACTATGTCATGGAAGAAAATACAGAAACCCTAGATAACTCAACTATGGAAGCGTTAGAATCCCGTTTGGAATGCTTGGGGATCGAACCATATGGTGATGAGGTATGACTTAATTACTTTTTCTAAGATAATAGTGTTTTGAAATCATCTTTCAAGTTGTGCAACTGAAGTTATTTCTTCCCTTCAAAAATGATCTTCTAGACCCGATGGAAACTAAGATCTTAGTTACTCTGTATATGCATTGTTCTATTTTAACATATAAGCATTTTCTACAGGGATCGTTGTCCTATATCGAAAACCATTATGAATCTAATGGTCTAGTGGAGACTGATTTTGAAAAGCCTCAACCAATATCTCCTCTAGCACAAGAATCTTGTGATTTGACGGCTGAATTCTCTACTGATGAGGTACCATTTCAATGATCTAATGGATTTTAGATTACCATTAAAGACAATTCTTTGCAAATAAATAACTCAATATACTACTGCAGGTTTTTGCGAGCCGTGAAGAGGTTATTAAATGGTGTCATGACAAGGCAACAGAGACAAAAACAGTAGTTATTATTAGGAAGTCCGAGAAAAAATCAAAGATACAGGGCTCTTTCATTGTAATGGCGTGTGAAAGATTCGGGGAGTATAAAAGTGTTAACAGAAGTGCCGAAAAAAATTCGGTAACACGACGTCTGAGGAGAAAACCAAGGACGACTGGAACAAAAAAATGTAAATGTCCTTTTCGGCTGAGAGCTACATGTTTTGATGGTACGAATTGGCGATTACGGGTTTTAAATGGCGAACACAATCATCTGCCTTATGAAACACTAACCGGCCATTCTTTTCGGGTAGGTTAAATCTGTCAAAAAAGATTTGTGCATTTCTTTGTCCGTTAATGGAGTGAAGCCCGCTTTAATTCTATCTACGTTAAAGAGACAAAATAAGAAAAATGTTTCAACAGCACGGACAATATACAATGCCAAGTCCAAATTCAGGACGAAAGTAATGGAAGGGCGCACAAAGATGCAAAAATTGTTGCAATTGTTAGATGTACATCATTATGTGACATCTAACCGGAGAGAAGACAACTCGGGAAGAGTTTTGGAGTTGTTTTGGTCACATCCAGATGGTTCAAGGCTTGCACAATGTTTCCCCACAATTATGTTACTAGATTGTACTTACAAAACGAATCGATGGGGTATGCCGCTGTTTCATGCTGTGGGTGTGACATCTACCACACAGAGCTTCACTATTGCGTATTGCTTTATGTCTGCCGAGAAGACGGAGAATTATATTTGGGCTCTAGAGCGGTTAAGGAAGTTGTACTCTCCTAATCATCTTCCATCGGTGGTTGTCACAGATGATGATATACGACTACAAAATGCTGTAAGTTTAATCTTCCCTAAAGCTACACGCCTTTTATGCACATTCCACATCTCTTGTAATGTGTCAAAACATTTTGACAAGGATATACCCAGCGAGGAAACAGAAGATCTAGAAAACATCAAAAAAGATTGGGAGAATGTATGGAGGTCCGCAAACCATGCAATGTATGAGATTAATTTGTCTTACTTTCTCAAGACTTGGAGCATGAAATATCCTACCACAGTAAGTTATTTGCGTAAACAATGGTTGGCTCGTAAGGAACAGTTCGTCCATGCATGGACAAATAATATTTTACACTTGGGTATTACCACAACGAATCGAGCTGAAAGCGAACATGCAGCATTAAAAAAATTTCTTCAATGCTCCACTGGTGATTTTCTCAAATGTTGGCAAGATATGGACAACCAATGGATAACAAGAGTTATCAATATCCAAGCTTCATTAGAGAAAAGTAAAACCGTCGCCATACACGCATATAACCAAAGCCCGGTTACAAAGAGATTGGTGTATAAAGTGTCTCATGCTGGCTTGCAGTTGATTAGTGTGGAACTAACTAATATGGGTAAAATTCGTTTTGGGGAAAATGTTTGTGTGTCATCCGGAGAACTCATGGGTTACCATGTGCTTGTGAAATCGTCAACAGCCACAAGAATAGTAATCCTATTTCGATAAATTCTATACATGACCATTGGAAGCAGCTTTCTATGGTTCCTGTACATGAAAAGGTGGCAGAAATTTTCGACTGGGAAGATTTGTTTGGGAAGATCAAAATGAAATATGAAGCTTGCACAGAGTTGCAAAAGCATTTTATGTTGGAAATGCTTGATAGAAATTGCAGATCCGGGCAAAACAAATATGCAAGAACCCGAAGGAAAATTTGTGTTGTGGGTCGTCCAACTATTGCACAAACGAAGCACAAAAGAAGAGAGATGCATCTACAAAGAGGGATCTTTCCGATTGGGAAATACCGCCACGGAAAGGCCAAAGAAAGATCAAAGAAAGTGCAGCCAAAGAAAGTGCAGCCACGAAAGAAGGCAATGAAATCTCATGTAGTGGGTGATGAGTTCAATAGTATTGACTTGCCGGATTTGAATGCACCACCATATTTGAACGAAGTAACAGAAAATGGTGTTCTTCCCAGTAAAACAATGTCGAAAAGGAAGAAAGTACAGTGTACAAACGAGCCTAAACAAAGAAGGAAGTATGCGAAAAAGATCAAGACAAACAGTCTGGATATATCGTATGACGACGAGTACTTGCAACACATGGTTAGAGGAATAAATTTTTATAATCCAAAGATTCTGACTGATGTTGTGGAGAGGCTGGAAAATGTTGCACCTGATGGGCATTGTGGATTTCGAGCTTGTGCCGAAATGTTGGGGTTGAGTGCTGATGATGGATGGAAGACTGTCAAGATAGAAATGGAGCGAGAACTGACCATGTACCCAGACTTGTACGTACCTATAATTGGTGGAATGACGGAATACAACAGTATACTCCGCACTCTCCAATATAAACAACCCATTGCAACCCGTAGGTACTGGATGGTTTTGCCCGACATGGGATATATTTTTGCCTCTGCATTCAAATGTATTTTCTCATCGTATTCGAATATGGGATGCGCAACATGGTTACCGTTGAGGACCCCACCTCCAGAAGATTTCAAGGTTGTGACGATTTTCAATCTCGACAACGAACACTTTGTTAAGGCAATACTGAAACCGGGTGCTTCGTTACCACCTGTTCTCAACGGATGGAATTCTATATGCACCGAGGAGGCGCTATTGTGGACTCCACACATGGAAATGCTGCATCGAGGATGGGAAAATATCGAGCAAAAAAAACCTGGGCAAGGTTTGCAGGTTATAGAGGACATAGACCTCGACGAGACTTGGCGGGTTATAAAGGACATAGATCTCGATGAGCCTTGAATATTGTAAGTGAACTTATGTTATTTCTTACTTTTTGATGCTGCATTTGAAATTTGTGGGGCTTATATTTATTTTAACAGTGACATGATTATATGTTTACTACGTACTGTACACACTAAGCAATGAAAGAAGCATGAATTCTTGGTGGAGCTTGGCAGTGTAGCTAAGACAGGAGATGAATTTCTTTGATGGAGTTGCAGTTGGTCTTGTGCTTAAATTTTCAGAAAACTTGTTTCATGTTCGTTCATGTTGGGCTTTGTTGGATTCCTTCTACTTTTCTTCCTTATTTTTGGATTACACTAGGATTATTGGAGATTGTCGCTCTCATTTCTATTTATTATTCTCTTTGTTTGAAAGAAGTTAAACACTCCCTGACATCAGTTTGGAAAACTATATATACGTTTCTGTTTTTGGATTATTTTTGCTTCTGTTATTGTTTTTTTTTTTTTTTTTTTTTTTCTTCTGATATGAAAGAAAATAGAGAATGAAGAAGAAAGAAAGCTTGTTCTTTTGATATGTGTTTGTTGGCAGTGTGTCCAACACTTCAATTTTTAATCGGGCAATGAATAACGTGCACGCGAAAAAGAATCTGATAATTGGGATGAATCACAATTTGTTAAGTTTCCATCACAAGATAAACTTATTGTTGTTCAAAGAGGACTTTACTAAAAAAATCCCATCCATCATCACTATTAATCAATCAAAACAAATAAATTTAATGATGAGTTTCATAGATGGATTTCGTATGGTTGATGAGATGAATCTCACCAGTCTTCACCCAACCCTAGCGACCCAGTGTGGAAGACAGAATGAATAAAAAGATATCGGTAGTTTATCGGGGGTATGCAAAAAAAAAAATTGATGGGGTAGAAAGATTACCTCAGAGGGTAGGCAGATAAAGGGGTACCGCTAGTGTTTTTAGGGGGTATATAAAGGAGCACCCTTTATCATTTACGCTGAGCAATTTCAGTCACACTTCAGTATAGAATCGAGAATGATTGGACGACTCCTAGATGAATTGACCACTAGTATAGAGCAATAACATCTCCAGGATGTTGCAATTGTTCCCTGACTATGCAGAATAAACATTCAAAACGAGTATGATGTTTCAACTACCTCATACCTCGATTCTCGAATAAACACAATGCTCCTAGACATATTGCTTACTAGTATAGAGCCATCAATTAATTCTAATGAAATATTCATCAATTGAATTCCTAGAAAATATTCTATTTTCATCACTATATTGATTAAATTGATAGAGCAATTCAAGATCGGGATCATTACATGGTTGGAGGTAACTTTAATACGAATGTTGGGGGTAAACAAAATCAAACGTGAGTGACAAAACCTTCTTACCAAAAATAACTAAAAACTGAAACAGAGTAAACTGAGTTATAAAGCCAAGACTAAAAATGGAGAAAGCAAAATCAGAGTATGGATGGATAAACATCAGAGAATTAAATTTCTATTGAAGTTGGAAGTTGGGGGTAGGAAAGACTGTACAGTACTTGTCTGATCATGTCAAGAGAAAAATTTAAAGTTCATAAATTAAGATTACTACTACTTATCAGAGTGAAAAAAAGATAAAGAAAAGAGCAGAGCGTGAGCTTCAAGGGTTTAGAGATCGGAACTATTAAACAATCATGAAACTTAATCAACGAGAACTACAACTACTTCCAGCTTCAGGGTCGTCTCATCGTGCAAATGCTCAAGGAAATACAGCATTTTCAAGATTGCAGTTGGAGGTTTTTAAAGGAGATAGGTAAATGTTCGATCTTTTCTTTGTCTTCCTTAATTTGGTTTTAGGGTTTTATACTTGATTTTGCTGTTTCTGTAACAAAACATTGATGGGTTTCTCAAATGGGTTCTCATATTATGCTCAAAAGCCCTATCATTTGAACTGATTTCTGTGAATCTAGTATCTTAATGTGAGCTGTTTTTCTTGTAGGACTAAAATGGGAGGAAAGTGTGAAGATTGTGAAAAGTGGGAAGAAGAAATGTATTGGTCAAAGTTTAAAGTGGTGCATTTCTTCAGTGTTCTTGCAAACAATTTCCGTTACCAACTTGTAAGTAAATAGCTCTATTTATCCTAATTGTGTTTCTTAGTTTGTGATTTTGCAATAGATTTATTCAAGATCTTGATGATTGAATGTACATGAATGCAGAAATTTCCAAAGAAGTTGGTAAATAAATGCTTGGTGAATGAATTATCAGAGATTAGTGTAGTTACTCTGAAAGGACCAAGTGGGAGAACTTGGACTGTCCAATTGGTGAAATATGGTAGTGATGAATTGTATTTGAAAAAGGGATGGGAAGTATTTGTCCAGGAACATAAACTGAAAGAAAATGATGTTTTGCTTTTCAAGTACCACTTAGGGACTTCAGTTTTTGATGTTTTGATGTTTGATGAGGCAAACTTTTGTGAGAAAGATTGCAAAAATGAAGCTAGCCATAGGAGTTCCAAGGAGTGGCTGAATGAGAGTAAGAGAGTAGAAAGGGAGCCATGGGTTGATGTCAAAGGTAGCCATAAGAGTAAGGGGTTGAATGAGGGAAGAAAACGAGTCGAAAGAGAACCTTCTTATGAGATGATTGAAACTAAGACGGTTCGTTACAAGAAGAAAGCAATCGCAGTTAGCGATGAAGAAGAGGAGGAGCAAGTTTACGGAAGAGTCATTGTTCATCCAAGATTAGAAAGACAACCTTCTTTTGAGATAATTGAACATAAAAAGGTTCATTACAAGAAGAAAGCAATCGCCATTAGTGATGATGAAGAGGAGGAAGTTTACGGAAGAGTTATTGTTCATCCGCGTTCGTCTAATCCACTTCCTTGTAGTAAAGGCAAAGCTCTAGTTCCTGTCAAGCCCGAAGAAGGTGAATTCTCTTCGCTGCGTAATTTTTCTTTCCTAGCTCATGAGTTCATTTTGTGCATTTTGTGTTTTAAGTCGATAGTACATATTGGTTTCAGTATCAGAAGATGAAGAAGTCACCCCAGTAAACCCGTTGGCGCTTGTGTTAAAAAGAAAAACCGGAAGAGAAGAACAAGAAGCTTTTGAACAAGCTGTTCGTGAAGGTAAACGAAGGAGAGCACCACATTTCGTAGTCGGCATGAAACGCTCACATATATCGGCCATCTACTACATGGTATGTTGTTTTCTTTCCTTCTTTTTCTTGTGCACATTGTAAAAGTATTCCATTCAATCATTTCTGGCTTCTTTACATTTAACTGACAGATGAAACCATATTATGCAATTGCAGACGATTCCTGTTGATGCAGCAAGAAAGCATATAGCTCCTGGAACTAAACGTATATATCTCGAGATGAATGGGAAAACATGGAAAGCTAAGTATGTATGGAAAAAAGAGGGAGTAAATTCAGGAATTACTGGTAGGGGTTGGACTGATTTTGTACAAGAAAACACCATAAAAGTTGGAGATGTCTGTTTGTTTGAGATTACTTCTCCAACGGCTACAACTTCAAAGAAATCAGTTCGTTTTATGGTTAGCATCTTTCGAGCCGATGAAGATGTACTGTAGAATGCGGAGACATCCCATGATGAAGAGATGGGGAAGATCACAGAGACTGTTGAGTCAGACATTTCTTATCTGTTTGATTCTTGTTTAATTTTCTCAAAAAATTCTCAGTTTACTGTTAGACACTAAATCTAGTTTAAAACTAAGGTTCAATTTCGGATTCTAGTTGTCATGTTACTAGTGTTAACATGAACTTAAATTTAGTTGCTACTGAAAATTTGGAATCAGAGTATTACTGAAAGATGTCTCATGTGTTACGTTCATACTGAACCCAAAAGATTGAAGATGCATACAGATTGACAGAAACAACTCTAATGGAAATTAGTCAAAACCTTGTTCCAGAGGGAGGGGATGTGACCTTTTTTTTTGAGTTGTGGTTTACAAATGTCTTTACTAGTTGGTGACTCTCAAAAACTGAACATCAGAATTGCCAATTTTACTCCTGGAAAGAAAAACCTGAACAGGCAAAAGACGATCAGGTGATACAAATGATTTGGATAGACGAAACCTAAAGAGGGAAGACATCCTCCCCAACCAGGAAGAGAGTGGTGTAAAGGAAGCAGAGGCAGTAGAACAAGCTTACACTCTCCAGCATTACCTAAACTCTGTGACCACAGCTATAAGACGATCATGGAGGTTTGAGAAGAATGTCCATTGACATCAAAGCCGCTGACAGAGCAGAAATTTGAAGAAAATCTCGATAAAAGTTTTTGATAAAATGTGCATCTTGCCTATAGCTTCCACCCAATAGCGCAGCGCGATCACTCTTTCCTCATTGCATTAGCCCAAATAACAATAATTAACCTCATGCCATCGTTTAAGAGGATTATCAGCTGTTATTGATTAACCACTGTCGGATTCCAACAAGGTGTTGGAAACCAACTGGCTCATTAATGTTGCAGATGGTTTACCTCCAAACACAGTCAGTGTTTTGTTTTTTTCTGATCCGCTCTGAATCTGACTGGTGATCAGTAATCAAACCAAAGGTATATTTCTTACTCCATTACAACATTACAAACCAAAGCCGAAAATACAAAATAAAAAGATGGCTCCCAAAAGACAGAACAATGTTACCAACTACCAAGTAAACAATGTTTCGTGTGTCAAGTGGATGTTCTGAAACTACAGAAGGAAAATCAGGCAAGGGAAAACTAAAGTTCAAATTATCAGGAATAATGATTTTCTTCTCCTCTTGATTACTTGTGACTGAACTGTTACTTCTGGGGACGAGGAAGACCTGGTATCTGCAATTCACAAAAACACTCTATTTTACTATCGTTTCTTTACTTTCTGCTCATCCAAATGCAACAAGAAATAATGGAAAAGGAAAAAGAAAAGAAGACGAAATAAAAGGAGGTTGATGATAATATCATTGAGAGAAAATACAAGAATGATATGATTGCAAGTTTTCTTTCAGGGGCCCTAAAAATGATAATGACAATAGAGAAGAGAACTTCAATATTTAACCAAATGAAGATATCCAATTTGTTTTTATCCTCGTACTGGATAATCAAATGGGTTCGTTTGGATATTATTAGAGATAGAAAAAGTTATACTGCTTGTAAAATTTAGGACACAAACCTCAACACCATGTGGACCTATTCGATTGCGAGATATAAAATTGCTAATAAGAGAAGCAAACTCATCTGGCACGTCTTCCTGCAACGTTAAATGGATCAAATTGAACTAAATGAGCCCAAGAAATGCTTCAGGAAAGTGTGAAACTGCAAAAAGAGTAGAATTTACCTGTATAGCATGACCAGTATGTCGAACAACAATCATTTGAAACTTTCCTTGCATTTGACCAATTGTCAGAGATCTGTTTAAAGAGGGATAGGACAAACAAATAAGGAAACAGATAGGATAGTTACTCGATTGAATCCATAACAAGATGAGTTGGATATATAGGAATGGCAACCCTGGTATTCTCTCCAAATTATTTTTCCACAGTCTTTGTTGATACTTGTGCTGTGCAGATTGGTATCTTGGTTTTCTTAAGCCATATCATTCTCTTTATTTCTACACTAAGAATGCTTCATGCAGCTTGTTCTAGGAACATTACTCTACCTTTCTTAATGTATGTACTTCAACAACACTGTCATGTATATACATATCCTTCAAGTTAGTTACATTATTCTTTAGAGTCTATGGATGGTTTCAGCCCAAGTCTCCAAACAAGTCATGTGACAGCCATGTGAAATCCATAGGTGGTTTTAGTTAGATTAGTAGGATTCCTGCTCCAGCATTAGTCATTATTAGCTAGGTAGCAGACTTCTACAGTTATACCTAGAAAATTATTGAAAATAACCCTATTTTTTCTTCTCTCTATATTAAATCCATAGCATTCTTTCTTCTTTTCCTGTGTAGTTGTTGCATTAAAAGTATATATTGGTAATTTGGCTCAAATATCATCCTTAAAGGCCTAAAGTATATGTAGCTTGGTTCAATTATCATCTCCAGTCGGACATAAATCACAAAAATAGAATACACAGCTAAAAGTTTGAAAGCTAAGATGAAACATAAAACTAAGAGGATTCCATGCTAGTTTCAATAACCAAACATAGAAGTAGGCAGTTAGATGTAAGTGTCGGTGATTACTTGTCTAGTCTGTCTGTTCCTGCCAACAATAGCAGCTTCGGCACGGGGGAAGCCAAAAACAAATCAGAAAGACCTTCATACCTGAACAAGTAAGAAAAGATAGAATATCAGTATATGTACCACGGCAGCACTACACCACATACAAGACAGCATGTTATAATATTATAAGCACAATTTCAATCTGAAATAGACGAACAAAACAAACTCTTGCTCTAAGAGATGACAGTTAACAGAACATAAGTTACTGTTTATACTTTATAGCATTGCAGGTGGTATACGTAAGTTATTTTACAAGTATTTTTTATGTCAAGAGAACCACCATCAATATGTTAATTAAGATAAGAAATGAATTGGACAACCACTGAGAGGTATTTAAAACAAAATCATAGTTAATGTCCAAAAAATTGGTATTTCACTAGATTCGCTTCTTTAGAGCTGATTTAATAAAAGCATCAGGAATCATTATCGAAGTAATTCTACCAAACGAAAATTACTAGACCAAGCAGTACTTACCATCCTCTCCAATATGTTTCTGATTCTTCTAGCGGCGTTCGGTAAATATAACTGCAACACACCTTCAAAATCAGACACATGTATTGCTTAACATGGGCATTTGAAATAGACTAAATTAACCATAAAATACATGAAATTCAACTGATGAGGTTTAAAAGGAACAAGTAATAGACACTTTGTGCACCAATATGATTTATAACTATCAATTGCGGTAAAAATACTCACCAGTTCCTTGAGTCATCAAATTTTAAAGTGGATGGAACGGATATACGCGCAGACTCAATGTTCCGTAAAAAACCTCCTCTCACACTCCATTCAACCTGATGTAGCACGGCCATTATTCAAATTAATACCTCAAACAATAGATACTAAACGTCTATATAACAACTCCATAATGTCTATATTGAACGTCATTCAAGCAGATGTTATATGTTTATAATTAGTTCAGCGAAGTACCGCATTCGATAAAATTTATACTACACTACACTCAGTTTCCAAAAAGTGAGAACAATTATACTGTCTCAAAACAGAATCTATTTACTTTACTATATAAAATAACCCCAAATAGCAGAAGCATAAGTTTTTAGGGAAGTCCAGAATGATTTAAGGATGGGTAGGTACCGCTTTTTCATAAGTGGGGAAATGCTGCACTCTGCCCGATAGAATTTTTTGCATATGCATCAGTGAAGCCATAGCTGTTCCCTGAAGTTTCAAGTATTATCATTATGACTGTCAACACCCATAAAAAATGTGCTGCACATTGGAATGGTTTTGTCTGAATTAGAACTAACCTCTACAACATCAACAACAACCAGCCCAGCCAATTTTGATATAGCTCTCTTTGTAGCTACATGCACAGCAACTGAACCTCCCAAGCTGTAAAAGACAATGACAAATCTAATTTAAACCGTTGATAAGATTATCAGCATTATTCTTTAATGCAAGCTGTAAGAGTCCAAGTAAGTCTAATGAGATACGTTTATGTTGTATATAACAGCTTTTGCACCCAGTGACGGAGCCAGACATTTTCTCAAGTGGGGGCAAATTCACATAGTAAAGTTCAGCCATATCAGCGTGTAGGCGGCCGAAGGCCGCACGATTTTTTTTTCGCACTTTAATTGTTTTTATATCAATTTTTAAGTAAAGATCTGAGTTATAAAACATTTTAATTAATCTAGAGAAAATAATTTGCATTGTTTTTCATATCTGTGCATGTATTTGATGCATTTTTATCGATTTAGTTAATAATCTTGCCCCCATTAAGTAGAGATTTAGTTTTATCATACATATTTGCCCCCACTAGACACATAATTTACAAAAATTATAAGCCTAATTTAGTCAAAATTTAAAATCAAGTGGGGTCGGCGGACCCCATTTGTCTCCAGTTCCCTCCGTCCCTGTTTGCACCTTAGAGGATAAAGCTTATAGCAGTACATTTTATTTTTTCCTTTTTTGGTTGACAGAAAGTGTATAAAACAACCCCAAAACCAGTATTAGTATTGAAACAAAAAGAAAAGATACTCCAACCATTAACGAATATACCTACAATTAGAATAATAAGACAGATGGAACAGAAACCTAGACCATGTAAGGAGTATGAAAAGATAAAAAAAAGAATACTTACTACATATGCAAAATGTAAAACCTAAGCAAACAATGACAAGTCAACACTACTAAGGGGCACAAACCTGTGGCCAACAAGCACAATTGCAGGCGGAGAATCTCCATACATTGCGTTTATAACAGCCAATACATCACTGCGAAGAGTCTGCAAATGGTATATTAAAGTTGATGACATTTCAAAAGCAGCTTCAAGAGTTAAAGAAAAACCGACAATGAAAATGGGAAGTAGCCAGAACCGTCAACTTTTAATACGAGTTTACCTCTATGGATAGATCTGAATCATCTTCTGTGGATGACTTGCCATGTCCTCTAAGGTCCATGGCTACAACCCGAGCATTGGCCTTTATTTTACTTGCTGACAATGCAAATGAAAGCCTGAGAAAATGAGCAGAAAAATGTGTACCTTGTTATATACTAGGAAAAAAAGAAGCCAATAGGTATTTTATTACATTAAAAAACATCCTTGCTTGAGTGTCACTAGCACGAGACAGTTAGGATTCAAGAACCTTAAGACTGTTCTCCTTATATAGTTCCACCTAAAGAACGACAAGACCACCACGTATGGCATCATGAGGTAATGGTCAATGAAACTATAATGGGACTAAAGAAACTGATTCACTAATAGGGTGAATAGTCAATTATGCGTGGTGCTAAGGATTGTCACATAACAAAGGAAATCATTTCTTTGAAAGCCACAAAGGAAGACATAAGTGCAGATCCAAAATCCCGTATTCAATGCATATATGGTTCAACATAGACTGGAAAGAAACTTGGAAGATTCTCAATGCTAAATACCCGAACTCATTACAGAGAAGATGATTTATCCAAAGAAAATGTGTTCTTCCTCAAATTATAACTAGCTTTCTGATTTAAAAAAACAATTACTAATTATAAAAAAAAGTGAACATTCTTTAGATAAGGTATACCCTGAGAATCCGCCTCCATGCAAACAAAAAACAACTGGTCCTTCAGATCCCGCCATGTATACATGGAACACCTAATCACAACAAAACGCATGAGATTGTTTTTGTCTTTTTCAATCCTTGAAAAATATCATTTGAACTGATTACTTACATCATTTGAATCAGGAATCTTAATGTCTTCCTCTTTGTCAAAGTAGCCTAACCATTCTATAGGTGCATACTTTTGTTTAGAAGTTCTACACATAGAAAATGGAATATGATTAGATAATAAACAACCAGATAAAATGAACATCTATAGTCATGTGCTTCGGCACAATGAAGAAAGAGTTGAGCAAAAAAGAGTCAGACATTTTGCTCGCTGTAACAAGATTTCATATAAGCTCTCTTCAACATCCCCATCATGTCCCATTTACTGACACTTCCATCTAGGCCAATGCCCTAATAAAAATACAGAAATTTTGGTGCAGTTTGATCTTTGAACCAACAAAATCTCACCCAATGTTCTCACTGAACTGTTCTAATTAGTTCAAGTTCAATTCAAAATCCAATTTCATGACCATTTAAACCGAACTTAATCTCAGTAATCAACACTGAGATTACGAATTTATTCAACATAAAAAAACGAATAAAAATGATGAGAATTTGTGGAGACAATCTTACTGAGTTGCTGGACGAATAGGGATCGATGAGTAAGCAGAAGGAAGGGTTTGAGTTCCAACTTCTTCTGCTTCTTCTACTCCTTCCTCTGGAAGAACTGTTAGATTTGCATTTGAATCCGTCATTGATCGATCAAAGTTTGTGATTTTTTCTATGAAAAGTTAGGGTTTTCTTTTCTCATCAAAGTATGGGTAAATAAATTTTTGAAAGGAGAACGGAGAAAAAGAAAGAATGAAGAACATTTTCTTCGATTTGCTTTTACACGTGTAGCGATATCAACAGTCCATATTTGGCAGTCTCAGGCTTAGTTTGGATTGATTTGTTTTTTTCAGAAAAGACTTTTTGTTGCAAGCGTTGTTGTCTTTGTCTTTGTGAAAAAAAGCAGTTAGATGTTTGGTAAAATATTAATTAAAGTTGAAGCTGATTAAAAAAGCAATCAAATTGTGTTTGGTAAAATTTCATATTCAACCATAGTTGTTGTAGCAAATGACAAAAACAGACATATCTCTAATGGTAGTTTTATTCAATTTTATTGGCTTTAAAAATAATTAATTATTTTACTATATAATATTAATGTTCATACTAATTACCACTATTATTATGATTGTTAAAAAATATTTTACTTAACCACTTGTATATATGTATATATATTTCAAACAAAAAGTGAAACTTAAATTAAGTATTATTTTATTTTTACTGTTGACAAATGAAATGAAATGATTATAAAATAGTTCGAAAACTTAAAATAGTTCGAAAACTTATAAAATAGTTTGAAATGAAATTCCTTTAATTACTTTATTTTATTTTTCTTGGGTTTGCCTAACATAACCTAACTACGTTTTCATGGGATATTTTTTTAGGTTGATTTAACTTTTATGGTACGTTTCATGAAAAGCAGAAGAGCCCACAAAGTTAACTAGCCGTGATTGGGTGAATGGCATTGGCATACACAAGGTTTTATGCTTTGGGATTTGATGGTCGTCTGTATATGAGCACCACAAGTCTTGTCGGTTTGCTGTGACCTACAGCAAAACACTACGGATTTTTTTAACTTATTTAATCCCTATATGCAAATTTTCTTTAATGGAGCACTCCATGGATGATTCAGTTGGATCAAGATGCATGTTATCTCGAACAGTACACAGTGAGCACAAGAACGATCACCAAAACGCAACATACAATGACGTGTATGTTTATTTCTGTTAGATAGTTGTACTGTTTTGTTTTATTTACTTATTAATATTTTTTTTTCTTTTAGTTAATGATAACCATTAACATTCCATGATGCTTTTCCTTTTCTACGAGTATTATGTTGTATTCTCCTGTGGAGAATTTTATATCTCTAAATCTATTTAAGGGATGTTGGTGATTAACTTACCAAATAAGTTTGATCTTCCCTTTTTTTTTAATCTCCTTTACGGAGAAAGAAAAATAAAATAATCCATCAATGGATGGTTTATAGTTTCTATCCTTATAAAAGAAACTATAATCACCAAAATTAGTGTTGTCGCCATTGAAATACCTTTACGGTAATTAATCATGTGCATGGTTGAAAAACCTACGGCCAATTAAGTTTGGTATCTTCTTCTATTGGATGAAGATTATGTGATTATTATATATTGTTTCTATTTATTTACAAGAAACTATCCCTAACCATAAAATGGATTTTCCATATGCGACGACTAAAACGACATCCATGGACTGAATCAACGCCACATCTTCTAGTATACCTTATGAATCTTGTCTGGGTGGTAAATATTTCCAAGATATTTCCTAAAGTTATATATACTTGGTAAATATTTTATATATTTTATTTTTATTGATACTTTCCAAGTTCTGTTTATATTTTTGCTCACGTCAATCTATAAAGAACGAAAGAAAAAAAAATCCATCGTAAGATGGTTTATAGTTTCTATTCCCCTAATGAAACTATAATCACCAAAAATTGGTATTATCGCATGTTTGGTTAACTTTACGGTAACTAATCACGATTCACATGCATGGTTTATATAAACCTCCGGCCAATTAAACTTGGTATCTTCGTCCCTTTGGATGAAGATCATGTGATTTTTTTCCGGTTTCTATCCCTTTACAAGAAACCATTTGTTTAACCAAAAAGTGGATTCTCCATGACTACATGACAACAATTTTTTTTTTCTTTCTTCGCCGATACGATTTTCATGAATCGTACAAACAAACTGGTATTAGTTTTCTCTATCTCTTATATGAGATGCCAATATAGTTTGGGTTTTTTTTTTTCTTTCTCTACCAATACCGTTGGTTTCTATTTCTTACCAGAAACCATATGGATTTTTCTAAATTCAATAACGAAAATGATCTCTTTATTTTCTTAAAAAGAATCATAGAAACCTATTGATTTGGTTTTTCTCTATAGATCCTAAAGGGATAAAGTATCGTTATTGTGATAATAACAATTGCAAACATCAATTAAAAGATGAATTGTTACATTCTTAAGGGATATTGAGAATTTTTTTATTCTCATGGTACATCTCCAAAATTTTAAAATAATTCCACTTGTGGTTGGAATTGGACACTAAAGATCAAAGGGTGCGCACCCGGCTTGTTAGCCAATATTATTAGTCCTTGTAGTGACTATATTGATCTTGAATTTAATTTCTTTTGAAAAAAAAAAGTGTCCACAATCTCATGTCGTTGATGTCATGGAATTATTTGTTGATTTATTTGCATATTTTATATCTTTTTGGTTGTAACCAGTAAAATCCATGCTTTGTTCAATTTGTATATCAAGTGGATTACATTTTTCGAATAATTTTTAATGATTCTTGGATTCACTATCTACTTGTCCAACTTTGGTATTGTTAAAATCTAGAAATTATTCTAAGTATATGTCCTTGAATTAATCGGATAATACTTTACGAAACTTGATTTCGTATATGAGATACAATATTTCCGCCAAAATCAGGGGGAGTCTATATACAGTATCAAAAGTTGGTGTTAATTAACTAAAGTTAGATCAATTTCTCTCCCATTAAATCAAATCGATAAATCTTTGCCATTAAATAATAGGCGTGAAAATATCTCGTTTAGCTTTTCCATAAGCTAATGTCGTTTGAAAAGGAAAATCCAATCACTTCTAGCAAAAATGTAGTGTTTTGCTACATGCTACATATAGTGCTTCGATAGAGTCTATCATAATATGATTCACATTCTCAAAATTAATATCTACTCATTTGTGAGGATGAGATTATAATGCCGCGGAAAGCTGGTATTTTAATTTGAATTTTTCAAAGTGTGTATACACCAGGAGAATTGTGTTGGATCATAATAAACTAATGATTGTCGAATATTCATTTACGGTAGCTCTTGAAATAAATGGTGGTGGTTGTGAACCCTCTGCAGAGGAATATCGGCATATGTGATTGGTTGGCACAAAATCCAAGTTAGGTTGGATTAATTTCTCGATTGATGCAATTTTGGATCCAAACTTAACACCTTAAACGTTCCAAGCCTATGAATTACGGGTTGGTGTAGTCATATTGCGTCTTCATATGAGAAATATTTTCGTTGTAAAAACGATTTGAGGGTTTTATTTTTTTCTCAAACCCTAGGATTGGTTTAATAATAGTTCTCTTTATATGATGCATTTTTCGTGGTAGTCTTTGAATGACGCATATGTATCCATAGAACATATTCATATTTGTAATCCTTATAGGATTGAAATTATATTTTGCGACCACGACTCGATTATGTCGAGTTCAACAATCCTCTTGTGTGTTTTTAAAAATTCGATACAAAATCAAAAATCCGGATTAATTAGTTGATGATTTCAACGTTATAGGTCTCTTGAGGAGTCCTTAGAAACACAAAAATCCACGTTTTTGGAGCATAAATTCTATTTTCTTTTCTTAAATGCAGGTTAGAATTATGCTAGCATAAACTCGTCTTTCGAGATAGACTAGAGTTATTATTTTGATGCTTGTTTTATATAAAACTCATATAGTTGGGTTAGCATTCATTAATCGTCAAACGGTGTACTCTTTTTCCTTCGTTCAGGTTTTGTCCCATGTGGTTTTCCTGACAAGGTTTTAACGAGGCAACATCATGACGATGAATTCTTATTCAAAATGTTGATATTGTGCTCTTTTTTCTTCGCCCATATTTTTCCCATTGGGTTTTTTCGGCAAGGTTTTAGTGAGACAATTTAATTCAACATGGTGGTCATCCAAGGGGAGTTGTATCAATTTCGGTTATTTGGTGGATTCCCACCATTAACTAGGTCATTTTGTTTTGTTAGACCACATCAACATAACCATCTCCTATGAATTTGGATATCATTTTGATCCATATAAGGTATGATCACAAACTTTACTCACCTTTGGTACTATAAGTGCATATTGGCACTTTGTTGAAGAAACTACATCAACTACTTTTGCAAATCATCTCGAGAAGCTAGCAATCGAAGCGGACAAGTCCTTTATGTACTTAAAGAAGCGTGAAGACTCGAGAAAATTCTTGTTAGAAGGCTTACACAAAAGAAGACTTAATCAAGTATCAATTTCCTTCACGAAAGAACAAAAATCTTTTTCATTCAAGAAATACGTTTATGAAATTGGGAAGTTGTGACTCAAAGATTTGCAAGCCAAGATTTAACTGAAGTACTCATCAGGGGGAGCGCCATCATCAAATTAAGGTGAATTCACTGTACTTAACATGTTGTACTCTTTTCCTTCGTCAAGGTTTTTCCCATTGGGTTTTCCTTGTCAAGGTTTTAACGAGGCAACATTTGCGTGTCCAAAGAAAATGAAAATTTTAAAGAATGCAATATAAGAAATAGTAAAAAATTGATTGTATATAAATTTAAGGGTAACTTTTGTCATTTATAAAATAAAGTAGGGATAAAAAAGATAAATCAATCATTAAATTTAGGTGGGGCCACAGCTTATGCTTTTGTAGCTTTTAAAAGCTCCTCCTCCATGGCTTTTAAAAATTGATGAATTTGGGAAGTGCTTTCGATAAAAAGCACTTTGATTTTTTTTTACCAAACACTAATTTCAAAAATTATTGACATATATAGCTTTTGAAAGTGCTTTTGAGAAAATAAAAGCATTACCAAACCCAGCCTCAGAATAAGCGGAAACTAAACAAATGAGAAAATGGCATTGGTGATGTTCACAAGTTTGAAGTTAGTTAGTAATTCTCCGAATCATTCTCGAATGATTCGCGAACGTATCCGAACTGACCGAATCCGAATGATACTTCCGAACTATTTGAACTCCGAACCTGGTTCCCGGATTATATGTACCTCACGAATAATTTGCGAACGTATCCGAACTAACCGAATCCGAATGATATTTCCGAACTAGAACTTTGAACCTAGTTCACGCCCAACCTCGCTCTCCCATAGGTAATTCTCTGACCAGAGTCCTGTTGATTGGTTTTTGTTTGATTTTGTATATACTTTATATTTAAATACAATTATTCAGATAAATTTTCTATTGGTAGTTGTTTAACCAGTGTTTTATGTGTTAATTTTTGTTTAAAAGTATATAAACTCGTTTTATAATTCATTTATGCGATTAAATTGTTTATTTCATGTTAAATAATGACGCTAAAATATTTTTTTCCATCTTATAAATCATATACAAATAAAATTAGTCTCGTAATAAGGTCATAACACTTATCAATTTATCATATATGTAAGCCGAATTTTAAGTGTCGAACTCACAATTATAAAACGAATATGCACGTATGTATGCCGTTCCGAACTAATGTCCGAACAACGAACCGTTGACCGGATTTTTGACCGAATCCGACCTATCCAAATCCGTATAATTCCCGTACGTATGCCGTCTACCCATATCCCGAATTGCTAACTAGGGTTTGAACTGGGCCTCCACCATGGTAAAATATTTGGTGGTAAAGTTGTTAGATGTTGATACCAGTACCCTGACGGCAAACTGGCCTGAACTATCAGAGTCTGGATTAAAAGAAATATCGATGTCACTGTAATATAGAGGTAAAATTATTTATTGGATAATGATACCAGTGATCTTAGTTTGAAGTTGGCCAGCACTAAAATTCTTACGGATCAAAAAAGAAAAAAAAAAAAAAATTATAAACACCACAAACCCATGATAAATGACTAAAGTTTGCCGCTGACAATGGAGATTAATGGAGAGACCATCTGTCTGAATATTATTGAGACAATGAGATATTCCATAAAATTACATAACTCATAAAAATTAATACAAAATGAAGCTGTTGATTACTCTACATCGTTAGAGCCCATATTTGTTGCGAAATCTCTAGATCTATCCTTCTTCACCGTTTTGTTTTCTCCATTGGTTACAACAATTTCAACCTCATCAGCTTTGTATTCCTTGAACCTAGACAATCGCCCCAACTCTTCTACTTGTTCCATGACCATATCGAGCCTAGCTGCCATCTCTACAAGCAATGACGCGAACGCCGCAAAAGGAAGTGCTTCCGAGAATTCAAGACTAGTTATGTCTAGCTTACTCAATGTTGGCCTTAATACTTTTCGTTCTGAATCCTTGTACTGATCAGCTGCACGTTTCCTTTTCCACTCTAGTAACGCCGAATTATCGGTCTTAACTGTTGCTAATGAAACAGCTGATGAATTCGTATTTGGTGGTTTTTGGTGTGCGCTGGCAGTGGCGGCCGTTAAAGCAAACATTTGAGAGGCGTGGTGGTTGTGGTGATGATTCTTGGAACTGAGGAAGAGTCGAGGTTGAGATTTTATGGCATTGTTCAGATCTTGTAATGCTTCGTGTAGAGGATCCGAAACTAAGATCGGAGCTAAAAGACGTTTGTTTCGAATGCTGTCTGCGAGTTCTTTGAATGTTTTTGAGATTTCTCTTGCAACTCTAGTACACGGGGCTTTGAATAGATCACGAACAGAACTTGGTGCCTGAAATGGGGACAAATATGTCACGGTGAGAAACTAAAACAATGTAGTTGCCAAGGTCTAAGGGAACCCAATGTGCCAGCACCAAATTCTTGCAAGCTTAAATTTTTTTGTCTACAATGACACAGCCCTTTGGCATGAATGCTTCCAAGTTGGTTGGTGGCTTGTCATTTTAACAGGACGACTTTGAGTCGAATTTAATAAGTATAGTAAGAATTTTTTTTGATCATTCACGTGTTGCCCGGCTAACTTTAAATCTAGCTACCTGAGGCAAGATAGGGCATGATTTGACTAACATACCATTGACAGTACCTCCAAATTGAATACTCTCGATTGGCCAAAATGAAAAAGTGATGGTATTTCTTTACCAGGATAATTTGGGAGTATTAATTACAGACCGATATAATTATGAATTAATTGACTAAAGAACGAGCACTGAGTAAATGTTTACCTGGATTTCCGATTGCAGGCAACCATGCAAAGCAACAAGCGTATAACCAAAATGACGAAGTACAGCTCCTAATCTAACATATTGCTTCCATGGAGTTTTGTAGCAGTACAGTGAATGCCTTGGCTCCCAACTTGCATGCAGTGCCTGATTCATTTATCATCTCATCAATTGCAAAGTTGTTTTTTAAATAAAAATTACGCTAGATGTTATAGAGCCTATGATGATGCATGGTAAAGACAAGATAAATCAATCAGCTAGCTAGGCGTACTTACAAGCGTTTCGTCCATAGTTTTGGAGTCTAAAACTGATTTGTAGCCTCTATAAATAGGATCCTCATCATCTGACGATTTTTCATCCTCAATAATCTCCGAATCCTTGAAATACTTATTAACACAAGCTGCGAGAATTTCAACAACAACGTAAATAAGAAGGCTTGCAGAGGCTAGAACCCGAAAACTAGTATCAAACAACTTATTATTACCTTCAATTGATTCCGCCAAGCCTTCAAGTTTTGAGACAGTAGAATTATGAAGTTCTAAACCAGACCAATTAGGAAAAACCAATAAACTCATGAGTAGACAAACTCCACAACCAATCGCGATCGTATAGAATCGTTCATGTGCAACTTTTAGCACGTTATGAACTCGAAAACTTGATACAGCTATCAAATTAAATGTTAGTAAAAATATTACGATCCCGTAGTCATAATTCTTCTTTATATGTGGAAAAAATCTCATATATGTCGCTGCTGATCCAGTTAGAAATACAGCGACACCAATAAAAATTGCTCTGGATGTTCTACCGGATTTATCAGCTACAAATTCAAGGATAAACACAAGTGATCCAGCACAAAGTGTACCAAGTCCTCTGTTCAGTCCCTTGCACAAAGTTGCACCTGCAAAAATGTTAAGTAGATTGATTAGCACCAAGTCATGGTTAACATGCATGAATAACATCTATGAAATGAGCATGGATAGCTAAATTCGCACCTGCGGTGAACTCAAGAACTACAACAACAGTCATGACAGCCCAAATTGCATTATCTCCAATTCCATCAAAGAGTGGTTCCAACAAGTACAACAATGAAACTAATGTTAGTGAGAAACCAACTTTCAAAGCATGAATCACTCTTCTCGGATCGTCATGGCCAACTTTCCATATCTTTTGGGTCACCATTCCCGGCCATCTTCGAACCTTCTCAACCCATACGTCAAAAACTGTTCCCTTTTTCATGTCACCGCCTCTGCAGGAAACTCCGTTACCGTTGCTGCTGCCTTCCATAGTAATCTCTTAAACAAAACTCGACAAAAACTAGAGTATATGGATACAAACAGCAACTAGAGTTTATGCAGTATGGAAACACAACATTCTAGGACACTCGAGAAACTGACGAGCGATATATATAATGATATATACGAACTTCAGGAGGAATTCGTTGTTATGACTTAGCAAACAAAAATGTGATAAAAGAGTTGTGAAGATGTGAAGTTGGTGAGTGTTGGGAAGGGAGGAACTTTTGGAGTTATTATGCGTACCATTCTTAAGTTCTTAACATCAGTCGACGTCCAAGTGTCTACTTTTTAATACATTTTCAGCTTGATCATTACTTCACTTCACATGGCCATCCGTTAAAGTAATGTGAAAAATAATGAGTAACACTCCCTAGTCACATGACCTTTGAAAAAAAAAAATTGAGTAGAAAACACGAAAAAGATCTGTGAACCCGTATTTAGTACTGGCATCACCATCTCATCGTGAAATAAACATAAATTAGTTCAGTCGATGTACAATTGATCGGCCAAATGTAGTTTTTGACCCTGGTAGCTAGCCTTCACATCACTATTCCCACTAAAACCCCATCAAGTAGGTTAGCAAATATATAATCTCCGGTGGTTAATCCAACTATTCCACTCAAAGTCCATCTTGTGGATTAGCACTAGGCGATTTGGCCAAAAGCTGGTTAGCAACAGAATTGGCCACCATGTGTGGGGAATGAATGAATGAATAACAAGCAGCTAATTTCTATCAGATTATAGGTTTAAAGTCGACACTTGTTGATTTCATTCAGTTCCACATATTTACGGTATTTAATTTATTAACTAACAGCAACTCCGAATCACTCTCCACTTCACGTAGTTAATTGGCAAAAATGCTAGATTCCCCCATTGGCTTCCACCACTCCTTTTCCCCGCCTATATGTCATGTATCTATTGGCCAAAACCAATAATAGAGGGACCCCTGCTCTTCCATAGAGATCAAAGTTGATAAAACCAAAGGTTCAGATATTGCCACCTAATGGTGGAAGCTAGAGGGGGAAAGGAGTGGGGGAAGTGTAACAGCTTCGGTTAATTGGAAGTTGGAACTGTCACTGCCTCTGCCATAGGGACTCTAGCTAAGCTCATTGTAACCACTGACTACGCTACTACTTTATGTCATATGATGTTTGTAGAAATAAATAAATGTATATAAGATGTCAATTGTTATCCATCTCCATACATTTTAAACTCGAACAACACACTGGCATATAAGTCATATACATATATTGCAAGAAACCCACCACACTAAAGTGCTTTGTTTGTACACTTCATATGCTTCAAAAATAAAATTATATTTTTGTTTTTTTGGAAAAGAGTTTACAGAGAGGACTGACAACTCAGGTAGGGAACCTGAGTGTCCTTGTGTTCAGCAAATAAGTTACAGTATGATGATAAAATACTAGGGCCTCCATCTTTAGAGGATAGGGCACAAATGTGTGCAATAGTAATAAGTTTTGGCTTTCAAACATGCCCTAAGAGCAACTGCAGTGGTGCGACCATAACCAAAGAGCAAAGAGCAAAAAAAAAAACAAAATTTGGGCTTAATCTGTTTTAACGCAGTGGAGGGAGACTAAAATATGGTCGCGTAACTTTAAAGTTGCGACTAATCAACGCAATTCTAAATTGCGTCCCATTTTTTTTTTTTTTTAATTATTCGGGCGTAACTCAAAGTTACGCCTCAATCAGGCGCAATTCTAAATTGCGTCCCAATTTTTTTTTTTTTTAATTCGGGCGTAACTTTGAGTTACGCCCCATCAGACGCAACTTTAATGTACGCCCGACCAAAACTAAACCAAAGACCAAATATAGTTTGGTTTTTGGTTTAGTCTGATATTTGGTCTTTACTCCTCTCCGTAGTGTCTGGGTTTTCGACCAAAAATTTGGTTTTAGTCTCCGATTGTGGATGCTCTAAGGAATTACAATTAAAATGTCTAAAATATCAGAATAATTACATACTTTCGATAATTGTAGGATCAAAATATCGCACAACACATTTGTTAGTGTCCAAAATGCATTCATATCCTTAGCCTGCGAGAATATAGCAAGAGCCTGAGAGAACGTCGCGGGAGCATGAGACAATATTAGTTGTACTCCACTATAAGTGAGCTGTCATCCACTATGTAAACACCTATATAAAGAGAAAGGCAGGAGAGAGAAGGAGGATACACATTTTGTAAAAGGGAGAGACACACTTGGGAGGGAGAGATTTTATTTTGCTTATCATCTTCTTCCCCAAAAACTAGATCTATAGCTCTACCAAATATCCATTAATGGAGATTCTAAATGTAACACTTATGTAATTTCAACAATCATGGTGAAGAACCATGGATGTAGATCACATTGATCGAACCATGTAAAAAATCCTTGTGTCTATTTATATTTCTAGCATTTATATTGATAGTTAGGTGACAAAGATGATTAGATCTAGAAACTATTATCCTGATATCATAAGGGGTGTGGTAGTAGAATTTCTGCTACTACATTTTTGGCGTTAGAAACAGGGAGGAGTAAAGGATTTATCCTTCTTGTAACTTGTTGGTTCAAGAAGTTTCCATGAAGATTAGCTACTGTTCATATTTTTCTAGATCTACAAAGTTTAGGTTCACAAATGAAAATTTCATGGAAAAAATTACACTTTCAGGGAAGAAAACCAAGGTTTCAATAGAAGATTTTCATGTTCAGGAGAAAAAGCAAGAGGCAAATTTTTGAAAGAAATTAAGGAAGGGCGAAGTGCACATAAGAGGCAGACGCTGCGGTTTCTGTCACCAGCGAATACTAGAACAGATGGTTCAAGGTCGAGAAAACAAACAATAGGTCATGGGTTCGAGTTCGCACACATACATATTTTTCATTTTCTTCTCATTTTCAGTGGCGAATAAAAGAATATAGAAAAAAGTTGTGCGTTAATTTCACAGAGAGGTTCTTGAACAGTTGGTCAAGAGAACAGTATGTACGTTCGTGGTTGCAAGTTCGAATTCGCCTGCTAGCATAGTTTTCTTCTTTTTACAGAGGGAGAAAAAATGAATAATTTTGCTAAGCGACATTTATACTTCATGCAACGTATTTTTCGCGCGAAATTGACAACAACGAATCACATGAAAGCTAAGTACCCCTTTCCTTGCATATTTTACTTACATCAAATAAAAAGTTTTTGATTTGATTTACAAAAAGCGATACAATCGCACGATTACAAAGATTTCACAATTACAAAGATTCGAGAAAAATCTCGCAGATCAATTTATATATTTCTCTTGAATATTTGCTTTGTTTCAAATGAGAATGATATTTAACATAGAGAGTAGTAGGAGGCAAAATAAGACCATCCATCAACAGGCTAGTAAGACCTTCCATCAACAGGCTGCATAAGACCTCATTAGGATCATTTCCATGAAAGATATTTATCAAATGAGACGAAACAAGTTATACAAAGGAAATCAAAACAAAGAAAAACGATTTGAACTTGCAATTAAATGAAAATTTTTGATAAAAGAAATGTTGAATACTAATCTAAATTCTTATTTGCATTACAACATAGCATGAGGCAGAGAACATGGAGTAGTAGTTTCATTCGCATGCTTCTTATTTGTTCGCATACTTCTTATTCGCAATCGAGGACGGATACTTATTATACTTCTTCAAGGATACTTCATACTTCATACTTCGTATACTTCAGGATGATAATTATAATTACTTCTCAATGCATCGGAACTTTCACAAAAGAATAGAGGCAAGTACGTACTTTTCAAGAAAAGTATTCTTTCGCGTAGTTCCTTCATCAACAAAGATCAAAGACTACTACAACAATGGATTTTTTCTTAAAGATCGCTCTTCAAGCAATATTCAAGAAAAAAGAGGCAAAATGTAGGATCAAAATATCTCACAACACATTTTTTAGTGTGCGAGATGCATTCATTTCCTTAGCCTGCGAGAATGTAGCAAGAGCCTGAGAGAACGTCGCGGGAGCATGAGACAATATTAGCTGTACTCCACTATAAGTGAGATGTCATCCACTATGTAAACACCTATATAAAGAGAAAGGCAGGAGAGAGAAGGAGGAGGATACACATTTTGTAAAGGGAGAGACACACTTAGGAGGGAGAGATTTTATTTTGCTTATCATCTTCTTCCCCAAAAACTAGATCTAAAGCTCTACCAAATATCCATTAATGGAGATTCTAAATGTAACACTTATGTTATTTCAACAATCATAGTGAAGAACCATGGATGTAGATCACATTGATCGAACCATGTAAAAAATCCTTGTGTCTATTTATATTTCTAGCATTTATATTGATAATTAGGTGACAAAGATGATTAGATCTAGAAACTATTATCCTGATATCATAAGGGGTGTGGTAGTAGAATTTCTGCTACTACAATAATTATACTATTTCTTGTTGATCTTTGAGGATATTTCCATTTGCTTGTCAGTTTCTTTATCAGCTTCTTGTTTTCAACTTCGATGTTGCATATCCTTTTCTTGTGTTATTGGTGGCATTTCATTGCAGTTATGACTCCTAGGATATTGTTTTCCTTCAGTGAGCTCACTTCGCATTGGAAGGCCCTTCTTTGCTGTGTGTCTCCTGATTCACCTGTTAAAACAATTATCAGAATAGCTTTGGATAACTGATCTGTCCATACATTATGACAAAGTATATTGGTTAGCCATTCCTGTTTGGTTCTTATCAAGGTTTGTTAAAGTTGGGATGGATTTGGGTTTCGATTGATTATCAGTTCTGAGTATTTCGAGTAGTATGTATTGATGTGGTCTTCCATCAGCTTGATGGTACCTGCAGGTGAGGGCTTAGTGTTTTAAAGCACCTAATACACATAGCCTTCCAGATGAACCAGGATGATATTACATACAGTTGGTTCAATCAACACCCTCTATTGGACTGGTTTTCCTATTATTAATCCAAGATTTTATCCATTATTGTACATTGTCGACATGGTTGTCTAGCCTGCAGTTAAGACCAAACCAAACTTCATGCTTTGCTAAAAGGACACTTTAGGAGAGCATGTGTATCTCTTACAGAGGGGTCGTTACACATGGTACACACGGAAGATATTTCAGGGACATATCTACTCAAACTATTATTAACAGGCAAGATTCCACGGTAGCACTTCCAGACAAAAACACAGATTCGTGGGAGACATTATAGAGCCCAGATTTTTCCCCATATTGGGTTTTGGTGCGCCTGATTGAGGTTTTGGGTTGACTGACATTTTAGGAGGTATTCATAAGTCGAGCTGACTATGTACTCTCCATTTTTACTTGAGGGCCAAATTAGATTATCAGGGTTGTTCTTACTAGTTTTGAGACCGTACCTACAATATTTTTAACAATTGGGGGGGTTTTGTTGCAAAAAGTGCACATTCCAATCCCTTGTAATAACTTCACAGGCAGTTCTAACAGTGTTAACAACAATAGGTATAATTTCCTGTCTTTGTATGATGTTCGGAGTGTTAAGAGGGATCCAGTTATGTTCCACAAGAGGATGTCTTCGCCATTTCCAACCTTCCACATGACCACCTCTTGAATTATTTTGATCCCATTCCACATACCCTTCCAGAATCAGGAGTAGTTTTGTATCTGTTTTAGGGTGCACAAAATTGAAGTATCTTTGAAATATTTGACCGAAAGGACTTTAGATCGGAGCAAATTAGGATTTTTTATTATCCTTCAGGAAATTCTTACAAACATTGCATAATTGAACTTTTCAAGATGTTTGAATCCTAGATCTCCACTCTGATGGTTTACAGATGACTCCCCATGATATTGGGCACCATCTTATACCATTGTCTTTAGTGTGACCCCACCAGAAAAATCTATATAAGGCATCCATTTTCTTCGTAATTTCTTTAGGAATAACAAGACACGACATTTGGTAAGTGGATAGAGTATCCGCCATGTGTTTAATCAGGATCCATCTCCTTGCCAGGGATACAATTTTGCTTCTCCAACCTTTAAGCCTACTCTTCAACTTGTGAATTATTGGTTCAAAATATTTGACCTTGGATTTTAGGTGAAGTGAGGTACCCCTAGGTATTTATCGTCCAGTTTAATTCTACCCACTTTAAGAATTTAAAGGATCTCCCTAGTTTCCCCATTGGTGACCGATTTGCTATAGAAAGCTCCAGATTTGCCATAATTTTTTTGTTGACCTGATCCTGGTATGAACATATCTAAGATTTTGATTTGATTTTTGTATTCTTTTTTCTTGGCCTTTATGAAGATGAGACAATCATCAGTAAACATGAAGTGAGAGATAGATAGGGAAACCGAAACAAATTTTTTCTCCACTCATAAGTTTTTTATTTTTCGCTTCTAACAAGAATCCGGAGAGGGATTCTATGCATATTATGAAGAGATAGGTGGATAGGGGATCTCCTTGTCTCAGTCCTCTTGAGGGTTTGAAGAAACCAGTGGGGGATCTATTAACTAAGACTACACTCGTGGTGGTTTCTATGTATTGACTGATTAGGTCTATCCAATATTTACCATTACCTTAATCACTATGTCAAAAACTTTTCATGTCAATATTCAACCCCGAATACCAATTTTTCTTTTTTATGTGTCCTATCAGTTCCCATTGTGTGGGTTATCTCATGGGAAATAACAATGTTACCTGCTAATTTGTCTCACATGGACAAAATATGAATGGTAAGGGAAGATAATCTTATCTAGGAATGGTTTCATTCTATTGTCCAACAATTTCGATATGATTTTGTAGATAATGTTGCTCAGTGAGATAGGTATGAAGTCCTTTAGGGTGGTCGGGGATTCAATTATTGGAATAAGACTAATAAAAGTAGAATTGAATTCTTTCAAAATATGCTTTGTGGTGAAGAAGTCCTGAATCATTTTGGTTACCTCATATTTAAGGAGAAACCAATTTTTTAAAAAGAAGATGGCTGGAAAACCGTCAGGCCTAGGGGACTTATTAGGGTGCATTTCGAAAACTATGAGTTTTATCCCTAGTTTTACCGGTATTATCATAAGTTTGGTATTATCCAGATCATTAATGCATGAGGGGATAATATTCAATATATCTTGAGAAATAGAGGGTCTTGAGGAAGTCTTCATATTGGCAAAGTGAAGGGAAAAAAAAAAGAGTGTGTAATTCCCTACTTGTCACTACACCAAGTGCCATCATCTAGTTTTATTGACTCTATTCGCAGCTTCCTAGTCATATACGTTGATGTGGAGTAAAAGTACCCTATATTTTTATTCCATAACCGAAGGTTGTTTCCAGAGGCCTTAGTTTTCCAAAAGGCTTCTCCATACTTGTACCATTTTTCTAAATCTAAAATCAGGTTTCGAACTGGGAGAGAGTTATCTTGGAGTTTTAGATTATTTTTTTTTTTTGCATGATTGAGGTTCTGAGTGAGTTTTTTGATGTTTTGTTGAATATTTTCAAAATGTTCTCTATTCCAGATTATTATGTTTTTTTTTTGACATTTTTCTTAGCCTAGATATTATTCCAAAGGCAACCGACCCTCTAGAGTCAAAGTTCCACGAATATGCAATAATATGGAAGCAGGATGGTTCTTCCATATAGACACCAAAAAACTTGAATGGCTTAGCTCCATCTTTCCAACAAGGGGCAGTTCTTAAGAGTATATGACTATGGTTTGATTCTATTGTAGTTAAATGGTAAATTAAAGCCCTGGGGAATAAGTTCAGAAATCCTGAGTTAGCCAAGCATCTCAATAAATTCATGTTCATCCCTTTTGTTGGACCAAGTAAACTGGTAACCAACAAAGCCCAAGTCATGAACTCAGCAGCATTGATTAGGTTAGAGAAGAAACACAATTCTGCCTGATCAGTTGGGTTAACCATGGGATATAAACACTCCTAGACAATTTTTTAAAATATTTCCAACTCACACGCTTCCTGATTTTGTAAGGACAATTATAAGTACAAGATAACATCCAGATCTTGGAGCTAAATAGGCAATTGACTATAACATATATTTGGTTGTCAGGGATGTTAACAATATCCACAGTGACTTTGGTGTACCAAGCTAAACAAGCCCACCTGCAGTTCTTGTAACTCCCGTAGGATTGATGATCACCATGTCTTGGAACTTGAGTTTGGTAGATGTTGGTTTAATGATTTTTGGTTTCTTATAGGAAAAAGATATATGGTAGGTGTTCATTTGCTAGTTTTTTTAAATGGGATTGAGTATTTGGGTTGCCTTCCCATGGAAGTTCCATACTTGATCATTTAAAGACATGTTGCGGATTTGTTGTGTTTGCCTAAGGTTAGAGATCGTTGTCACAAAAGTTTTATGGGGCTCAAAAATCTTAGAGCCTGTAATCTTCTTGATGTGGTGCAGATGTGGAGGAATGAAAATAAAGACTTTCGTAAAATAACAGACTCGCAAGAATTAAAGCTTTTAAAGTAGTAATTATCGACAACAGAAATAAAACCGACGGAGTGATCAGGAAAAGAAAAATCAATAACTTGGTTGGTGCTGGAACTCACTTGGTGATGCGGGATCGGATCCCCTGGTTGCGTATTGAGAGTACATAGCTTTTCTTCATATCTCATTTGATCAATCAAATTTGCGATTGCTAAGCTTTTTCTCAGCATTGGCACTCCCTCATCGGTGACTCGTTGATATTTTCTGGTAGAGGATTGAAGTGGGCGGGCTTGATGTATGTATGAAACAGGAGGGGCGATAAACATTTGATGTGGTAGAACTAATTTCAAGGAGTCATCTTCAATATCAATCATAGTCTTGTTTAGCTCGTGGTCATTATTGTTTATTAATTTTTTTATATCATCTATACAGATTGATGTAATCCCACTGGTCTTACTAGTAATGTTGTTTAAAGAGAGATCGGTAGCCGTTGTTTTTTCCCTTTTCTTCCTGTGTGTTTTTTACAACCATATACCTCGCTCTTTAAGTTATTAGAATGATTGGGTCTCCTTGTTGATGTGGTTTCTGAGGAGTTGGGTGATGTTGGTTCCTTGGTACACCTAAACCTTTGGCAACTCATGGGTCCTCCTCTTTAGCTACTTTCATTTCCTCTATCCCTTTATTTTCTTCTACTTGATTGATATCAGTGAGACATGTTGAGTATGTTAGAGCACTGCTCGGTCAAACTAGCAAGCATTGCTATCTCAAGCTTGTTTGTCAAGTTTAGTTGCCAAAACTATAAGTCTTGATTTCTAGTCGACGTTAGCTAAGTCTCGGACTAGGATAGAAAGTGTAGTTGAGCTCTAGACTCCACGACGTTCATCATACAAAGACGAAGAACTACTCAAGGAACTGGTGGAACTTCATCGACTAAAAGGTATGTGGAGACTTGAACTTATCTATCACTCAAAAGTCTATCTACTCTATCTCCTATCTTGAGACAAAAGTCGTATTGCTATATAGACATCGATTATACACATTTGCTATTTCGAGCCGAGTTTATCTCGTTTATCTATTTCTCGAAATATGTGTTGGTAATCTTTCGCTTTGGCCAAGTTCATATTTACAAGTGACGAAAGTCATGTTGATTATTTCAATATCTTGAAAATCGCTTTGATGAAGAATAGTGTGTGAGTAACCTCTGTTTAACATCCTTTAAGAATGTTTCAATGATTGAGATAAGAGTTGAGAATATATAACCTTGAATGGATATAAACATTGTATGTGAACTCATACTTGTGTAAGTCCAAAATCCTTGAACCAAAGTATGCGTACTTTGATGTTCAGGATAACCGAAACTAAAGTCCGCGTAGTGTCGGAAGTTCACGTCCCGTGAATTTCTGCTGGAGGTTGTGAACTGAAAACAAACTTAATCCGGGTACTTAAGTATGCGTACCGGTATGCATACTTGAGTGGGTTATTTTCTAAAAACGGTTTATTCGTGAACTTAAACATATATAAACTAAGGAATGCATATTTGCAAACCGTGGCTATAAAGTTCATGAATCGATTCGAGTGAATCAAAATCGTTTTTGCTTTGATTGTGTCCTGTATACTTCTATGAGATCTAAGCAATTGAACAACTCTCTAAGTAGTTCTTTTGAGTCATTTGAACTAGTTATGGTGAAGATGAATATGGTTGATATGAAAGTGCTCATATGGCTAACCATTTGGTTAACTACTGTTGAACCAACTAGGTGTACACGTTTAGGTACGGTTACACAAACCTAAATAAACGTGCATTTCATTTTTGTATAACAAGCTAAGTTCGATATAACGGTTGAAAGATATTAGCTTGAATCTAATTAGGTTTTCATCTAACGGTGAATATTGAATGCTTTGTTACCAAGGTAACTTAGATTGCAAACCCTGATTTGGAGACTATATAAAGGATAACTCTAGCAACTGGGAAACCTAATCCCCACACCTCATGTGTGATACTAGTTGTATAAGCTAGAGTCGATTCTCCTTTAACCTTAGGTTTCTACCGAGACCCTGTAGGTTAACGACTTGAAGACTTCACTGGGATTGTGAAGCCAGGCCCAACTATTTTCTTTGTAGTTGCGTGATCTAATCTTGCTGTTTCTATCGTATTTGAGTACAATCGTACGATTGGCTTGAGATTAATTTCTCCGATAGGCAAGATAGAAAAGTAGTCACAAACACCTTCGTCTCATCGTTTGTGATTCCACGATATCTTGTTTCGCTAGTCGATTAAGATTATTGTGAGGTGATTGATAATTCTAGGTCTGTTTCTTCCGGGAATATAAGTCCCGGGTTATCAATTGGTTCTTGTTCACATTGATTTATCAAAAGACATGGCAAAACTTGTAGGTATTTCTGTGGGAGACAGATTTATCTATTCCTTTAGACTTTTCTGTTTGATACATATTTTTTATTAAAGTCTTTGACTTTGGGTCGTAGCAACTCTTAGTTGTGGGTGAGATCATCTAAGGGAATCAAGTGCGTGGGATCAGAGACGTGAGGAGCGCAATTGTACCTTGGATCAAGGTGAGATTGATTGGGGTTCAACTACAGTCCAGACCGAAGTTAGTTTGTAGTAGGCTAGTGGTTGTAGCGGCTTACTACAGTGTGTGTTCAATCTGGACTAGGTCCCGGGGTTTTTCTGCATTTGCGGTTTCCTCGTTAACAAAACTTGTGGTGTCTGTGTTATGAGATGACCGATCATAGAAAAATACTGTAAATTAATTTAGAAATCTAATAGATGTAAGTTCACTTAGAAAGATTTTAGGATTCTTCCTTGAAGTTAGAGACAAATATCTTATAAAGTAGAAATTAATTTAGGAAAAATTAAACTTTCTTATTTGATAGAATTTAAATCAGTGTAGTTGAACCTAGAGCTACAAATTTTAAATTTTAGTTGTAGAATGCCATTTAGGTTTGTACTGTGTTTTATGTTGTTGCGTTTAGACAAGAGATGGGATTATTCTATAAGGTGGGGAGTTTTGAAGACTATTAGAGATGGATGGTTTGATTTTCGAGGACGAAAATGAATAAGGTGGGGAGAATGTAAGGACCCTCAAGCCTTGGTCAACATTTGTTATTAGACTAGTCAAGAGACAAATTAGCCGATAATAACTCGATTAATTAGAGATGAAAGTTAATTAATAGAGATTAATCTAACAACGACCTAGAGACGAAATTAGTACCACTTTATTGGATAGATCTATAAAAATTACGTTTGGAATAGACTATTCCTTTAGCAAAACGTGTCATGGCTTCGGATAAACACCGTTTTGAAACGAAGAAGTAATCATCAAATTTGTTTGAAGCCTTGGCTGCCCATATCAATTTGTTAGGAGGTTTTATTTTTTGCGGTTAGTAATTTTGGTCGGCCTTATCCTTAATCGTAACATACATTAATGCCTTTTTGAGAAGATTCATTCTTCTTAACCTTTGGTTTTCTTCTTCTTTCTTATTTTCTATTTCAATTTGGGTTCTTTTCTCTCTTTCTCTTCTCTTTTCTTCTTATGTTCTTCGCCTCCGGCGATTCTGTCAGTTCCTGAGGTTGTGAGGTCACGAGAAATAGATAAGTTATCATGAGATGAGTAAGGTGGTGTTGGTGTTTATCGATTTCGGGAGAATAATAAAACTGATGATGTTGTAAATCGGAGATTAGGGTATCTGATATTCATTGGAGTTATGATTTCAGATGATTAAGAAGATATTTAAGGATGGGTTGGTCGATTTGATGATCATGGTGATGATGTTTTTGTTGATTCAAATTCGAAATATGTGATGAACTGAATTAGGGTTTCTCTGAGAGTTGTGTAGAAGTTCGATTGATGATGAATAAGGAAGAATTAGAAGATGGGTTTATAGATTTGAAGATGTAGAGTGATGTTATTAGTGTGAATCTGAGAATCGAAGGTTGGAAAGTAGAATTAGGATTTCTCAGAAGATTTAATAGAAGTTTAATTAGTGATGAATAAGATGTTATTAAAGGTGGGTTTATCATGAATTGGAGTATGAGGTTGAAGGATAGCTCGAATTTAAGGTTAGGGGTTTGACTCTCTTTTAATGAAGGTTGTTGGATGTTGGCTGTGGTGAACTGACAGTTAAGGGAGGAGATTGTAATGGTTTGTTTGAATGGAATCTCCTTGAGGTAATTGCTATTCTGATCTGTTTAATAAAGTTGTTTAGTGTTATTGATTAAGTTGATAATTAAATTGAGAACTGAGATGTTTACTGAATTATTGTGTTGAATAATACTGAGATGGAGATATGTAATTGTAAAGATGATGTTGTTAATGGAGTTGAGTTGAGGTTATAGTTAGTTGAATTTGGTGATTATATTGTTGAACTGATAGAAAGGGGATTGTTAGGGTTGCAATTATATGAAATGGAATTTTTGGTGTAGTATTCAGAGGTGCGGGACTAGGTGGAGTTGGAGTTATTGGAGTTTGATTGTACATGAATGTGTAATGGGATCGTACAGAGGTAGTGTTATGCTGAGTAGCAGTTAAAGGTGGCGGTGTTTTCTTTGTGTTTGAAATTACAGAACTGGAGTTAGAGGGAGTAATGAAACCGTGGTCGAATCAAATGTCTGTGATGATGTTGTTGTTATGAGTTGTCTGCCTGTGCGACTGTTGTTGAACGGGTGATGCTTATGAATCTCAGAATTTAGTGGATATGGAATGGAGCTGTGTTGGTGGTAGCGAGAGCAAGTAAATGGTGTTAGTGGTATTAATTGTTTGTGTAATGGGTTGGTTATGGCAGAATTGTTGAAGTTCAGGGGATATGAATGAATGGGTCTGTGTATGAATCTCATATGGATACATGGTGTTGTATGAGCTGAGATGTTGAGTTGTGTTGTTGTCTGTAAGCTGGTGTTAGATCGGTGGCAGGGGAGAGTAATGTTGTAATGAAGCCACAAGATTATGGAGGAACAAGTTGAATGGAATGTTATGTGGTTGAGTTATAGGAATGAAGATTTAGATGAATGTGTTGGGTTAAACCTCTCTAGTGAAGGCTTAAAGCTGCAATTGCAGGTAGGCTTAAATACAGTTGTATTGAATTATTGAATTCTATATGAATGAATTGATTGTTTGTGTTCAGTCTAGTGGAATTGATGTAAGAAATGTAGCTTCTATAGGAATTAAGCCTATTTGGCATCCCAATCAGTTGAGTTAACCTTAGCTGACTCTTTTGCCTGACTGAGTTAACTCATTAACCAGACCTGACTCAGTGAACCTTGACTGAGTTGGACCGTTGACTTAGTTGACCTGGACTTGACCTTGGACGGACGTGGACTGTTAGTTGACCATTTGACCGTCAGTGACTGTTAGTTGACCCAGTTGGGTCAGACCTTGTACTAATGGGCCGAGTCTAGTGTACTTGGGCTTAGACCTAGTATTTCTATTGTGACTGTTTGGACCTCTTATGGTCCGAATTAGCCTTTGGTTTCTTCTACAAAGTTGTAGATATTCATAAGACATATCCAATGGACTATAGGACCAATCTAATTGAATTAGTGAACCTTTAGATGCGCTAAAGATGGATTAATAAAAGATGTAGAACCTTAAATGAGCCTAGAATCATTAGACTTCTTGTATGATTCTTGTGTGAGCTATTTTAGCTAGTTTTCTTAGACTTCTTGTGTGATTAACAGTTAGCCTATATTAACAACGATCGATTGAAAGAATGAACCAGTGGATCGTGGATCTCGAGGTAGGCGTGGCTTGTCATCAAAAGAGGTGGGAATACATTTGACTCTTCTGTAACCATTATTGTTTCTTTTACAAAAGTCTTTGTTTATTAAACTCATGCATTGTCTATTCGTGCATTCCATGCTTTGTTTAAATTGCATTATGTTTATTCTGTTAATTAATCTTTCCACGATTTGGAAAGAACATGTAATGTTTGTTGTCAATATGATTTGTTATGGGAAATGAGAATTTCCACGTATGGTATATAGGATACGCTCCTTCGCATTTATATATTCATCTTTTATGCTTAGAGTGGGTCATCATGGTCTTGGTGATATCAATAGCTACTGAGTGTGGTTAACACGAATATTATACATTGTTTGAAGAAGGAGTTTGTCCATATACATGTTTGTTTATTTCAGTGACTTGGTCACTGTTTAACGTTTCGGAAAACATGTATTGTTTTCCAAATATTGCATATGATTACTTAAAAGTTAAATGTTATTCCTACTGGGCACCCCTTTTAGGGATGATGTGCTCACTCATTCCCACTTTCAGTTTCAGAGACAGAGATCGAGTTGCGCAGCGGATGCTTCGAGGAATTGAGTCCGTTATTTTGGTTAACTTCTGTTATATTTATTATGTTGTATATTTTATTTGTAAACCAAATGACTATTGTATATGTATCATTTGAGAGGAATCCTTGTATATATATATTTCTGAGCGGGGCTAGTTTTGGGTTAAGTTTTTGTAGCAGATTTCTAAATTGAATGTTTAAGTAAATGATTTAGATTCTTAGTGCCTCTTTATTTAGTTAATCTCTTGGATTAGTCAGCTGCTAGCTTAGGGGGCGCTACAAGATTGAACTTTTCGGGAAGCGGGCTTGTCTGATCTTGGCTTGTTTGATCTTGATAGAGCTAGGTGCATATTTTTTCACAACTTTTGGAAGGTTTTTTTGATGATTGAAAACTTTTTTTTGTGGTGGTTTTATTAGCCAAGTTGGAATGGGATATGGGTTATGAAGTGTTTCAATAGCTTTACCGGTGAGGACGGTAGGGTTATTTTGAGAGGAAGGGTTTTGAGATGGTGGTGAAGATGATGTTTTTTTGGGTGGGTATTTTTGATGGGTAACATCCGAGAATCTTGCTGGCGGAGGGCTAGGGATGAAGGTGAAAGTATGATGTTGAGAATGGGGGATAGGTTGGGAGTTGGTGGATATTACTCTTATATGCCTTTGAACCCATTTGAAAAAGTGAAGCCATAAGTTGGTAAAGACTAGCTTGCACTGAAAGATCCAGCTTGGAAAGTAAAAGAATCCACTTTCGGAGAGAGGATGTTGACCCCAACATTCCATCCACTTATTATGTTTAAGAGTAGGTCCTGAGGTGCTTGAAGGACTCACAACTCTTTTCCCAGACCGAGAGACGGAGAGGGTATGAGAGGTATCATCAAATTGAAAGGGAGGTGAAGTAGAGGTAGATCCTTCAAGAAAGTTAGGAGACATGAAAACCTGAGATGTTTCTGGTTTATCTACCAACAACGGATCCAGATTATGAGGGATGCAGGTACCCAGAAAAATCCAAGAATCAAAATGATCTTAAGTGTGAACCAACTGTTATGAGCATATCTTCCTCTTGATCTTGGAGAAGATGGAGCATTTACTATCAACTTCTTCAATATTGGGCTCCCTAAGATCTATAAAGTGTGCAGAATCATAAATCATCCCGCAATTCCTTTTTATGTTGATGATACGTAAAGTGCAATAACCTCTCCATCCTCTTCATCTGCCTCGGAATCGGGAAGATTGGCCATCACTTACTCACCAGTCCAATAAAATATATTTAAATCATATAAGCCCCACCCATCTCGACAAAATTAATTCCAGCCGATCACCATAAAAGAACCTACTACAAAATCTTCAACAAAAAAAAAAAAAAAAAATCAGAAAAAAAACCAGAAAAATAATTTTTTTGAAAGAACTCGGAAAAAATTAAGCCGATTAGGTAAGGGTGTTAAGGGGTGTCTTTTATTTCCTTTCAATATAAAAGAAAAATTTCATTCAACAAATTATTATAGTTGTTTACATACGCTTTAATCGGACATGCCAGTTTAATTGGCTAATTAGCATACCAACCTTCGTCGACTGATAAAGTTTTAGCATAAGCTGCAATTTCATGTGTAACATTATTTCCGAATCTAGGAACAAAAATGCATTCCCAACTATCCAAAGAGTTTAGAAAATAAATATTGTCAACTATCAAACTACTAGAATTCTATTTGGCAGATCAAATACTGTCATTTGTTGCATTAACAACATTGATATTGTCTCCTTCGAGATGTGGATATTTGATTCATTTCTCTACTTCCCACCGCATCGCTTCAAGAGCTGATTTTCTTTCAAAATATGAGTCTAATCACCAAGTACTAACTGTGGTATTTACTGGTCTACAACTGAAGCATTTGGATACTTAGGTAATAGACAGGATGTGTACCGATATGGGGAAGAAGATCAGAAAAGGAAATAAAAGTGTGCATATTGTCAGGGGAAGAGTATTCACAACAAACAATAAGGTTAATGGTATCTGGATGATTACTGCTGCCAAACAATATGTTTGGATCAAATACCATTACGAAAGGTTGCTAGAGAAATCTGTCAGATATGAAGAATTTGCACATCAAATATGGATCATTGGACTGACTGAAAACGAGTTCGATAAGTTTTATGCCGAGAATGCACATAAAGTGGAAGAAATGCTGCGAAATAATGAGTTGACCAACAATGGGGTGGTAATAGAAAGTTTTATGGTATTTTAAGAACATAACAATCGATCGAATTCTTCAACGGATATGGAGCAGGATCCTAGAGAACGATTTCATCGACATTATTTGTCAATTTGGTGCCCTAATTTCTCAGAGCTCTTCTCTTTCTACCGGGGAAAAATTAGTCAGCAGATGGTGAGATGTGGTTTGAGGAAGTTGGATACGCCATTTAGCATTTTGAAAGGATATATCTAATATTTCTTGATTAATATTGTAGCTTCTTATTAAGTCAAATGTAAATAAATTAAAATCAAGGTCGGAGTGGCCGAGTGAATTATGTATTGGAGCATGGAAAATATTTAAAACTCCTATACGAGGTTACCAAATTTTACAAGTAAATACCATATCCATAAAAAAAAAAAAATGCTCACTTATGGATTTACTGGATTGGTAATTCCCCTTTCTTTTTTGCTAACTAGATTTAACAGTTTTTCAACCAGAAACACATAAATGAAATAAATAATTATCTATCGGGGAAGATCCAATGACATGGTTAAAATGACATTTGTTTGAAATTTTGTTGTCTTTTTCATTTTTTGTAAAACTTAAACAACAATGAATTTAAAGCTAATTTTTTATGGCATATTCCTGTTACAAAGATCTACCTTCCAACCAAAAATGAGCTTATTCTGAGGTACAAAATTTCACCATCTATACAATTTAATTTAGACCGTTAATCTGAATACGTCTCGGGAAGCACTTTTTTTTTTTTTTGTAGGAAAATAGATATTTATAAGAGGAATATGTCATAAAAATATTATAGTACTGTTAATAGGAGGGAAAACTGGATTGGAGGAGGGAAAGATTAAGGGGAGGGAACTGAAAATTTAGAGGAGGGATTGACTCTTTTAAGATGATAAAATGTCTATAACATCCTTAATTATAATTAGGTTCACAAACCAAACAGGACCCAACTAAAAATGAAATACATGCGGATTGAAAGTACTTTGTCTTTTCCTCTATCGACTATATCTACAACACAAGCTCCCAATTTCCTGTATGTGATCACCAAACAGATAGACGCCGAGCAAGGTTTGACTAATGAGAAATAAGAATTAATCGTCCCATATATATATCAAAACTATTAAAAAAAAATCTATAATTGAAAAAACCAACTGTTTAAACTAGATATAGTTATTAATTTTAACCTAAACATCCAATCTAACAGGAAGAACTAAACATCCAAACTAGATAAAGTTATTAATTTTAACCTCTCTTAGCTGACGGATTAACAAATTAAGAACTAAACATCCAATCTAACAGGTACCCAATTTGATAAACCAGCTCATAAATCAATTTCTCATTATAAGTATCCATTAGAATTGATCTGTCAAGACCCATCTCACAAGAAGTATTTGTATCAACACCAAATTTATAAGTGCCAGCAAAAGAAAATTTCCCTTTGAGAACTGCTAACACTTTGCCACGATCATATAGCCATCGTGTAGAATTCAGTACCATGAAGAGATATTCATCTATTAGTAACTTGTAACTCACCTTATCCGTTTAAAGTTGCAAGAGAAAATAATCTCCGCTACCGCTCGAAATCCAACGTTTACTATCAAGCATTTTTTCGAACATACACCAAGCAGTAGTAATGAAACCATCATTAGCTAGCATACAACTGCTTGAATCATTAAACAACCTATCTAGTTGAAGTTGTAAGAGAAAATCATCTCTATCATTCCCAAAATTCCAAGCTACACCCTCAGGCATTTTAACAAGCAGCTTTCCATCAACATAAATGTTAACATCATGAACACACAAGGAAATTATCGAATCAAAAAACCCAAATTCTGATTTACACCCAAGGCTAAGAATCAATTTTCCAAAACAAGTCGGTGGTACCACCGCATATTTACCAAGATCAAATATGCTACGAAAATCATTGAAGAGAAGAGAAAAAAAATTCTTACCAATTAGTTTACTGTGACTAATGAACAATTCCTTCAAGCATTGAAGTTTCTCACAATTAACCTCAGAACTGATAACTTCTTTAGATTGAAAATTCACCTTTTCAGACAAATCTTTCTCTCCATCGAAGAAAAACAAGGGATGAGCAATTCGAAATTGAGAGAATCATCATCTTCTTCAGCGAAGAAAAATTGAGGAATTAACTCTGATTCGTGAGAATCATTACCACCTGTAGAAGCAATCTTCACTCTGCAAGGAGATGGAAGAGATGGAGCAGAATCCTTAAGGAGCAAGATCTGTTCCAAATTCTTCTCCCGCCATGTCCAACTCTTTTATGCTCCTTGGAAGCCAATAAGCTCGAATTGGACAATCACTCGATTGCAACCAAACCTCATACCAGCTCCTCCAATAATCTAATTCCTCCCTTGCTATGGATTCCAACTTCATTATAGGAACAATTTTCCCTTTCATTTCTACCCATTTTTCCTCCTGTAAATCCATTCCATCAAATTAGGGTATGGGATCGAAACCGCTCTTGATACCAATTGTAGCGATCTACACTACAAACGGATAATCAAGCTCAATCCTACACGATCTACACTGTAGAAATTGAAGATAAAACCTCAAAGAGACAGAAGAACAAACTCAACAATTCTATTCACTGAACTGAAAGAGGAATACAGACTATAACTTATTAGGGCAATGTCCCATCACATGTGCCAAACACACACTCAATGACTAATTACTAACTACACCTAGGTGTCCTTATAACATGTGTGCCTTTGTATAACAAGGGACATGACAGTTTGACTATTGAGAAATAAGAATTAATCGTCCCATATATATCAAAACTATTAAAAAAAAAAATCTATAATTGAAAAAACCAACTGCTTAAACTAGATACAGTTATTAATTTTAACCTAATTAATTATTTTAATCCAAATTAGAACATGAAATCAGAACACGATAAAATACAGTGTATATGCATATAGGTTTTTCATGAACCAGCAGAAGTGACAAAGACAAAGATTCTTAATCATCCGACACAAATAGACATATGTAATCACAGTAATGAGCACTCGATAAAGAATGGTTGATTTTTTTTTTAGACGGAAAAGATAAACAAGAAGAGTTGATCTTTTGAAAAGATAATACATTAGTACGAAAGATATTTGGGAAGTAGGATTGAGAACGATAAGGTTATTAACTATTAAGGGTAGGGTGGATAATGTATAACTAAAATAAGTGTTTGACTTTGACCATTTATTGACTTGAATTTGGCCAAAATCTGTCCTTGCACATATCCGTTCTTTTCTTCCTAATAACATGACTCGAACAATAACTTCAAATTTAGTGCAGTTTGAGTTTTATAAGAAAAATGACACCGAAACATTAAAGAAGTGTTATTCTAACCATGTCACTAGATCATTTCCCTTATCTAAAATATAATGGTTGGGTTGTGACAGAATGATCCACTGCAAGAAGGATGTACTTATTATTGTAGCTGCAATCAGTGTGTCCAAGCGTACATTGAGTCAACAGCAAGATCTAGCATCTAACGAGCCTCTGGTTTCCACTGATTTCATTCATGAATGAGCAATTTTTTATTCTTCAAATGAAATACTCTTTCCGTTCCTAAATAGGTGAGTTTTTTTTCGATTCCAATCAAGTGATAGTTACTCTTGTGGAGTAATATGTAGTTCACCTGGGCAAACCCTTGCTCGGGACGGGAGAAACAAGAAAGCATCGTGTAATTCAAAATTTATGGCTGTGAAGAGTCTGAAGACATGAAACACCTCCTCCGACTGTCCCAAGAGTTGTTTTGTGACCGAAATAGGCCTCAATTAACCGTTTAGATATTCCCAAATACTTCAAATGAATACATCTGGCGCGAAATGTGAAGCCTTTTTCTTTTCGTGAAAAGGAAATGTGAAGTATTGTACTTCGTTAATAATGAAATGATAACAGCGAAATGTAGTCTTTGATCAGTGACCATGATAGTTCTAGTTGCAATTATTAAATACATACACCCAAAATGATGGTTTGTGTGGCTTTGTGAGGCTTGCATTTCACGGGATTTAAATGCAGGGAGCCAATTGAATTTAATTTTTCTTGGCCTGAATGAATCCGCATACATGGAATGTTTTCCCTGGTTATTATTAACAGATCTATGGACACCATCATGCATTCCCCATAGTAATTGCTGAATGAATCTTTGGAGCTCACATGTTTGCATACACTTATGGGTGCAAATCACTCGCTTTCAGCCCAGGCAAATTCCAACTAGGCATAGGCAATAAGACGCAATTTCATGTGAGCTGATTTTTTGAATATGACACAGACACCTCTACCAGTTAAATAGTACTCCCTCCGTTCTTAAATAATGGGCTGGTTTCTATAAATAGATGTTTTCAAAAAAAATAGGAAAGTCAAATGTTACTTTAGTTTTAAGACCACTTTTCTCTTAACTTCTTTTGATGACAAGTGTCATGTGGACCATTTCACTTTACTTCTTTTGCTCACAAGTGTCATGGGGATCATTTCACTTCACTTCTTCTATTCACAAATGTCATGAGGACCACTTTGATGATTAGTTCTCTTAATTTCCTTATTTTTTCTAAAAACAAAACCAGCCTATTAATTAAGAACGGAGGGAGTACTCAGCTAACCAGTTGGTTTTTCTTTTTTTTTTATCATTACAAGAGAGTCCGGCCACTTTGGGGCTTCATTTTCCCAAACAAGTTTTTGATGCCATAATAATTGCATCTTTAGCTAATAAATCTGTTGCACAAATCGTTTCTCTGAGTATATAAGTAACCATCCATTTATTAAATACCTAAGACACTCAAGACAATCCTTAATGATTGAGTTGTTCTTCCATCTAACTGCTCTTACATTTCCATTTAAAACATAAATAACATTGATGCAATCTCCTTCAATGTGCACATCAGTGACTTGTGTTCTCCTTGCCATCTGTATTGCCTCAAGTGTTGCTAATGCTTGACCTCCTAGCATCCTCTCCGCTACTCCTGGAAAGCTCCAAGCTCCCTGGAAGGTACATGCGTCATTAATCATAATTAGTGCTCCACCCATGCATTTGCTATCCTTACGAAAAGAAGGATCAAAATTAAATTTAGTGTAACCCTCTAATAGGGTTTGACACTGCATTGCTTCTCTGTCCCTAGCCACTTGACTTCTTCTTAAGTTGATTTTTGCGATATTATATGCCTAGGAAATACTAATTAAATTTTGTTTAGTTTCACATTTATGATACATAAGTTAAATATACGAAGTTTACTATGCAACACAATGGACCTATGCAATACCTAAGAAAACATAAATTTTGTTTAGTTTCACATGTGAAATTTGTTTAGTTTCACATGTATTAGTTACATATACGAAGTTTGCTATGTAACACAATCCACAAGAAATTCAACAATGATATGGAAAATTGACAAATAAAATCATATGATCAAAGATATTTGAATGAGTCGTGCAAAAAAAAAAAAAATCACACCTGCTAAAAGTAAAAGGATTTTCTAAATTAGTTAAAAGAATCTATTTGTCTTAAACTTTGATGTACGATATGACCTATATTATCTATATACTATTGTGAATTATTTTTATATGGAGGTAAGTTCCTTAAGACGAGACCGGAAAAAAATATGACTTATTCCAATATGGAGTTTATTCTTAAATATAACTGCCCCAAATAGGGACCAGAGATTTTTATTCTTATATGGAGGTTATTCCTAAATGGAGTATTCTTATACAGAGGTTCTATTATACTATTGTGATGCATTAGTTGGTCAACAATCCTCATATTACTAGAAGCAAGTCTAGAATCAAGAGGGTGAGAAATAGTTGGGACCCAAATATCCTTCCAAATATCTATTTTCTTACCATTACCTACCTCCCAACAGTAATATTGTGTAACAATTTCTAATTCCTTGCAATTCCCCTTCCATACCGAACTACTATTATCATTACTAATATGTAGTGGCTTCTGGTCAGGAAAGTACTTATGGCTTAAAATCTCGACCCATTTTTCTCAGTAAGCATTCTCCAGGCTAATTTAGCGAGAAGAGCATTATTGAGCTCTGTTGTTTTCTTAATATTAATACCACCTACAACTTTAGATTTTGCTACAAAATCCCATTTCTTGACAAATAAACCTTTTTCTCCATGTTTCTTATTCCACCAAAAATTCCTTTGTATACTAGTTTATCTGTGAGTTTTTTTTAGGCATATGGAAAATAGCTAAATGGTGTGAAGCTAATGAACCTAGGACAGATTGAACCATTACAGTTCTAGTAGGTTGGTTCATATTTTTACCCTTCCAACTAGCTAGTCTTTCTTGAAACTTCTCTGGTAAATGACCAAAAGTTTCCATTTTATTTTGTTGGATTAGAATAAGAACCCCTAAGTACTTATGCTTAAGACCTAGTGTCTTAATGTTGAGGATAGCAGCAATCTGATTTTTAACATGATTATCCATTTTGGGACTAAAGTCCATACCTGATTTTTTCAGATTGATAGATTGACCACAATACTTACTGAAATTCTTAATGATACTATCCAACTTCCTTGCTCCTTGCAGATTGGCTCTATCACAAAAACAGATGACTAATAGCAGGACTATTTTGAGTGACTTTAATTCCTTGTAGCAATCTCATCGACTTGATTTAATCAATAGTATAGATAAACAGTCCATAACAATAATGAATAGATAAGGGGACAAGGGTTCTCCCTGTCTAAGGGCTCTTGTAGGGTAAAAGACATCTCCTGGTGATCCATTCAGAAGGACAGAAGCAGAAACAGTAGAAATACATTCTAGAATCATAACACACCACTCCCCATGAAATCCCAATTTCCTAAGAATTTTAATCAAACTGGTGAGATCTCTGTTATGCTGAACACCACTCTTGATTCACAAAACCTGACGGGATGGATCTTTAATGGCCAGGAAAATTGGTAGCTTATGGATGTAATTTAATCTCAATCTTTCAGATGTGTTTTGTTTTCACTAGTAAAATTATCTTAAAATTAATGCTCAAATTCAAACTGGTTTTACAATTTATTAAGTTTTAATTAAAAAAAACAATAATTATATTACATAACACTTAATTAAAATCAAATCCTTACACATGAATGTTATAGAGTTCATAGCATTAATCATGCTTAAACCCTCTTATGTTGGCTTCAGATTTAGGATGAGCTTTAATTTCATGACTCTTCTCAACTTCCAATCAAACTAGCCCACAAATAAATAATACGCTAATATGATTTTAATTAAATAAGACTGAGTCGTTAAAAAATAAATAAAAAATTCATTAAGATCTCACTAGTTCGTCGATGGATAATCTTGGATTATCCCCATTTATCATCCACAAGATTTCCGCATACTTTCTCATATCTTTGTTGATAAAGGAAAATCTATTTTGAAGGCTCTTATTTGTTCTTCTTGAATTTTCATTACCAGGAAACGCTATAAACATGTGAAACACATTGTCCCATAAATTAAAAGTGGTTAAATTGAAATCTTCATCACTTACAACTGATATCCACGATAACATATTCTTTTAGAGTCAAGCAATCACTCGCCATGTTGAAATGAATTTGAAGTTGAGATGATATAAGTTAAAATGAAATTGAAGTTAAGTATTTATAGGGTGTGGATATCTAACCGTTGGATGAAGAACCACTGAGCGACGACTATAGCATCGAGCGATAGTCTTTATTACTGTTGACGTTATAATAACCAACAAGTGATATTGCTCGGTGGAGTCACATCACACCCAATTAAGAGGTAAATATACCGCTTAGACAGTTACGCTTACCACTTTTACGTGCCCATAGTAACCGCAAAAGTGGCACACTATGTAATAAAAATGGTGCATACAACCGTCCTAATAACAACTTTGCGTTTGTCAAAGTATTTGGAGTTATAAAAATTGTAGCCTCTCTTGTTTGAAGCAAATATAAAGTTATAAAAGTTAAGCATAAAAAAAAAAAGTTAGAATTATGATTTATCCCCCTCTTATGCTTTGGTTTGTAGGTGTAAAATGTATCATGCCGACATATTTACGACACAACACGACATGTTAGAACTCGAGCACATCAAAATATAACATGTGATCTGGTAAGGTACGGGCACAACGCGATAACTTATTGTGATGTGTTATGCCAGACAAATAAGCATATCATCATGACACAACATGCGACACAGGTAAGCATACGGCATAACACAACACACGAAGAAAGCACGTTATAACATACATGAAATACTATACAATACGTCACACTTCGTATATATCTCACAAAAAAATCTTTATTTAGCCAATTTTGACACTTTATTTTCGTTATGTTGATTTGTTCCTATAATAGTACATATAATATCTAAAACCAATGGTATAGAAGACAGGAAGGCAGCCAACCTACTTTCATGGTTCTTTAACCCAAATGGATTTAACTGAAAGCATAATCATCTCTAAAAGAACTAATTGCAGCAACCGATTCCTCTTACCAGTTCAACACAATTCAGTATAGCTCCTTACATACAAACTTAAGTTATGTGATGTAAGGCACCAAAAAAAAGATTATAATCGAGAGTTACCGGGAGTTGATGCTTGGTCCTCTGGGTCAACTGCTTTCTTTGTTTGTATCTTTCATTATTTGATTGTTTCTCGATGCGCTATATTTGACTGATTGGGGCTTGAGCTCGGGGTGTAGGTCCCAAGTCCAGAGACAAACCCAGTTTTTTACTTAGGGTGGGGCTATCTTCCTATAATAGGAATAAAGGCGGTTGAAGTCCGTCGAAATTTTTTAAATTATAGAAAATATGAGATTAAGATGTTTGAGTAAAATCTTGAAACTAGAATCAAAAAAATTTCAATCGCAATAATAGTAGAGATGTTGTTAGATATATTTTATAGATTATCAGCTGATGCAGTCATGGAATGTCTACGAGTATGCAAATAGGGTTAAGTGGCTGTTTGAGGGTGAAAACGGTTTCTACGATTTTTGTAATTTGGTGTGTGGGTGAGAAACGATTCTAATCCCTAAACAATGTACGCAAGGAGTACGTTAGATTCGAGAGATCAATCGACAAATTCGGCATAAACCAAGAAATGGCCGTTCCGGACTTGCTTGGTCACAAAGTGGAGGAGAAGGGTTGGTTTTGGGGAGGGAAGCGAAGAGAGTGTTGAGACCGAGAATAGTTGATTCGGAAGAGTAGTTGTTTACGACTCGCATCAGAAAGTGGGAAGCTAACAGATGGGAAAGCTAGCAAATGTTTTCTGAGTGTTGTATGCTCCTCACCAGAACTTGTCGTTCGATGGAAATAGGTAAGACCTTATTATACAAGTCGAACTGAAACGTACTCTGGTTTCGTAAGAAATGGAAACGGATGAGTAAATGGGAGGAGGTGGTAACCGGTAACGCCTGAAATTGATGTTCCATAAAAGAAAGCGTTTCACCATTACTCCATATATTCACTAACCGCCTCATCCTTATGACACTGTCTTGTAACGGGCGTAGTGTACGCCGCACGCTGTAAACCGCCAAACCAATACCCAATGAGCATCCCCCAGTTTGTGACATGCGTTGATGTCTCGAGTGTTTTCGTGTAAAACATGTAGCATGTTGTTGATGTTTGGAAAGTTGAGCTTGGGAGACTTGCCGGCTCGGTGGTGACCTTCGACGGTCGAGATTTTGCATCTTGAGAGGAAGGGTAGCCGTTGATCATTGCAACCCTTCGCTTGGTAGCCAGCGGTATGAAAGCATGTCCGGTATGGCTTTGATATGATTAGGCATGGCCAAGCTAGGATAGCGGCGCGACTGGCATGGTTGGCATGCTTTTGGCGCGGAGGTATGGATGGCGCAGCATGCCATTGGCACATGTGGCATGGTTGGCATGCCTTGGCGTGGTTTAGGCGTGGCCAAAACTAGGTTTTTGGCGTTGGCCCAAAGGTTACCATGCGTTGGTTGGTGACCTTGGACGGCTAAGATTTGCGTCTCAGATGAAAGGGTGACCGTTAATTGTAGCAACCCTTCGTTTTGGCAGCCGTAAAGGGAAGGCTGGCATGGCATGGTTTAGGCGCGGCAAGGTGGCTGGCGCGGCATGCTATTGGCACATGTGGCATGGTCGGCATGCCTTGTTGCGGTTTAGGCGTAGCCAAAACTAGGGTTTTGGCGTTGGGCCAAAGATTACCATGCGTTAGTTGGTGACCTTGGACGGCTAAGATTGTCGTCTCAGATGGAAGGGTGACCGTTGATTGTTGTAACCCTTCATTTTGGTAGCTGTAAAGGGAAGGCCGGCATGGCATAGTTTAGGCGCGGCAAGGTGGCTGGCATGGCATGCCATTGGCACATGTGGCATGGTCTGCATGCCTTGGCGCGGTTTAGGCGTGGCCAAAACTAGGGTTTTGGTGTTGGGCCAAACGTTACCATGCGTTGGTTGGCGACCTTGGACGGCTAAGATCTGCATCTCAGATGGAAGGGTGGCCGTTGATCATTGCAACCCTTCGTTTTGGCAGCCAGCGGCATGAAGGCGTGGCCGGCATGGATTTGGCACGGTTTAGGCACGATTTAGGCGTGACCAAGCTAGGATTTTGGCATAGTTAGGCGCGGCCAAAAACTAGGGTTTGGCATTAGTTTGGGCGCGGCCAAAATTGGGGCTTGGCGTTGGGACAAAGGTTACCACGCGTTATTTGGAGACCTCGGGACTGGCTAAGATCCGCATCTCGGATGGAAGGGTGGCCGTTGATTGTTGCAACCCTTCGTTTTTGGCGACCCGGCATGTAGCGAAGGCCAAGCATGGCTTTGGCATGGAAACGTGGCTGGCATGGTTTGCCATTGGCACGGTGGCGCGACTGGCATGGTTGGCATGCCTTGGCGCGGGGATGTGGGCTGGCACGGCATGCCATTGGCACATGTGGTGCGGTTGGCATCGTTGGCATGCCTTGGCGCGGAGACGTGGTGGCATGGTTTGACATTGGCACGGTGGTGCGGCTGGTATGGTTAGCATGCCTTGGCGCGGAGACGCGGCTGACATGGTTTGCCATTGGCACGGTGGTGCGGCTGGAATGGTTGGCATGCCTTGGCGCGGAGACGTGGCTGGCATGGTTTGCCATTGGCACGGTACCATGAGAATTAGGGTTTGGTATAGATGATGATGGTCAATGCTAAGGGTTTAGTGGAACATGACACATGTAAAAAAAGGTACCCTGGTAATTCTTACGTAGGCTTGCTTGATTGATTCTACAAATGCGCTAGTGGTCGTGAGTGACGTCATGTCGGATGTGTGGTTTTACGATTTTAACCCTAAGTTAAAAACCACCATCAACATTTAGTCCCCTACTTAGCTCGGGCAGGAGCATTGTTGGAGGTAAGCATAAGATGGTGACAGCAAGGACAAAATCGAAATGACAAGTCGTGAAAAGATTATCAAGAAGAAGGCTAACCTTTTCGATAGGTAAGGAGAGTTCGTGATTCTCGTGTTGGCGGCCTTGCATATATTCTACTTGTGGTGTTGCTGGCTAGACCGTGAAGTGGTGAGATGTAGATTGTCGGCTTGGAATGGGAGTCGTAGGCGTTGGTCGGCTTGGAATGGGAGCCGCAGGAGTTGGTCGGCTTGGAATGAGAGACGCAGGCGTTGGTCGTCTTGGAATGGGAGCCGCAGGCGTTGGTCGGCTTGGAATGGGAGCCGCAGGCGTTGGTCGGCTTGGAATGGAGGAAACTGGCTTCGGTCAGCGTAATGGTGGAACCGTCTTGATCCGCGAGAATGGTGTAACGGTTTGAACCTCGTCTACCAAATGATGGTGATGACGCTGGAACTTCGGTTATCAAATGGTAGTGATGGCGCCTGACAACTTTGTTTAAATTATGGTTCGGCATGCCAAAACCCTAATTAGCGCCCCTTACTAGAATCGTTGTAGAATTCTCGTACAAACTCGGATTTAGATGGCCCGCCCCTCCATCTGACCGGAAAAGAATTTCCTATCTAATAGCGAGGGAATAAATAGGTTTTGAGCTCATTTAGGAGGTGAAAACGGCCCGACAGTGAAACTCAAGAAGAATTCAGGAGGGATGTTGTGGGCCCGTGGAATGATGTCGGCGGCTTCGGGTTCCATGGAAGGATGACGCTCGGATTTAGTTCGTGGAAATATGGGAACTGGTTTTGGAACTTCGGCTACCAAACGGTGGTGATGACGCCTGGAAACTTTGTCGAAATCAGGGTTTGGGATGCTGAAACCCTAATTAGCGCTCCTTACTAAAATCGTTGTAGAATTCTCGTACGAACTCGGATTTTGACGGTACGCCCCTCCATTTGACCGGAAAAGAATTTCCTATCTCCCTTCGTGGGAATATTTAGGTTTTGAGTTCTTTTAGGAGGTGAAAACGGCACGACAGTGAAACTCAGAAAGAATTCGGGGGAGGGATGTTGCGGGGCCCGAGGTGGTATAGTTGCGCCCATCATCTATTACCGTTCATGGAGCAAAAAGGAGTCTTCATTATGTTCAAACTCTAAAAACTACGTCCGCATGAAAAGAGGTATCGACCCTCTTCTGTTGCTCGTCTGGATCGTGCTTTCGTCTGCAGTGTCTCTCCAGTGGATTCCAAAATTTACCAAAACTCCACTGCATTCTTGGGATGAAAGGATGAAATATATGCTCGGAAACGATCATGTCAGGGATAATCTTGGATATTTTTGTTGCGTCGTCGGCCATCCTTGACTTTAGGTTGTTTAGTGTTTGGATCCTCTGATCGCGATGATGGTATGTTTTGGATGATTGTATGGTAGAAATCTTCCGAAGACACAATTTGAAATAGATGAGTTTGGAGACATTTTGTCGTCGTTGTGCTGCTATAAAGTCTTCAAGGACTTTGTTCCAAGAGACATCCTTCGAACCAACTTCTGAATCTTAGACTATCGTATGGAATTGGACACCGTAAACAGTCCCCAGTTATATTTCTGTTAGATCCGATGGCGTGGCCGAATATGTGAATATATCTTTGTGGCGTGCTTTTGGAGTCTTCGATGCACATGTACGGCTTCATGTTGAGAAATTCCTACGGCTCGTAAAACTTCGGAAGTGACGATGTTGAAATCAGAAATAGCCAGGTTGAGGGGAGTGAAGGCGTCCCATGATAGTAGTCCCCATTTGTAGCCTACTTTCATTGCATCGCCTTGAATCCATATCCACGGGATTTGATACAAGCTTATTGTACTCTTCTGGATGTGACGTTGGGATGCACATGGACGAAAGCATGGCCGGTATGGCTTTGATATGATTAGGCGTGGCCAAGCTAGTATAGCGGCTAAGATTTGCGTTAGTTGGTGACCTTGGACGGCTAGGATTTGCGTCTCAGATGGAAGGGTGACCGTTAATTATTGCAACCCTTCGTTTTGGCTGCCGTAAAGGGAAGGCTGGCATGGCATGGTTTAGGCGCGGCATGCTATTGTCACATGTGGCATGGTCGGCATGCCTTGTCGCGGTTTAGGCGTGGCCAAAAGTAGGGTTTTGGCGTTGGGCCAAAGGTTACCATGCGTTAGTTGGTGACCTTGGACGGCTAAGATTGGGCGTCTTGGAAGGGTGGCCGTTGATTGTTGCAACCCTTCGTTTTGGTAGCCGTAAAGGGAAGTCAGGCATGTCATAGTTTAGGAGCGTCAAGGTGGCTGGCACGGCATGGCATTGGCACATTGGCATGGTCGGCATGCCTTGGCGCGGTTTTGGCGTTGGGCCAAAGGTTACCATGCATTGGTTGGCGAACTTGGACGGCTAAGGCGCATCTCAGATGGAAGGGTGGTCGTTGATCGTTGCAACCCTTCATTTTGGCAGCCAGCGGCATGAAGGAGTGGTCGGCATGGCTTTGGCACGGTTTAGGTGTGAACAAGCTAGGATTTTGGCATAGTTAGCGCGGGCAAAAACTAGGGTTTGGCATTAGTTTGGGCGTAACCAAAATTGGGGCTTGGCGTTGGGCCAAAGGTTACCACGCGTTAGCTGGCGACCTTGGACGACTAAGATCTGCATCTCAGATGGAAGGGTGGTCGTTGATTGTTGCAACCCTTCGTTTTGGCAGCCAGCGGCATGTAGCGGGGCCGGCATGGCTTTGGCATGGAAACGTGGCATACATGGTTTGCCATTGGCACGGTGGCGCGGCTGGAATGGTTGGCATGCCTTGGCGCGGGGATGTGGCTGGCATGGCATGCCATTGGCACATGTGGTGCGGCTGGCATGGTCGGCATGCCTTGGCGCGGATACGTGGCTGGCATGGTTTGACATTGGCACGGTGGTGCGGCTGGCATGGTTGGCATGCCTTGGCGCGGAGACGTGGATGACATGGTTTTCCATTGGCACGGTGGTGCGGCTGGCATGGTTGGCATGCCTTGGCGCGGAGACGTGGCTGGCATGGTTTGCCATTGGCAAGGTAGCATGAGAATTAGGGTTTGGTATAGATGATGTCGGTCAATGCTAAGGGTTCTTCCGTGGAACATGACACATGTAAAAAAAAAAGTACCCTGGTAAATCTTACGTAGGCATGATGATTGATTCAATAAATGCACTAGTGGTCGTAGTGACGTCATGTCAGATGTGCGGTTTTACGATTTTAACCCTAAGTTAAAAACCACCATCAACAGTGGCAAAATGCCCCAAAATGGACCCCAAGGTTGTGAAAATGCCACGGACGTTAGGGAAAAGTTTAAAATGCCCCATTCCATTAGATTTTCCGTTAGAGAGAGTTAAGTAGTCGAAATTGCCCTTCAGGGTACATTGTTCATAATTCAGGGTTCAATGTTTAAATTTCAGGTTTCAGGGCTTAGGGTTCAGGGTTTGGGGTTCAAGATTTAGGATGGTGGTGGTGGTGCGGTGGTATTGGTGGTGGCAGCGATGGTGATAGTGGCGGTGGTGGTGGCGGTGATAGTGGCGGTGGTGTAGGAGGCGGTGGCGGTGGTGTTGGTGGTGGTTGTTCTAGTGGTAGTGGTGGGGATGGTGGTGGTAGTGGTGGCGGTGGTGGTGGCGGTGGTGGTGGCAGCGATGGTGGTTGGTAGTTGTTCGTTTGGTGGTGGCGGTGATAGTGGCGGATTGGGGCATTTTGATTAAGAAGGATAAAAATGGAATTTCAAAACTCCATTGACCGGTCAAGATGCCCATTTTTGATCAAAATGCCCCAAAACTAACAGAATGGGGCATTTTAATCTTTTCCCTAACGTCCGGGCATTTTCAGTCCATTTTGGGGCATTTTGCCATTTAACCCATGCAAATATTGGCGAAATCTCTTATCCATTGATAAAACCAACTTTTCAGATATACACTTGTTGCGACACACTCACCATCAGGATGGTATTGGTAGTAGTTCAAATGTAAGTAATCCAGTCCAGAGCTTATTTTCTTTATTACGTCAAAAAAGAATAAAGATAGTACGTATCACCGACTTTATTATGGAGTACGATGATGATATTACCAAGCAGCAGCCTCTTGAAAACAAACTTAGATTGATCAACCATCCTCTTCAAAACCGATGGAAGTCCACCACGAATTCAGATACTTTAGTTGGTTCTTGCAATGGTTTGATTTGTATAGCTGATCCTAAGGTCTTCTTCCAAGTTATCTGTAATCCCCTTACTGGAGAATATTTGCGTCTTCCAAGGTTTAACAAAACTTTCAACTTCTCTATCGTCCCATTACTGGAGAATATGTTCGTGTTCCGTTCCCTCTGGAATTAAAAAAATACTACCAATATGTTAGTAGAATACATAGTGGTTTTGGTTACAGTTTGCAAACCAATGAGAGTACAAGGTTGTTAGAATCTTTAGTGATACGAGAGTTATACAAGCATACACTCTTGGTGTTGGCAGTGGACGGAGAAATATAGGGGTAATCAACGACTTGTTATCTTCACGTTCAATGGAGCTATTCATTGGTTTTGTCGGAATAAAAAAGACATAATGGTCTTCAATTTGTCAGATGAAAAATTCCATGTGCTCGTGCCGATACCTTTTGTGGAGGAAATTTTTTTTAGCACTTGCATTCTTGGATCATTTGGAGGCTGGTTGTGTGTTAGTTGCGGTGAAGCTTTGGATAATTGTATAGATATATGGAATTATAAGAAAACATCTTCAAAGACGAATATAGCAACTACTGATACCAAGGAAGAGTCATGGAGCTGGTGTAAGGAATTCAGTATTGCTCTAGAAGAAAATTCATTCGCTTTTTATTATAGACCATTGGTTGTTACAAACAGGGGCAGAGGCAGGAATTTAAGACAGGGGTGCAAGAAAAAAATGCACAGCTAAGAAAATTTTTCTTCAAGAGAACAGGGTACCAAGTTCAGACTAATGAGAGTTATGCTTTTGGTTTGCTTTTGCGAATACAAGCCTCCTGTGGATGAACGATTGAGGGAGACGGTCAAAGTGGACTTTTTTCTATTGGGCTGGTTTTTTTTTGGGCTTAGGGTGTGCAAGTACTGAGATTTTAGGGGGTGCAAAGTTTTTTTTTTCTTCTTTTTGGCTTGAAAAATACTAAACTTCATTACGTTTTTTGAAAATCAAGGGGGTGCAATCGCACCCCTTGCAACACGTTGCCTCCGCCCCTGGTTACAAAGAGTGGTCTTTTTCTACTCAAGTATAATGATCTTGATACTGCACAACATAGACTCTTTTGTTATACCCGAAAACTGCAACGATGAAAAGATTTGGAAATTGGGAGGATTTCGAAGTAATCCCTCATACGAACAGCCTTGTTTCACTGAAAGCTTTAGGAAAAACAACATGCAAGAAAAAAAAGTAATGATCAATTTTATCATTCGGTGGTGAAGTGAATGATTCGGTAGCCTTGTTCCTAAGCTTTGAAATGTATTTGCTACTGAATTCATTACAAATAATCAGCTGCATCAAGTTTGAACTTTATGAAGTTTTATTAGAGTTGTGTTGGAACCTTATGAATCCACATTATTATGCTATAATGTTTTGATGTTAAGTTTATAAACAATCTTACTTAGATCTATCAATCATGATTCTCTCATTTTATTTTAAGGAAAATTGGGAAAATGCCCCAAACCAGGGTGCAATGTTAGAAAAGTGCCCCAACGTTAAAAATAGTTGGGAAAATGCCCCACTGTTACAAATACGGAATACCAGTTAAATCCACATGTATGAGTTCTCACGTGCAGGAAAAAGACTGAAATACCCACCTCCCCTAAGATCCTGCCACGTATGCGAGTAATCCGACGGACATGGAAGAGGATTAAGAGCACGTAAAAGGCACGTGATGTACTTTGACCCGACTATGTTTGCGACACTTGTCCCTATACGTGTCAACTTTTTATGGTGAGATGTGTCACCTTCCCCACGTGAAAACTCACACGCCGGCGAGCTCTACTTTGAGTACCCAAAGAAGAAATTCTTCTTCTTCTTGACTTCTTCATATCCATATCCAAAATAGAGACCGGAGAGAAAGAAGGAGAATAAGATTAGGTGAGACCGGAGAAGGCGAGGTAATTCAGAGTTGGATTTTAGTTTTAATTTCATTCTTAATTTCTTCACATAGGAAGATTATGATGGGCACAAATCTGATTCTGTATATGATAATCGATTAAATTCAAATTTGTTGAATTCCGGACAGGTTTAATTACTCTCGCTGACTAATACAACGACAGGTTCAATTTCTTTATCGACATTTGGTAAAAACATACCCAAAAAATTCTCTCCCGATCTGTATTTGTAACTATCGTGTGTAGTGGGCTCTTGAATATTCCATTACTCATTATCTGAAACTGATCCCCCATTCCCCCATTCCCCCATGAACAAGGAGAGCTCCAGGCATGCATCGAACACCAACCCATTGATTTTTTTTATGAACTTGGAGACTTACAGAACACTAACCCATTGATTATTTTCATGGTCTTGCAGAAGAACATTTATCACTCCTCCATCTGTATGAGCTTTTAAGCCGTAAACAAGATCTTCCTTAGGATAAGGAGGATAAAAATTAAGTGCAATATAAACACCCAGCTGGTTGACGAATTCATTCTCTACCAATCCTAGTGATATGGCCATTGCTTTTAAAATGATCTCCATTTCGATCTTGCCTGAACTCTATATTCATCAGATGAGCACGCTTATGAAAGAACGCGAAATTGGGGATATAAGAAAAGGACAAAAACCTGGATCCAGGATATCAATTGGGGTCGCCCTTATCTAAATATTTTTTTTTTTAAATACTAATCTACCCCTCACTAATCAGGTTTAGTGGTTAATAATAATTAGTAAAAATCTTAAGTATTTGTTAAATGATTAGTGTGTATTTGTATTTGGGTGAATGAGATGAGAGTAGAAAGATAGAAAAAAAATTTGAGAGGGAATTTTTTTCGGTGAAAGTGGAGGATGATTGTGAAGAGAGAATTGCTGTTAAGAGGTTGAAAATTTGATTTTTTTTTCTTTGAATCCACCATTGTTTGCATTTGAAATAGCTCGGTCTTGGCATTGTATTCAACCTAAAACCATATCGGCATTTGTTGGAAATTTTCATAAATTGTTTGCTACTATCCGAATTGTGCTCATTTTTTGTAGGAATGTAGAATCTTATAAGCAGAATATACCATCAAAATATTAGACTTAAACTTCATTACCGTTTGGGTTTTGTGGAGAAAATGACGCAAATCTTGTCCGATCTTGTCCATCTAAGAGTGTCCATGGATCCTCCCTCTTTCGAGGAAACCCATAACTAGTTATGAGAAAAAAATCCCCCAATTAGGATTCGTACCCAACTTTGGTAGGTAACCTAACAAGAAGTTGGGTTCCAACACCTTTTTGAATAGCAACACCTACTCTATGAAAATAAAACTGCCTAAACCACTACTAGTATCATTACTAACTAGACAATTCTTCAAACGCTAAAAAAAAACACAGGGAATCTTCACTCTCCACTACTGGTTATTGAAATTGATTACAATAATAACCTTTCACATAAATAAAAAAAATCTAAAAAAATAAAATAAATGGTTAAGATAAA
>JAJJWW010009924.1:0-128521 GCA_023531295.1 Papaver armeniacum
ATTTATAGCCATCTTAAATATAAGAAGCATTGGCCTTTGATTCCTGCGAGGAATGGAAATAAAAAGTTGTTCGCCAAGTTCCTCCGAGGAATGGAAAGAAAACATTTGATGCAAAATTGTGCATCCTATTGATAAGAAGCATTGGCCTTTGATTCCTGCAACCATTTGTTGGACATTGTGGAAATCTAAGAATGCTATTGTTTTTCAAGATGGTTCTGCCAGAGTAAAAAAAATTATTAAACAAGTGAAGATCCAAATTTATAATTAGGCTCGCAATGATGAAGTCAGGACGAATGTCTTAATTTGGTTATTGTTAACTACGGTAGTTATTTCATTTCTTAAAAGTTTTTATTATTAACTACTGTAGTTATTTCATTTCTTAAAAGCTTCTCTCTTGGGGTTTGTGGGATTTCTTCTAGAATTATTTTTTTCTCTATTACCGAGTTGTCTTGTTGTAGCTCTTAAGCTTGCTTACCTACTTCTTGTAGGCTTTTCTTAATATATTAACTTTTGCCGATCATAAAAAGATGGAGCTATTTCCTTTTGCTGGTTCAAAGATTATAAGTCAAATATCGATATTCCTTTCACTCAATTTATTTTGATGGCTATAAAAAAAATAATTGTTCGATTCATCTAACTGGACACAAGAGATAGTACTTATGTGTTGAAAATAGTTCCACATTAGCTGAGATTCTTAACTATTAGATCCTTGCAGTTAATAAATTAAGTTATACCATCATTTGAATTCGTTTGTGCCGAAACTGCTAAGAGTAAAAGAGATGAGAAAGACAATGCTGATAAAAAATGAATAAGATTGACCTTAGTATTCTTCTTCATGATATATTCAAGAATATACTGAACAAACTAAGACACTATTGGTAGTTGATGATATGGATATGATGTTTCATACGTTATATATAAACTTATCTAAGCTTTGTTGATTTTAGATTCACTTCGAATTTGTACGAACAGGAGAAATGCTCGTGTTGGCGAAGTCGTGTCTTTGTACGAATATCCGATATCATATATCTATGTCCAAGTTGCTTGGGTTTGCAGAGTATCATAATGAAACGGTGTTGTTTCCATTTGCTGCTCAAAGTTTATAAGTCAAAACATCGACGTTCCCTCCGGTTATTTCATGGACTCCAGAGTTACATTGATCAGTCTTGGAAAATTTTGTTCTCAGTTACAATTGTCCTTTTTTTTTTTTTAATTGACACATCACATTATTAGCAAGCATCATAGACTCTTATCTAGCAGAAAGTATGGTCTAGGTGAGCTAAGAGTACTGATACACAATCAATAAAATTCAAATGGGGATGAATTCTTATTGATAGACCTTGTAAATTCCTCGGCTCGAGCTTGTACATTATTCCTTCGTAACTAGCACGCAGATTACCATAAAATATGCCATTGTTTTTGTTCAACTTGATGAAGAGACTGAAAACTTCTTGGGTTATCTGATACATAGAGTTGTAGACATGTAGTGTAGGATATATAATAGTGAATCAAGTCAATGCCTATCGATATCTTTCCACTTGCATCGCTTGAAAAAAAAAAAAAAAACCTAAGAGTGAGCAAATAAGAAGGATATAAAAAGCACAAAATTGGTCAAAAAGACCAAAATCAATAATTCCCAGGTGAAAAAGACACTTAGGTTTTGATCTTGTTTAAATAGCCAAAAATGAAAAGATATCTTGTTTTAAATGGACAAAAATTTAAAAATAGGCGAGGATGTAAGGTTTCATCTGTCCATTTTTCAAATATTTTTTCTTATTTTTATTTTACAGGATGCATCCGGTTTCATCCTTGCTATTTTTTAAGTATAAGCGGGGATGAATCCGCCAGTTTCATCCTTGCTATTTTTTTTTGGCTATTTCACTTTTAGTACTTTTTTTTACTTGTCCATTTGATAGTGTTTTAAATTTTTTTGGACAAATGACCCATTTTCTCTATAAAAAGTGCACAATATAAGGTCGGGATCCATGAACAAATGGTTCTGACAAAGAATTTTAACAAATGGCGGAATGATAAACTTACCAAAATATTATCCTGACACCAAATACCGACCGAAACAAATTCTGGTGGACCCAAATCCACCCCCTATTTTCTCCAGCGTCCCCATGAGCTGTTTCTGTTGGGGTAAGGCTCGGGATTTTAATTCGGTGGGTGTATCATCCCCCAACCTTATCCACCGTAAGATTGAACAAACGAAAAACTAATGTTGACTAGTCAAGAAAGGGAGTGCACTCATGCTTCAATCCTGCATCACACTAATGTTGGGTTAGTCAAACACGGTATCGCACACTCACTGCGCTCCAGAAAAGAAGAATCCTAGTGCATTTGTACTATACTCTTATAGAGCGTTTGGATACAATTTTTCTTATGACTTCTGCTTCTCCAGAAAAAGAAGTTAGAAGCAGCAGTCAGAAGTCCAGATATTTTTCTTCACAAAAAGTTAGATTTTTCTGCTTTTAGAAGTCGTTCTGAAATTCCAGTAAACTCAAGCGACTTCTTGCTAGAAGTCAAAAAGCTACTTTTGGATGTGTATCCAAACGCGCTATTACACTTCTTGTTTGGTCATATTTTGCCTTTATAGTACCTATAAGCTGGTTTTGGAATTGACCAGGACCCGCGAAGAAGACGAATAATACGAGCCTTTTTTAAGTCCTTTTGATGTACATTTCACCTAACTGATCCTAGATTAAAAATCTAATTACATAAGAAGAAGAAAAAAAGTCCCAAACACAAACACGATCGTTCAAAGTTGTTTCTTGCATGTTTTTGTCAATGATCTTCGTCATATGGTACAATGGTTTTACGAAGAAGAAGACCCCGAGAAGACGATGACTTGATATGAAATACCCTATCTCCCATTTTCCTCTCTTTTTTCACTTACTGAAAGGTAGTAGTAAATGTTACTATACATTACAAGTAGGCAAGCACGCGCTATGCGCGTGCTTTTAATTTGTTAGCAGTTGCAAGATGATATAGACACAATATTTAAGAACCCCGAAAGAAAGAAAAATGTTGTTTGAAAAGAACATGTTCCTAATCAAAATACAAACTGAAAAAACATTACAGCATGACTTCCATTTATCCAGAGTTGCAAAGAAAATAGAACCTCTTTGTACACCACATTTTTAGTGAAAGTAGAGTTTCCGTTCTTGATAGTCTTATTTACCAAAACTTTTGTAGTTTCTTTGGATAGTCCTCTTTGAGCAACATAGAGTTGTCCGTGGCTGAAAACATCTTACGGTAGATAAATTCCTACATTTGGAATGGTTTGTCCTTGCGCCTTGTTGATTGTAAGTGCAAAGCTCAACCGAATCTGGAATTGCTTTCTGATTAATGTAAACGGCAACTTTATATTTTCTGGAGGTTTTAATGGAATTCTTGGGATGAAAACTCTGTTACCTGCATAATGCCCTGTAACTATTTTAGCATCTATCAAGTGCCTATGAAACCCTTTGCAAATCAGTCGTGTGCCGTTACACAACCCATTTTTCGGATCAATGTTCCGTAGAAGCATTATCGGTGAACCCAACTTCAACACTAAAATATGGGGCGGCAAACCTCCAGGAGACATTGAGTTTAGAAGATCTTGTTGGTATAAATTACGCATATCGTCTGAGGCTTGAATCAAAAGAATGATACGTGATCTCATCACCGAGAAATATTAATAAGTAAACAAATCGTTAAGACCAATTTGAAAGTAAAAAAATACTTGCAAGGAGAAAAAAATCTAAGAAAAAAATACGGATACTTGGAAACATATTGATAATCTTTCCATTAAGTTTATCTACATTCTCATTCAATGGAGTAATTAGACTTCTAACAACCATGTAATCTTTATCCATCCCTTTTTCAAGTAAATTAGGGAAGACTTCTTCTAAGCCTTCTATTAAAGTATCCACGGAATCTGCACCTTGCCATGGTATAATCATTTCATCTGGAATCTTTATCAGCTCTCCATCTCCAACACGTAACAGAAATTCTTAATAGGATGGATCATCTCTAGCATATTTTCTTTTAAACGCAACTGTTGATCAACTTTGCATCTTCAAGAGCCGCTCTCTTCATAGTCAACATCTTGGAAAGCTTTTCGGGTTCTACCTCTGTCGTGCAATCTCCTCGGCGAGAAAGGCTTTCGGTTGTTGCATCTTTCAACTTTTGGATCTCAGCAAGGCCTTCGACAAACCACGAGGTGTTGAACTCCTTTTATACGCACACGTCGCGATGGTGCTCCCAGTCGGCAATAACGTCTTCAGAAACGGTGTGACCGGTCACCTCACGCATATCCTCGATGGAAGATAAAGCCTCTTCCACACGCTTAACCAACGCAAATCGACTAGTGACTTTCTTGGTTGTGGCCATATGTCCGTACTTCTCCCAGATTCAGTGTACAACGCCTCATGCTTAGCCGACCTAAGACGCCAAGCCGCCAACCAAAGACATGACCCGGATAAGGAACCAAGTACGGGGATCAAAAATGGCGCCTGCACTGGCCTCACGACTCGCAGAGGTCTTCTTCCATGTCTACGGCAGCAACCATGAGAGAATCATCCAACGTTTGGACCACATCTATGCCGGCAATTGGCTAACACCCATCTCCAAGTCACCGGCGGTGGTCACCAAAGGCAAGTTTTCGTGTGGCTCTACCCCAGAATCATCCTCCGAACAAGTTCCTCCTGCGAACTTGAGTTAGATATTTTTCAAAAGAAGGAACAGAAGAAGAAAGAAAAGAAGCGCGAAACTCACCGAACCACTTCTAGAAAAGAACCAGTCTTTGCCCAGAGGAATCACTCTCACTTGTCGAACTTTCTTCTTTCTACGACTCATCACCGCTATAAGAAGGCTCGGTCTTTCTTTGGAATTCTTTGAAGAAATTGTCGTCTCCGGCAGCGTGCAAGGGCGCGAAAGCATTAACACTACCGAAACCCTGGAGGAAACAAGACACATGTTTCGGGAGAAATTCACGTGTTTTGAGACAAACCAACGAAGAGGCGACACATATATGGTTATTGGAAGGCGAAAGACACGAGAGGCGAGGGGGTCTTTTGAAACCGTCCAGGAACCCGCCAAAGACGATTCTTCGTTCTCGTTCCTTGGCCAGGGACTTTCCGAGTTGCTAGGAAACTTTCGCTTGAGATCTCTCAACATTGGATACTTCTTCAAAATCTAGGGAAGGTTTACAACGAACGTTCTCCACCACGTTATTCACAAAATCTTGGATCATAATAAACTCGTCACACCAAAACTCATTATAGCCGAAGGTCGTCAAGTTACTCTTCCCACTTGAAAGAAGGGAAGGCGGATACCCGGCTCAAGGGCGCTAGCATTAAGGGCGACACGCAATGAATCCTTAGGGATCACTTGGTGGTAAGCAAGAGGCACCTTGATCGAAACCCATGTGAAGGGCAGCACGGTCAATATTGTAAGGAGCTATCTGGAAAGACCCCATGAAGAAAGACGGCATATAACCGGACATGCAGCTTTGAATAAACAAGTTTTCATCAACGCTCAAATCGCCATCAGAAGACAAAGACATGATCGGGAGCGAGAAGCAAAGGTGTCAATTTGAGTCACCGACCTATGGGCCAGAAGCTCCCACGGGCGAAAACGATTTCATATGACTTGTCAAGAAGACTAACCAAGCTCATGCCAACCTTTGGATGCCTGTTCACCCATCGAAGAATTCGAGAACCCCCAACTCGCGGGAATCGAAGGCATCGGTTTCGAGCATACTTCTCAAAGTGCTCCCATAGCGGACTTGCGAAAAGCAACGTGCACATATGAATCCACTTTCATGAAACCATTCGAAACTCGCATGTTCGCAACCGAGGTGATCCGAGATGCACATACGGGGAACCGAGGAATAGCTTGCCAATGGGAAGAACTTCACCTTTTGCTAACTTCACGGCAATCGCTAGCAACTCTGGTCTTATTTCCTTCTTGCCAGAACCGTCATCAAAAATGTCTCTAGACAACCAGAGAGCCAAAAATGCTGCAACATTAAGATCGCTGCTTTCCATTCGGGTTCAGCTCGTCCAGGAAACCATTGAGACATCCACCGGCTATAAAAGCACCTTTCATCCTCTTCGGACAGAATCCTTCGACTTCGCAGGTGGAGTCTTTTTCGAGCGTAACTTCCCAACTTAGCGGCAAGGTCATCCCGCATCTTCACCTCACTTTCGAGATAATTGGATTTTAAGATTCCCGGTTACTAGGAAGATTGACAAGAGAGCCACACTCTCAAAGAGAAAGTTATCTCACCCCATCTACATATGATTGTATGGGTATCCGAACACCATCTGGAGATAAAAGCAACCAAGCCCGGGATATCCTTCCTAATCTGGAGGTTTACTGAAGCTCTGACAGCATCAATAATCTGCGCTCGAGTCAGGTTGGTGTTTATGTGCTCCTTACTCACCATGAACTCAACCCATCTATCAAAAGAACGCAATGGGCTTTGACACATCCACGAAATCAATGTTGGAAGAGGAGTATACCCCTTTTTGAAGACAGAACCGTATGGTGTTCTACGGGCGAACCGAACGTGTCTTATTTTCATCTTCACCACCGGTTAACAAAATTGGCACGAAACCCGGGTGATTTTTCCGAGCAGAGACAAGTTTTTTGGCGAAGAACTCATCATCCGTGTTTGGTTTGGAATTATGGACATCCTTTGATGAAGCGAAATTTTGTTCAGGTAACATCTTGTCGGATCTCTTAATAACAACTTAGCAACAAGATACCTGCACACACCAAAAAAAAAAATTTTTATCTCCCTGACACATAACCGCGCCCAACAAAAGGAAAACCCGAAAAAAAAAAAAAAAAAAAAAAAAAAAGAGAGGAGGGCGTATTCTCTACGGGTCCGAAGTCATATGGAGCATTTATACAGTATTCTTCTTCGGGATTCATGTACAGTATTCTTCTTCGAGATTCATGTACAGTATTTTCTTCGGGTTCAAAATTATATACGCGGTATTTTATGCGGGCTCAAGTGCGTCTGCAGTAACCTTCTTCGGGTTCAAAATAATATATGGAGCACTAATTTCCTACGGGTTCGAATAATATATGCAGTATTTCCCTTGGTTGCATACATACAATATTTTCTACAAGAGACACGCCAAGAAATTATATGCGCAATATATAAAAAGAAACGCCTACTCTTAGGGTTTACACCTACATAAAAAGGGAAACAAGAGAAGTACGGGAAGGCATACCCGGAAGTGGTTTTTCTTTGTGACTGCTGCGCTAGTAGGAAAGAATGAAAAGATGAAAGTGCAAGATGAGAGAAAGAGACTTTATATATGTAGGCGTGAAGATTCTGGAATAAGGAAGGATTCCCCTTTGCCAAAAATCGTGCGTGTGAAAAACGGGCCCACAAGGACGCCCAACTTCCCAACGTCGCCCAAGTTGCACCGGCCCCACCAATTGCACTGACTTCCCAATGGCCGCCCAAGTCACGCCTGCAAGCACGCACGGCCTTCCACACCTTGCGCCCGGTCCCACCCGCCTAGCACACTCGGTTCCCAACTTACGCCAACTTCCCAACGTCGCCCAAGTGCACCGGCCCCACCAATTGTGCTTGGGACTCCCGATTTGTGCAAAAATACCGGAGGCAAGGATTCCAAATCCTATTTATAAAAGGTCGTGACAAGCCTCCTCAATTCTCTTTACGGTTTGTTGTTGATAGTTTGTCACCATCATATGCTTACCTCGCAACAAGGCACCTGTTCCGAGCTAAGCAGGGGACTTAATGTTGATGGTGGTTTTTAAACAAGAGGTAAAATCGTAAAACCCCATGACCTAGTGTTACCCGCAACACATTAACTAAGAACATTTAACTCAGGTGTAAATAATAAATAGGGGTATTTTTTCAAAATACCAGATTAGGGTTTTCGACACAGAACCCTAATTCCAAAACCAAGCCGCACACTACGCACCATGGCAACAATGCAAAACCAAGCCGCACACTGCGCACCATGGCAACAATGCCAAACCAAACCGCACACTGCGCACCATGGCAACAATGCCAAACCAAGCCGCACACTGCGCACCATGGCACTAATGCCAAACCAAGCCGCACACTGCGCACCATGGCAACAATGCCAAACCAAGCCGCACACTGCGCACCATGGCAACGACGCCAAAACCAAGCCGCACACTGCGCACCATGGCAACGATGCCAAACCAAGCCGCACACTACGCACCATGGCAACGGCGCCAAAACCAAGCCGCACACTGCGCACCATGGCAGCGACGCCAAAACCAAACTACATATCGCACTCATTGGAAACCATACCAAACTAAGCCGCTACGCCATTGGCACATGCCAAATATAGCGCCCTAGGCTTGCAAAATGTGCAACTAGGTCAACATGGCTGTACGTGCCATTGGCACATGCCAACGCATACCACAAGCCATATTTCCAAGCCGCTATGCCATTGTCACATGCCAAATATAGCGCCCTAGGCTTGCAAAACGTGCAACTAGGTCAACATGGCCGTACGTGCCATTGGCACATGCCAACACGCACCACAAGCCATATTTCCAAGCCGCTATGCCATTGGCAGATGCCAAATATAGCGTCCTAGGCTTGCAAACCATGCAACCTAGGCCAAGTCGGCCACGCATGCCATTGGCACATGCCAACATGCTCATTTGGTAGCTTTTCCTACCAAGGCCACGGCCTAATGGCCACGCATGCCATTGGCACATGCCAACATGCTCATTGGTAGCTTTTTCTTACCAAGGCTACGGCCCCTGACGGCCACGCATGCCATTGGCACATGCCAACATGCTCGCCGGTAGCTTTTCCTACCAAAGCCACGGCCCTAATGGCCACGCATGCCATTGGCACATGCCAACATGCTCGCTGTTAGCTTTTCCTACCAAAGCCACTGCCCTAATGGCCACGCATGCCATTGGCACATGCCAACATGCTCATTTGGTAGCTTTTCCTACCAAAGCCACGGCCCTAACTACCACGCATGCCATTGGCACATGCCAACATGCTAGCCCGGTAGCTTTTCCTACCAAGGCCACGGCCCTAGCGGCCACGCATGTTATTGGAACATGCCAACACACTCATTGGTAGCCTTCATCACCTAGCCGTGCCCCTTAAATGCACACTGGTAGCCTAACTCGCAAACCATGCAACCTACCACTAAGGCATTCCGCACATGCCATTGGCACATGCCACGCACTCCACTAGCGGCTACGGCATTGCCACTTGCACTCAACGTACAACCTACCACCAAGGCATTCCGCACATGCCATTGGCACATGCCATGCACGCCACTAGCAGCTACGGCATTGCCACTTGCGCTCGAGGTACAACCCGCAACAAGGGCATTCGGCACATGCCAATGGCACATGCCACACGCGCCACTAGCAGCGCCACTTGCACTCAAGGTGCAACCAACACTCGAGATATCAACACAAGCGGGGATGCTTTCCGGGGGTTTTGGTTTGGCGGTCACTGACTTGCGGCGTACACTACGCTCACATTAAGAAAGCGTGAAAAGGAATAAAGCGGTCAAATAAATGAGGAAATAATGGTAAAAACGTTTTCACCCATTAACACCATGCGGTTACCACATCCTCCCATTATTTCACCCTTTACTCTCTTCCTTCATGAGGCCAGGGTACGTTTCAATCTCGACTTGTATAAATAGGTCTTACCTATTTCCACCCGGACAACAAGTCTCGGTCGGGAGAAAAATACTACACTCTCGGAAAAGGCAACTTTGCAAGCTCTCCAAAAAGCTTTCATCTCTTGCAAGCTTCCGAAGCTTCCACTTTCCGATACAAGTCGAGACACTACTCTCCTGCATTATTCTGGTTTCAACACCTTTCTTTGCTTCCTTCCCCAAATCAACCCTTCTCCTCCACTTTGTGACCGAAGCAAGTTTGGAACGTCCATTTCTTGGTTTAGGCCGGACTTGTACTGATTGATCTCTCGAATCTATAAAGTGCTCACTGCAAGCACATTTGTTTAGGGTTTGAACCAGTTTCTCACTCACCTACCGAATTTACCGAAATCGGCGTAAACGATTTTCACCCATAAACAATTGGCGACCACAACGGGAGGATTGATCTATCGGCTACAATGTCGACCATCGATCTCGTTCTTCGATCTTGAGATGTCAAGATAGTAGGGGAAGGCGACTCAATCCGACGCAACTACCGGACAATCCGGTTACCAGTTGTAAAAACTACACAAGAAAACTGGGGACTCGCTAAAGATGGTACCAGTGATTGGGGACTTGCTGGCGATGCTACCAGCAAAACCGCCTTTTTACATGAAGAGGGGCATGTTCGCAAAAACCTATGAAGTGAGTAAATTCAGACTGCGCAAGATATATGATTTGTTTCAGGTTCTTAGTAAAACCATTATACTACCGAGTATTGTGCCTATTGCTAGCACACACTTTCATAAAAGCAATATTCCTTTCCCAAAACATAATCAGAGTCATATTATCAAAACCATTCATCCCATAAATAATCCAATATCCTCAAAAGCTACCACTGTCTACCAAAACCGGTCAAACCTTGAACCAGGACATCCGGTATGTCTTAAAAAAAAAAAAAAAAACCTAAATGAAAGTTTAACGAGAGAAACATTCAAGGAAAATCATCCAATGAGGTCTGTTCTTCTTGGAGAAAGTCAACTTTGCATCTTCAAGAGCCGCTCTCTTCATAGTCAACATCTTGGAAAGCTTTTCGAGTTCTACCTCCTGTCGTGCAATCTCCTCGGCGGAAAGGCTTTCGGTTGTTGCATCTTTCAACTTTTGGATCTCAGCAAGGCCTTCGACAAACCACGAGGTGTTGAACTCCTTTTCTACGCACACGTCGCGATGGTGCTCCCAGTCGGCAATAACGTCTTCAGAAACGGTGTGACCAGTCACCTCACGCATATCCTCGATGGAAGATAAAGCCTCTTCCACACGCTTAACCAGCGCAAATCGACTAGTGACTTTCTTGGTTGTGGCCATATGTCCGTACTTCTCCCAGTTACGGTGTACAACGCCTCATGCTTAGCCGGCACGCTGAAGCCGCCAACCAACACATGACCTGGATAAGGAACCAAGTACGGGGGATCAAAAATGGCGCCTGCACCTGGCCTCACGACTCGCAGAGGGTCTTCTTCCATGTCTACGGCAGCAACCATCAGAGAATCATCCAACGTTTGGACCACATCTATGCCCGGCAATTGGCTAACGCCCATCTCCAAGTCACCAGCGGTGGTCACCAAAGGCAAGTTTTCGTGTGGCTCGACCCTTTAATCATCCTCCGAATCGGGATTCCTCTGCGAACTTGAGTTAGACATTTTTCAAAAGAAGGAGCGAGAAGAAGAAAGAAAATAAGCGCGAAACTCACCGAACCACTTCCAGAAAAAGAACCGGTCTTTGAGAGGAATCACTCTCACTTGTCGAACTTTCTTCTTTCTCCGACTCATCACCGCTATAAGAAGGCTCGATCTTGCTTTGGAATTCTTTGAAGAAATTGCCGTCTCCACGGCAACGTGCAAGGGAAGCGAAAGCATTAACACTACCGAAGCCCTGGAGGAAACAGGACACATGTTTTCGAGCGAGAAATTCACGTGTTTTGAGACAAACCAACGAAGAGGCGACACATACCTGGTTATTGGAAGAAGTGAAAGACACGAGAGCTGAGGGGGTCTTTTGAAACCGTCTGGAACCCGCCAGCACGATTCTTCGTTCTCCGTTCCTTGGCCTGGGGACTTTCCAGGAGTTGCTAGGCAACTTTTTGAGATCTCTCAACATTGGATACTTCTTCAAAGCTGCTGGGAAGGTTTACAACGAACGTTCTCCACCACGTTATTCACAAAATCTTGGATCATAATAAATTCGTCACACCAAAACTCATTATAGCCGAAGGTCGTCGAAGTTACTCTTCCCACTTGAAAGAAGGGAAGGCGGATACCCGACCCCAAGGGCGCTAGCATTAAGGGCGACACGCAATGAATCCTTAGGGATCACCGGCTGGTAAGCAAGAGGCACCCCTTGATCGAAACCCATGTGAAGTGAAGCAAGGTCAATATTGTAAGCAGCTATCTGGAAAGACCCCATGAAGAAAGACGGCATATAACCGGACATGCAGCTTTGAATAAACAAGTTTTCACCAACGCTCAAATCGCCATCAGAAGACAAAGACATGATCGGAGCAGAAGCAAAGGTGTCAATTTGAGTCACCAACCTATGGACCGGCTCCCACGGGCGAAAACTGATTTCATATGACTTGTCAAGAAGACTAACCAAGCTCATGCCAACCTTTGGACGCATGTTCACCCATCGAAGAATTCGGGAACCCCCCAACTCGCGGGAATCGAAGGCATCGGTTTCGGAGCATACTTCTCAAAGTGCTCCCATAGCCAGACTTGCGAGAAAAGCAACGTGCACATATGAATCCACTTTCCCGAAACCATTCGAAACTCGCATGTTCGCAAACCAGGTGATCCGGATGCACATACATGGAACCGAGGAATAGCTTGCCAATGGGAAGAACTTCACCTTTTGCTAACTTCACAGCAATCGCTAGCAACTGCGGTCTTATTTCCTTCTTGCCGGAACCGTCATCAAAAATGTCTCTAGACAACTGGGGAGCCAAAAATGCTTTGCAACATGAAGATCATTGCTTTTGCGTTCGGAGTTCCAGCTCGTCCAGAAACCATTGAGACATCCACCAGCCTATAAAAGCACCTTTCATCCTCTTTAGGACAGAATCCTTCGACTTCGCAAAGGGAGTCTTTTCGAGCGTAACTTCCCAACTTAGCGGCAAGGTCATCCCGCATCTTCACCTCACTTTCGAGATAATTGGATTTTAAGATTCCCGACACAGGAAGATTCAGCAAGAGAGCCACACTCTCCAAGGAGAAAGTTATCTCACCCCATCTACATATGATTGTATGGGTGTCCAAACACCATCCGGAGATGAAAGCAACCAAGCCCGGGATATCCTTCCTAACACGGAGGTTTTTCAAGCTCTCGACGGCATCAATAATCTGCGCTCGAGTCGGGTTGGTGTTTATGTGCTCCTTACTCACCATGAACTCAACCCATCTATCAAAAGAACGCAATGGGCTTTGACACATCCTGAAATCAATGTTGGAAGAGGATTATACCCCTTTTTGAAGACGGAACCGTATGGTGTTCTGCAGGCGAACCGAACGTGTCTTCTTTTCATCTTCACCACATAGGTTAACAAAATTGGCACGAAAACGGGTGATTTTTCCGAGCGAGAGACAAGTTTTTATGCGAAGAACTCATCATCCGTGTTTGGTTTGGAATTATGGACATCCTTTGATGAAGCGAAATTTTGTTCGGTAACATCTTGTCGGATCTCTTAATAACAACTTAGCAACAAGATACCTGCACATAACCGCGCCCAACAAAAGGAAAACCCGAAATAAAAAAAAAAAAAAAAAAAAAAAAAAAAAAAGAGAGGAGGGCGTATTCTCTACGGGTTCAAGACTATATACGCAGTATTTTCTTCGAGTTCAAGACTATATACGCGGTATTTTATATGGGTTCAAGTGTGTCTACGGTATCCTTCTTCGGGTTCAAAATTATATATGGAGCATTTTTCATCGGGTTCAAAACTGCACGCTTGTGATGTTTCTTTCGAGGAACCGAAAAATCATATATACAATATTTCTGCGGGTCCGAAGTCATATGGAGCATGTATACAGTATTCTTCTTCGGGATTCATGTACGGTATTCTTCTTCGGGATTCATGTACTGTATTTTCTTCGGGTTCAAAATTATATACGCGGTATTTTATACGAGCTCAAGTGCGTCTGCAGTAACCTTCTTCGGGTTCAAAATAATATATGGAGCACTTTCCTACGGGTTCGAATAATATATGCAGTATTTCCCTTGGTTTCATACATACAATATTTTCTACAAGAGACACGCCAAGAAATTATATGCGCAATATATAAAGAGAAACGCCTACTCTTAGGGTTTACACCTACATAAAAGGGAAACAAGAGAAGTACGGGAAGGCATACCTGGAAGCTGGTTTTTCTTTGTGACTCTGCCGCTAGTAGGAAAGAATGAAAAGATGAAAGTGCAAGATGAGATAAAGAGACTTTATATATGTAGGCATGAAGATTCTGGAATAGGGAAGGATTCCCCTTTGCCAAAAATCGTGCGTGTGAAAAACGGGCCCACAAGGACGCCCAACTTCCCAACGTCGCCCAAGTTGCACCGGCCCCACCAATTGCACCGACTTCCCAATAGCCGCCCAAGTCACGCTGCAAGCACGCCTTGGCTTCCACACCTTGCGCCGGTCCCACCGGAGTAGCACACTCGGTTCCCAACTCACGCCAACTTCCCAACGTCGCCCAAGCCGCACCGGCCCCACCAATTGTGCCGGCCTCCCGATTTGTGCAAAACTACCGGAGGCAAGGATTCCAAATCCTATTTATAAAAGGTCGAGACAAGCCTCCTCAATTCTCTTTACGGTTTCTTTGTTGATAGTTTGTCACCATCTTATGCTTACCTCGCAACAAAGCCCCTGTTCCGGAGCTAGCGGGGGACTTAATGTTGATGGTGGTTTTAAACAAGGGGTAAAATTGTAAAACCCCATGACCTAGTGTTACCCGCAACACATTAACTAAGAGCATTTAACTCGGTGTAAATAATTAATAGGGGTATTTTTCAAAATACCAGATTAGGTTTTCGACACGAGAACCTAATTCCAAAACCAAGCCGCACACTGCGCACCATGGCAACAATGCCAAACCAAGCCGCACACTGCGCACCAAGGCAACAATGCCAAACCAAGCGCACACTAGCACCATGGCAACAATGCCAAACCAAGCCGCACTGCGCGCACCATGGCAACAATGCCAAACCAAGCCGCACACTCGCGCACCATAGCAACAATGCCAAACCAAGCCGCACGCCGCGCACCATGGCAACAATGCAAAACCAAGCCGCTGCTGCGCACCATGGCAACAATGCCAAACCAAGCCGCACCGCTGCGCACCATGGCAACAATGCCAAACCAAACCGCTGCTGCGCACCATGGCAACGACGCCAAAACCAAGCCGCACGCTGCGCACCATGGCAACGATGCCAAACCAAAGCCGCACTGCGCGCACCATGGCAACGGTGCCAAAACCAAGCCGCACACTGCGCACCATGGCAGCGACACCAAAACCAAACTACATATCGCACTCATTGGCAACCATGCCAAACTAAGCCGCTACGCCATTGGCACATGCCAAATTATAGCGCCCTAGGCTTGCAAAATGTGCAACTAGGTCAACATGGCCGTACGTGCCATTGGCACATGCCAACACATACCACAAGCCATATTTCCAAGCCGCTATGCCATTGTCACATGCCAAATATAGCGCCCTAGGCTTGCAAAACGTGCAACTAGGTCAACATAGCCGTACGTGCCATTGGCACATGCCAACACGCACCACAAGCCATATTTCCAAGCCGCTATGCTATTGGCGGATGCCAAATATAGCGCCCTACGCTTGCAAACCATGCAACCTAGGCCAAGTCGGCCACGCATGCCATTGGCACATGCCAACATGCTCATTTGGTAGCTTTTCCTACCAAGGCCACGACCCTAATAGCCACGCATGCCATTGGCACATGCTAACATGCTCATTTGGTAGCTTTTCCTACCAAGGCCACGGCCCCAGCGGCCACGCATGCCATTGGCACATGCCAACATGCTCGCTGGTAGCTTTTCCTACCAAAGCCACGGCCCTAATGGCCACGCATGCCATTGGCACATGCCATTGGCACATGCCAACATGCTCGTTGGTAGCTTTTCCTACCAAGGCCACGGCCCCGTGCCATGCATGCCATTGGCACATGCCAACATGCTAGGCCGGTAGCTTTTCCTACCAAAGCCACGGCCTAATGGCCACGCATGCCATTGGCACATGCCAACATGCTCATTGGTAGCTTTTCCTACCAAAGCCACGGCCCTAACGGCCACGCATGCCATTGGCACATGCCAACATGCTCGGGTAGCTTTTCCTACCAAAGCCACGGCCCTAACGGACATACATGCCATTGGCACATGCCAACATGCTAGCTGGTAGCTTTTCCTACCAAGGCCACGGCTGTAGCGGCCACACATGTTATTGGCGGATGCCAACACGCTCATTGGTAGCCTTCGTCACCTAGCCGTGCCCCTTAAATGCTATTTGGTAGCCTAACTCGCAAACCATGCAACCTACCACCAAGGCATTCCGCACATGCCATTGGCACATGCCACGCACGCCACTAGCGGCTCCGGCATTGCCACTAGCACTCAACGTACAACCTACCACCAAGGCATTCCGCACATGCCCACGCACGCCACTAAGCCGGCATTGCCACTTGCGCTCGAAGTACAACCCGCAACAAGGGCATTCCGCACACGCCAATGGCACATGCCACACGCGCCACTAGCAGCGCCACTTGCACTCAAGGTGCAACCAACACTCGAGATATCAACACAAACGGGGATGCTTTCCGGGGTTTTGGTTTGGCGGTCACAGCTTGCTGCGTACACTACGCTCACATTAAGAAAGCGTGAAAAGGAATAAAGCGGTCAAATAAATGAGGAAATAATGGTAAAAACTTTTTCACCCATTAACACCATGCGGTTACCACCTCCTCCCATTATTTCACCCTTTACTCTCTTCTTCATGAGGCCAGGGTACGTTTCAATCTCGACTTGTATAAATAAGTCTTACCTATTTCACCCGGACAACAAGTCTCGATTCGGGAGAAAAATACTACACTCTCGAAAAGGCAACTTTGCAAGCTCTCCAAAAGCTTTCGTCTCTTGCAAGCTTCCGAAGCTTCCACTTTCTCGATACAAGTCGAGACACTACTCTCCCAAGTATTCTGGTCTCAACACCTTTGTTTGCTTCCCCTCCCCAAATCAACCCTTCTCCTCCACTTTGTGACCAAAACAAGTCCGGAACGGCCATTTCTTGGTTTAGGCCGGACTTGCGGATTGATCTCTCGAATCTATAAAGTGCTCACGTGCGAGCACATTTGTTTAGGGTTTGAACTAGTTTCTCACTCACCTACCGAATTTACCGAAATCGGCAGAAACGATTTTCACCCATAAACAGCAACACTTCAAATTTCTCCTATAAAGTTGATCGAACCACACATGCATCAACTGTTTGAGCCCTTGTACCATTTGGGATTACAGTAAGTACTTGTCTAAAATCTCCACATAAAATAAAGATTTTTCCACCAAAAGGTAGATCGTTATCCACTATATCCTATAGAGTTCTGTCTAAAGCTTCAAAAGCGTGGCGATGTGTCATCGTTGCTTCATCCCAAATGAGTACAAGGACGACGAATAAGATCTGTGAGGTTCGGATTGTTTACTGGTCGCACATGTTGATGTAGGAATAATAAAGAGTGGAATTTTAAACCTTGAGTGTGCAGTTCTCCCACTCGGTAATATTGTTGCTGCTATCCCAGATGTTGCGGTTGCAATCGCGACATGTCCTTCGCTTCTGAGTTTAGCCAAAATTGAGCGGTATAAAAAGGTTTTTCTCATTCCTCCTGGGCCATCAATAAAAAAAAGTCGGCTTTCTTTCCGTTCAACAGCTGCAATGATTGTATCATATGCACTTTGTTGGTCCGTATTGAGATTCTGAATGGCAAGCATGTCTTCTTAGGGATTGAAATGGACAGTTCATCTTGAACTAACCTTGATGTACTTAAACCTTCTTCATAACTTTCACTCATACGCGGAAGATCATAATCATGTACACTTTTGTTATGTTGCATCAATTGACTATTAAGATCACTTAAGAGGCGGTTGGTCAACATTACAATATTTGTACTACTCGATGATGGATAATCTTCGATCATGTATTTGAAGAATTCATCCCATAAACTTCGCACACCAATTGGCTCATGATAAACCAAAATTGTTACAAAGAGTCTTCTAAGAGTGAAGACATTTTGGTGAAGATGCTTCTACTAAACATGTTAAATCTTTGTGGTCATCTTCCAACAAACCTAGTTTCTCGGCAACTTTGCTTAAAAGTAGGATACCTGACATTTCCAACCTTTAAAAGATCATCGAATGATGTTGGCCCTCGACATGATTGAGGAATTAGACGTAAGAAAAATCTATCTCCGTCTAATGGTGACACCAGTATATATCCTTGCAATTACCTTTTGACGTGATTCTCTTCGCCTCCATATTTTTCGCTATCAATCCGGTGATAATGTTGGAAATTCACGATATAGATATTGTCGAGCACTAACATCACTAAGATTTGTTGAGAAAAATTCTGTAAGCATTGTCTTTGAGTTCTGTCATCATTCAAAACATCGGTAACAAATTGGTGGGCATAATAAGTTACTTGTTGTTTATTTGGGAGATGAATCATAAACGCTCTCTTGACGGATATATCCTATTCAATGCAAATTTACATATCCTCCACAATGCTTCAGAGCACAAACCTATCTTGCATCCACATATTTTTGGATCTCATCATGATTTCGCCCGGAGGTATAACCATAAAAGAAACTTGGTCGGGTCCTTTGTACACATATTTGTATAAGTATTTAACGCTTGTTATCTTTTTGCATATCTCTAAATTGATGTGACAGTCATACTTTCAAGCAACCACGCATTACAAGGAACAACCCATCTGTTGTCAACTATTTGATCAAATTCTTGTCTAAACACACTGATCGACCGATGTCTCTTCTCCGATAAATGGGGTAAGAATCGTTCCCTTGAAGTGTAGTCGGTGAAAATTGCTTTGGATATCTCTTTTAGAAAGTTCCAACTTTCATGCAAGGAGCATTTGCATTTTGCCTTCCACATGGTTTGTGTATCATCCACTTAATTACGGCATTATATAGCTCTGGTTCCTCGTCCTTATCCGGTATTTCATCTCGAACTATCCGATCATAATCTTCTGGTGTGTGCAATTTATCTTGCTCGTCAAGAATTATTAACATATGAACATGTGGTAATCCCCTTTTTTGAAACTCAACCACATGTACATGTGCAACTACCTTTCCTAACACCCCTCTATTGAACATATCTTCTTTAAATTGTTCATACTTTGCACGGAATACCCTTGTTGTCAAATCTGGACGGTCTGACGGCGTTTGACCTGGTTTTAAAGCATTAGTGATATATGGCCATCCGGGATTGCACATCATAGTTATAAAGAGGTCAGCTTTCCCATACTTTTGAACTAAAGCCATTGCATCTTGGTACCGTTGGTACATATCTCTCGGACCTCCAATATATAATGAAGGAAGTATTGTTCTCCTACCAATGGTACCTATCGAAAGATATGTATATATATTACAATGTAGGTTTGATGATAGCATAATTTATTGTAAAAAAAGGTGGAGTTGTTAAGACATGGCCAAGCTACTCAAAAAGGAAAAAGTATTTCAACCAACTGAACCCACATGCAATCGTTTTCTCCTGCCGCCAATGCATCTTGTAAGCCTTGATACATTTTTGCTCGAATGACCGGTTGATTATTCTTGACCATCGCATCCTATCGGCATCGATTTTTACGAAGTTATCAACTACGTATTCTTTGGAATAGTCGGCCTCTCAGGAGAAACAGAGAGAATCATCATTGTCGCGGATCTAAGTAAAAAAAAAAAAAAAAAGGTAAACAAATAAGTATTACATAAATAAAATTTTATGAGCAGTAGCAAGTCATATAATACTTCACCTGTAATTGGTAAGAATAGAAATCTCTCTGACTAATCTTCCTCCCATTGTTATCTCTACGTTATGTCTGTCCCATCCGTAACTTCCATAAGGAAGTAAAAGTGGATCTTGTAGTGGATCATAGTATCCGGCGGTTTCAGCGATTCGTAGCAGATCCCGCCCGTTGTTTGAACAACAATATCTCTTCCATTTATCAATTCATTCGACCACCTTTAACAATTATGGAAGCTACTTGCGATCTTGATGGAAGAGTATACTATGGTTGATTCTTAGGCTATTCTTTGATATGGAGCCTGCAATTTTCGATATCTTGGCGTTGCCCAAGCTGCCTAAGTTGGTTTACAAATGGATTTGTTGCATCTAACATGTTCTTTAATTCCTCAACAATATCTCTATGTAATGAATTATTTTTTGCCATTCTACGGACAAATTTATGATCTGTATCATATATGTACAACTGGATAAACCGTGGCCTATTACCTGGGGTTGGTAACAAACTTCCAATCTTATGATAGATAGCTGCGTGAGCACGAAATGAGTATACTCCATCTTTACCATTAGCTAAGCCTTCGTCACATGTACGCCCATTGAAGTAAATGCAAATAAATGGTTATATGCTCGAATATCGTGTCTGAAATGCTTACCTTTGCCTGTTATGTCATTAAATAACAACAACAACTCTGGTGGTGATGGTATATGAGGCAAGATTGTTTTACCATTCTGACAACAAAAGTCATGCCTTTCATGGAAAAATAACTTTGCTTGGAAGTGGCAGCACATAGTTGGAGGGCAAAGAAAATGTACGAAACCCACTATAATCTCGAAAATTTCTCGCACGGTTGTGGTATCTAAATGTTGTTATTTGGCGTCTCCGAGCTGGATCATTGATAACTTCGTTTTCATTGGCAAACTCAATTTCTTCTACAAACTCAAATTCCCCGGCTTGCTCTGAATCAATTCACCTTATGTCTTAAGTAACGAAGTAAAAATATTAAGTAAATAACTAATGATTTTTGTAAACCACATAGTACTTACCGATTGGAATATTGGCAGATGTGTATATATGTGAAGGTTCATCTTCATTATTTGGTATGCCAACAATTTCCACAGTAGGTGAGCGGTGATTCCGTGCTAGTCTTTTTATGCTACTTAACCGCACAACATTTGTAGTAGATTGACCAACCCCGTTGGCAGATTATTGTCCTGTTTAGAGAACCAAAAATAAGCAAAATATAAACCATAACATCAATGAATTCTTATAATCCTGCGGTAAGCCAAATATTTGGAAGGTAAAGTTGAATTACTAAAATTTAGATTAGTTTTTTACTGCTCGTGTAGTCAGAGATACAGTTCTTACCAAACGTTTTCGTAGTAGTAGAACAATGATCCGTGCCAATATTTTTATGTTACTTAAGCGTGCACTTCTTGGAATACTTGGACCTATGTTATTAATTGGTTGTTCCCATGTTTGAAAACCATGAAAACCCAAACATTTCATTAGAGTGGCGATAAATTTGGGTTGCTATTAAACATAAGGACAACTTATAGGCTACTACTCTATGTGAAGGCCCAGCATTCGTTGATCGTACTCTTGTGACAACAGCGTCTCGATGCCGAACATGTTGTCTTTCTAGTTCATATGTTTGTATCTGTAGTCGGACTTGTCTTCCAATTTATACAAGACCACATAATTGATGTTGTCTTGCACGACGCCTTTCTCTTTGAGATTCATTACGCCTTGCAAGCCAGCGAGATCTCTCTTCGGCCGTAAAATTAGATAAACGGTGACGTGCATTCAATCGATAATGTTGCCTCCGGTGGTGGTCACTATAATCAGAATTTGGTGTACTACTACAAATTTCACTATCCATAGCTTCCAAATTAAGTTTCCATTGTTGTTGCAGTTGTGTTCCTTAGATAACGACTAAGGAAGCTTTTGTCCTATAACTTAGGGTGGACCATTATCACAGGGATTTGAAGAGTTTATCCCAGCTACAGTGCATAATTCGTCTCCTTTAGTGATGGATTTGACAAAGATAGATTAAGTAAAAAATGAATCATTAAGAATTATAGACCAAACATGAGTAAACATACATTTAAGTTGACGAATCAACCATAGATCAAAACAAAATTAAAAAAAAAAAATGAAGGTAAAAATTAGAGTGTAAACATACATTAAAGTTGACGAATCCTTACCTTTGATGGCCGATCTGTTTCCCAAAAGCTTGATTAACCATACACCAAAACAGGATCGAAAGATAATGAAGGTAAATATTGGAGTCTGTAATATAAAAATGGATCTAATATTCTAGAGGGATCTTTTGGATACATAGTGAACCAATGCATTTTTGGATCGTTTTTAGATGTGTCTAGAAAAGTAAATTGTCAATAGTCCAAACTGACCCTAATTAATATCAAAGAGGTGTGTTCATGGAAATATTTGATAGGGGCAAAGTGGGAAACGAATTTTGCAGCTTCAACTAAGGGGAGTTCCCTTTCTATAATAGAATAGATTTTTGTATTGAACTTTTCCGGTGAATTTAGACTCCGTAGGCATGTGTCATTTGGTAAGTTCACATAGTTCTTGAGCTGTAAATTCTTGAAATGACTCAATGTTGTTACTTTTCAATTCTAGTAGGGTCAGGATTAATATATGTACTTCTAACATTAAAATCTTTGTATGATTCAATACTAGCTCGGAATGTGGAGAAGTTTTCGCAGTTAAAAGAGTTCGGAGTTGGGTGGAGAGTTATGATTACATGAAGTTCAAATTCAAAGTGATTGCAAGAATGTGTCTCATTTTTTAAAAACAAACCTTCAAATTCTGATCGGAGAGTTAAAAATATTATATCCGATGTAAGGGTTTTTTTGGGGCCTAATGTAAATAGGAGAGTAGTTTATATAAATAGAAGTTTAAATAAAGTAGCAGATATGTTAGAGAAATGGGCATGAACTGAAAAGGGATTTTCTTGTAGTAGTAATTCCCTTCATTACCACCTGAAATATAATATAATTAATTGTACAAATTGTAAGGAGTTCGGACCTTTCTGGGTATAACTTTTCATAGTGTTTAATATATTATCGTTTTTAATCAGAAAAAAAAGAGATCAGGATTAATGAATGATATTTGTTGAATGTTTCCAGTTAATTTATATTTTAGTTAGAAATGGCTTTATTGTGGATCGTTTTTGGCAACATTTAGAATTCGTTGGACCTTTTATTCTAAGAAACTTACTATTAATGAGAAGAATAGTAATTTTCTTTAGTTTAACCTTTCTCTACATTAAATTATTCTTTCTAGAATGTTGTTGTTTATTTCTTACGGTTTTTATCATCATTCTAGAATGTTGTTGTTTATTTATTACAGTGTTTATCATCATTCTTGAATGTTGTTTATTTCTTACTGTGTTTATCATCATTATTATCTGTTGTTTATTTTTTACAGTGTTTATCATCATTGTTACGTACTAAAGCCACAGATTTCTGGTTATTTATTTTAAGTAATCTACAAATTATGCATATTGTATCATATTTTTTCCTCACCCAGAGATGTAATATACACTTTTTCTGGATTTTGATTCGTCGTGCTATAGGAAGAGTAGCGTTGTTGTTCCTCCGACCATCCCCATGGCGAATGTGGGGTGTAGGTTTTACTGTTGTCGAAGGTGCAGTCGACCACTGATTCCGGTTTTTCAGACCTCTCAGATTGATATAAGTCTGTCAATTTTAATCTCTCTCAGACACTCGATAACCCTCAATACACATTGGTCGAGTGTATGGTTAGGCATGTTATTCTTAGTTGACCAGAGGTCGAGAATTATATTTTTCAGGATTCAAGCAATGAGCTACATGGAGAGAGCATCTGCTAGTCGATTCTTGATTTTCGTAGACGTGTTCCAAAATTCCAAGTTAAGGAATGCATCAGACATGTTGCCCGCTTTGAGGATTTAGATACCGCTTCAGACATCTATGTTATGAGATTGGGAGTATTCTTATAAAAAAATAAACAAATACGTTTAAAAATTTGTAACTTTTAGTGTATCCTACTGAATATAAAAAACAATATAAGCATGTGGTTATAATTAACATGTGTTATCAACTTATAATTAAAAATGTTGTTCAATTTTGAACTATAAGTTTAGTTCCAACATTTTCAACTTGCAAGCTAGTTATCATAATCGAATTGTAAAAAACTAGTTATCATAATCGAATTGTTAAAAACTTTTATTACAGTCGAAAGAGCACTTGAAACTTCAAATATATCTGCAAAACTTTGAAATATAATAAATATTTAAAGCTTCCCAACAAGTTTGAGTCAAGAAGCATTATCCCACTAGTGAAAATAATTGTAAGCTCAACCAAAAATAAGGGCATATTTTAGGTAAATCTCAAATGTTTTAACACTAATCAGGTCGTTACCCTAATAAAAAAGATACTTTTGGAGATATTTACACAAAAATTAACAATTCTTGATTGTCAAAAATATTGGGATAAATCCATGCTTAATCATGTGTATTGACAAATCGAATGATTAGTACGATTAAAATCACAAACACGTATGTAATTTGCAAAATTTTTTATACCTACAATAAAGTTTTTGCGAATGAATATTGACTTCCATGTCGATAACTTGATAAAAATAATGAAAAAACATGCATTAACAAGGAAAAAAGATAATTTTTTTCTAATTCAATTGTATACGTATATAGTTATCCCGTATGATGAGCTATTTGGCAAGGGAGAAATAAACGAATTTTCTCACAATCATAACAATACACTTTTCTTCTTTTTTTGTTTGCTTGGAAAAACAATAAACATGTAATGATTTTTTTTTTATGAGATTGAAGCATTTTCCATCAGATTTTAAAAACTACAAGACGTGAGATTTACAAATGTATTAAAAACACAAATTCCTTAATAACATTTGAAGCACTAATTGGCTCAAACATAAGCTATATGATTCAACTAGATTAGACTGTCCTTAAAAACATTTCAAACACTAAGTTTGGCTCCAACAAAAACTATATGATTCAACTAGCTTGGACTGTTAGGTGAGTTTGGTGATCAATATTTAGTTCGTGCTGATCACGTGTAATACGTTATGGCGCAAAACCTGGGTTTTTGCTAAACTATTTTGGCATTTTTGGCATCGACGCCCCATATTGTTTTGCACTATAGCAGGATAAACTATTCATAATTAAAACTTCAACAAAAGTAATCAAACTGATAATAAATTAAATAGTTGCGAATGTTTATACTTTCTGCTGTCTTTTTCTTTTGATGGTTGACAGCTTGACCAACAATCCCAAAAAAAAAAAAATCAGAAAAGTTGGAGTTACAATTTTGAGCATAATTGGTAATATTTTGTTTTTACTTCGAAGTAAAGTTCCGGTTCCAATCCCGGTTTTAATTTCGCATTTGTGTTTATCTAAATGTCACAAACATTCTTCTTGCACTCTTGTCGCCCTGAAATAAAATATTAGTAAAAGTTAATTTTCAACCAAATAGGTTGAATTAATCCTCAAAATACTTAATAACCACCGCATCTTTCAATTACGTCACATTTACATTTTTATTTTTACCTATTGAAATAGGAATTGTCCTATAGAATAGTTAATGCCAAATTTCTGTAAGGAACGATAAGAGGAACAACTGATTCATAATATGCATAATTAACGCTACAGCTTGAGTACAAATTGCAAAGAATATTATTTCGATACAAAGATTTGGTTGCAGAAAAACATACAACAAGCTCCAACATTTTGAATCTAGGGGGAAAAGCAGGAAGTTCTTAACTAAATATGTTTCCACTCGAGTCTCTGGGAAAATATATATTAACCATCAAAAATTAATCAACCAATAATAAAAATTAGAAATACACAACCAATACTTTATCTTATAACATAAGTAAGTATTATAAAGGTGCTTCTTTGGTGAAGTCTTTTTTTCCCGATGAAGCTTTTATCAGATGATGAAAATACCTCTAAAAAATTTAAGTTATTCATATGTGTGCCCTTTATATCTAAGATTTCTCACCTCCTCCCTAAGTAAGTTAAAAATTTTAACTGACGCAAGTTGCCAGGATGTCTTGGTTAGCAAACAAACATAGACGCTAATCCCAGTGAACTTTTTTTTTTCCTTTCTTTAATTGAATATAAAGGAATATCTTTCCACCAGGTAGTTCAAAGTTAGCCACTTCCACTTTTAACACTTCTGGCATTTCCTTTCAAATCTAAATTTAGCGCCATGCCCCCCACCGCCTTCACCACTTCCCTTACCACCCTGGGCGTAACGCCGACACCATGGAATTATAATAATGCAGTGTCGTATTTTAACTATTCAATTATTTTTTGGTTAAACATTATTTGTGTAAATGACTATTTTCTATTGAAAAATTATTAAATGAAAAGTTGGTAGGAATGTTATGTGTGCCACTAGACTAGTTTTAATAATATTAAAAAACATAGAACACTAACTAACATATATGGTTTTAAGGGAATTATGTTACTAAAATCTTGGAGAGTTTTTCTTTATATTTTTCATTGGATATCCTGTAAATTCATATCAAAAGTGGAAAAATAAAACAAACAAGGATAGACAAAAACAAATAATTGCAATATCGTACTTATAAAGCTTCTGATAAAAACCATAGAAAGTTGTTTTTATCGAGGGCTACAATCAGAGCGACACTTAACCCATGCATATGGTTCGGCGAAACATGAATCACTAGTTGATACCCAATTACTAGCTTCAAACAACAGTAATACCGGCACTAATAGAAAGGTCGACTTCATCTTAAAAGAAAAACCCAAAACTGAGAGATACCACCACAAATTGGGGATACTAAAAAATAAAGGGTTATTTTGTGTTTCCTCCCCTGCCAAGATCGCTAATTAGTGTTTCCTCCCCAAAAAGATTGAAATTAGTGAAATCCTCCCATTGTTAGAAATTCCGTCCACAACTCGGTTAGCTGAGTCAGTTGTTGTGCACGCGTGGCAAAAATATACGTGTGTCGTGTATATTACCCAAAATTCCCCCTCCTTCATCGAGTAATTGAACCCAAATCTTAAACCAGAAACCAATATTGTGAAATCCAAAACAATCTCAATATCAATTCAAACCAAAATTTGACAGATGCCCTAGTTCAAAGATGCGGCTGTAATTCAAATGCCCTAGCCAAACCCAAATCTTCTCTATCAAAGATGTGGATGTAATTCAGAGAAGGAATTGACGTTCTCAAGGAAGTTGTAATCAAAATGGGTATGAGTATGAATTCGAGATAAGGAAGACAGAGAACTGTTAGGGCTTCAGAGAAATTGATGGGGTTTGATGGATCTGAGATGAATTAGAGTACTGAAATTGATTTATGCTGCTGTTAGTAATTGAGGACGATGATTGTGTGTGCAAGATTTGAACAGGGAAACACAGTTATGGCAGCAGAGATAAATCAAAGAAGCAATCAAGTGAAGAAGATTGAGTTTGGATTGTGATTCAGGAATGTCGACGTTGAGATAAATTTATGAGCTCAGTGGTGGTAAATGAATTGTGGTACGAGTTTAGGTTTAATTAATTGAATGGTTAAGAAGGGATTAGTGGTGTTGTTGTGTGGTGATAATTGAATTGTAGATGGCAGTGATGCAGAATAATGATGTATGAAATTGAATTTCGATTGACCCTGAACACAACAGGTTGGAGTTTGTTGGTGGCCGTAAATTGATGGAGATGCAGTCGTTTCTACCGACGATTTAGGAGTGTTCGCTATGAATCGATCATGAGTTTACCATAGTGATGAATGGTTTGATTGATGGAGTTGTTATCCTGTCTGGTTTATGGATTAATTTTCAATAAAGAAAAGTGAACAGCTATGAAGAAAAATGGTGTTGGTCGTGGTTGTATGTGGATCTGCAGATGTGAAGGGAATATGGGTAAATCTCCACCATTCATTATTTCACTTTATCTACAACCGTTAGATTAAATTAGTATGGGAGGGTATTTCGGGTACTTCTATTTACACGTGTACAATTTTTGCCACGCGTGCACTACAGCTGACTCAGCTAACTGAGCAATGGATGGAAAACCTAATGATGGGAGGAAACCCTAATTTTGATCTTTTTGGGGAGGAAACACTAATTAATGATCTTGGGAGGGGAGGAAACGCAAAATAGCCCAAAAATAAATAAATTATGAAGTAATTTGGAAAATCCCTGATCCAAAACAAATTGGTAATGTCTAAATTAACCTTGAGTATGTAGCGCCCCCTAAGCTAGCAGCTGACTAATCCAAGATATTAACTATAAAATGAGGCACTAACGATCTAAAACATCTATTTAAAACACTAAGAAAGAAGTTCTATACAAAGATTAACCCGAACTTAAACCCTCTCTGAAATAAATACAAGAACTCCTCTCAAGTGATACGTATTTAATAATGAGTTGGTTTACAAATAGAATAAACAACAAAATAAACATAGCGGAAGCTAACCAACTAACGAAACCAAGATATTAACATTGTAGTGCCCCCCTAAGCTAGAAACTGACTAATCCAAGATATTAACTACAAAATGAGGCACTAACAATCTAAAACATTTATTTAAAACACTTAAGAAAGAAGTTCTAAACAAAGATTAACCCAAATCTAAACCCTCTCTGAAATAAATACTAGAACTCCTCTTAAGTGATACATATTTAATAATGAGTTGGTTTACAAATAAAATAAACAACAAAATAAACATAGCGGAAGCTAACCAACTAACGAAACCAACTCCTCAAAGCTTTCATCGCCTCGTACACATCTTGATTTGTCTCTTGACCGGTCTAATAGAGTTGACGAGCTTGAGGGTCCTTACATTCTCCCCACCTTATCCATTTTCTTCCTCGAACATCGAACCATCCTTCTAAACGTTTAAAAACTCCCCACCTTATAGAGAAATATTATCTCTCGACTAAGTGCAAGTACTGCTCATACTTACAAACGTAAGAATGAAAACAACTCATTTTAAAATGAGTTCGAAATGACAAGAAATGAAACACAACCCTATATGGATTTCTACAACTAGAATCTATAATTTGTAGCTCTAAGTTCAATAGACTAATTTCTATTTCATAATATGATTGTCTCTAAGCTCACTATGGTGAACTAAATTCTAACAAATAGGTATGTCTAAGATCTTCGCGCTAAAATTTACAGTATGATATTTATTAATTTGACATAGTTCCATATTTTTATATATTTATCCATATACCTAATCTAAATTTGATTTTAACTAAATCTATCTAATATTTTAACCTTGCTGGTATACAATATATAAATTATCTGAATATTATCTACTTTAAATCTGATATTAACATAATTAATAAAATATTACTATCAGCAGTGTTTCTATTTTTCATATCTTTATTATTATATGTATAGATTTGTTTATAGTCTCGTTGGTACACTAAGTCTTAATTTTCTAAGCATGACTATAATTGATTTTACCTAATCATATCGAGTCTGCAAACTATATATATCATATTAAACATTAGCGTTGGTAACTTAATATTATTTCAATATGAGTCTGCATGAATTATGATGTATTCTAATAGTCTTTAATGTAAAGTATCCTATTATTGTACAAATTTATTTTCTTTCAAGTCTATTTGTGTACTAAGCATCCAAATACTATTACCATTTCTTCATGTGTATTCATTTAACTTTAATGACTTACTAAATCAGTTATTGAACTAAAGGTAATTTAATTTAGTCTTTTTATTTTATGCAATATATTTGTACGTTCTTAAGTCTTAATCTAATAAGTCTTATATTAACTATCTGATAGTTACTTCAAATGCAAAAGAAAGTATTTCAAGTTTTATTTAACGTATTTCTAATATCTAGTTTAAAAGCAAAATCTGACCGTAGATAAATTCTAATAATTTTTTTTTTTGCGTAGCTACTTGATCCTAATTATTACTTTTATCGTTATATAATTACTAAAAGATTAATTAAATAAAGTTCATTTCAGTACCATTTGTTACTTTTGTTATGATTATTAGTGATCTTATTATCATTTATTATTATTAACACTAATGGTCGAACTATTGTCTTAACTACTCTTACAACTTAACTTCGTATCTACTTTAATAGATTAATGATTCTAATTACAAGAAAAAGTACTCTAAGTAAAGTTTGGGATCTATCATTTCACTAATAGAAGCAAGTCTTCCTAATATGAATGGTAATCCATGCTTGTAGATATATACACACAAAACAACAAGCAAGCAATCAACATGCTGAACAAATCGATCAATCAATTCAAAAATATTGTAGTTCTTGATTGTTTTTATTGATTAAGATTTATCTCACAAACCCAACCCATGTCTAAACTAATCTAGTTCACTATCTGAAACTGGCTAATCCTATTTTCGCCCATGTAAGATCTAATAGTGAGCTCTGATACCAATATTGTAGCGCCCCCCTAAGCTAGCGGCTGACTAATCCAAGATATTAACTACAAAATGAGGCACTAACGATCTAAAACATTTATTTAAAACACTTAAGAAAGAAGTTCTAAACAAAGATTAACCCAAATCTAAACCCTCTCTGAAATAAATACAAGAACTCCTCTCAAGTGATACATATTTAATAATGAGTTGGTTTACAAATAGAATAAACAACAAAATAAACATAAAGAAACCAACTCCTCAAAGCTTTCATCGCCTCGTACACATCTTGATCTGTCTCTTGACCGGTCTAATAGTGTTTACGAGATTGAGGGTCCTTACAGAGTAACCCCCTTTGAGCTAAATTATTCCATTTAAAATAACAACTAATAGTAAATTTCATGGACAAAATTATACAATAGGAAGTACATGGAAATAAAGATATTCCTCTTTTAGTCGACCTATCATATCATGTAAATACAGATAGAGTAGGCGTTTTCTTTGGTCGGAGAATACTTGTAATTAAATTAGTCTTCAGATTTATGGTAATATCTGGTGTTGTAACTGATGATTATGGTAATTGAGAAACATATTCACGAAAGTGAGGGATAAGAGTTGTTGATTGCAATAGTAAGTTTAAGATGAGTACCTGGAATGACTATGGATAAGATGGGGTATAGGATTTACCATCCATAATCTTGCCACCGAGGAGTAGGTTTTGACTTGTGACGAGGATGCCTTCAAACCTTCTGATCTTTTCTTTCGATTCTACTAATTTTAAATTGCCGACACTATACATGCAAAGTTTCAATAAAACTAAATCTTAATCGGTATTGCTTTAAACCCACAAAAAATACCGACTGTTTCATCAGTCGGTATGCATCCAAACATAAACCCAGACAGAAAGTCACCGTAGCCATGGTGCCTTCAAACCTATACCAATGCCGATGGTAGCAATGTAAACCTAATTTTTGAAATAAATTAGATCTAAGACCTAACAAAATGAGAAATAATATTACAAAAATTAATGGGAGTCACTCACCTTCTAACCGAAACCATTTAACTTAGTGGTTTATCGTCGAAATGAAAAACTTATGCAAAAAGAGAAGAAGAGGAGGCAGTCGGTATTGAAGTGTAGAGATTAAAAGAAAAAAGAACAGGGGATGCCTAGTTAAAAGGATTTAGTTTTTTTATTTTATTTTAATTTTAATTTTTATTAGCGTAAAGGGAAGTATTGACATTTTATCACCCAGAAAATACCCTTTAACAAAAATTCAAACCCACATAACCGAGAGTATAACCCAGTTTGTGTGATTATCCCCCGATTGTGGGTTCTAAATAAGGAACAATAATAGGTTTAGGAGGACAAGTAAAAAAATCATTTTTGGAGGACGAAGAAAGTATCACTTTAGGAAAAAGGATAGTAAGGTAACTTAGAAATACCAGAGCACCCTTATCAGCCTATCCTTATGAAGGAAGGCCGGCATTCTTAATCCAGATTGAGATGCCTGATAGACGTTATTGCAGATTTCTTTAGCTGATTAGGAAGTTATTCTTTGTTTTAATTCTGTAATTTTCTTTCCTTCAGTTCCTTACTTTGATTATTATCTTAACTTTAGTTTTATCATTAATAAAATTCGTGACTTAGCAAAGAAAAAAAGAAAGAAAAAGAAACAAAATGGGAATAAAATTAATACCCTCTGACAAACCCAAATCAAACTGAACAGCAGAGGAAGTATAATTTTAGGGGTAAAAAAACAGAAATGCTACCTTTACCAACATTTTCTCCCGATATTGAGAGATAGTGGGATCCAATTTACATTGGACATACCCCAAATAATGTTCAAAGCTAGCTGCAAGAGCTCAGGGTTGTAATCTCTGAAATCTTACAAATGGGTCTTACAGGAGGGGTGCGTTTGCGACTTCAACTGCAAATGCAACCGATTATAATTTTCAAAGTTGAAACCCGGGGGCTGCGACTGCGAGGAACCATAACTAATACTGACTAGATTTGTGTCCATGTTACGTACCGGGCATTTTATTTCTTTTTAATTTGGTGTATGTGGGGCTCTGCCCATCCCGTGGGGATGCATTTTTTATGGGGTGTACGCGGCGGGGCTTCGTCCCGCCTCGTGCAGATGCATTTTTGATTTGGCATTTTTGATTTGGTGTGTGCAGGGCTTTGCCCCGCCACGTGGAGATGCATTTTTGATTTGGTGTGTGCGGGGCTTCGTCCCGCCCCGTGGGCATGCATTTTTTTATTTGGTGTCCGCGGGCTTCGCCCCGCCCCGTGGAGATGCATTTTTGATTTGGTGTGCACGGGGCTTCACCCCGCCCGTGGCGATGTATTTTTGATTTGGTGTGGCGGGAAAACACATTAAATAGGTGGAGAATGGGTATATATATTTATTTTTTTCATTTTATTTTCGTAGAAAATATGTGGATTTTTTCCCCATCATATATACTAATTTGGAAAAAAAAAATCCTTATACGGTATATACTCGATTTCAAAATTGAATTTGGATTTCCATAAAATTCCAAACACGGTTGGTTAGGTTTTCCTTTTAAATTTTTTTCTAACCAATCATACGTTGCCAAGTGTCCTCGCGAATTCCAAATAAAATTTGTTTTTTTTTTTTTTATCTTTTTTTAAAACCAACCATATGTTGCCAAGTGTCGAAATTCCAAATTGAAATTGGTTTCCTTTTTTTATTTTTTCCTATTCTTTTTAAACCAATCATACGTTGCCAAGTGTTCTCACCAAAACGCTCGCTTCACGAAACTCAAAAAAAGCCTATTTCGGCCAGTAGAAAGTGAGGGATTCCTCACCATTCAATGTGAGAGCTTTATTTGTCTAGGCCTTTAAGTCTTTAGATACCGCAAGGAGTGCTTCTATTAGAACCATTTTTGGGGACCATGGTTTTTTTGAGGGGACCATGGTCTTATTAGGCCACCTTCCCTCTAGTTATAAGGGGTGTCCTAATGCGTTGAAATTACTAACCTACCCTTAACCTAATTTAATTTAAAACCAACCTAATAACCACCTCTCTCTCACTCTATATATAACCACCACCTCCTCCCACCACCACCGCCCATCACCGCCGATTACTACCACCACCACCTCCGACCATTATCACCGCCCACCGCCGCCGATTACCACCACCACCGCCGATTACCACCACCACCACCTCTGATTATCACCACCACCAACCACCGATTACCACCACCACCAACAACCACCACCACCTCTATATATATATATAGCTTAATTTAAATCTTTAGCAAAGATATTCTCACAAACCCATTACTTGTCGTTTGTTTTTGGTTGAAAAAATGAGAAGTAATCATCAAAATGAGTTGAAAATGGAAGTTGTGGAGAAGTTTAATGGAGGTTGTGTTGAGTTCGGTTACTTGTTCATCTCACAAGGCAAATCGAACTACACATTTAGATGAGTTCGGTTACTTGTTCATCCTCACAAAGCAACCGAACTACACCTTCGAGATGAGTTCGGTTCTATATGCTTTATAACTATGTTACTGGCCGCGAGTTCGGTTGTTTGGCATAAATGTATAAAGCGCCATGTAACCGAACTCTAGGGTTAAAAACATAAGAAAAAAGTTACCATGTAACCGAACCTTACTGCTTTTTCCCATTATTTTTATTTCTCTTATAACCGAACTCTATCAACTTTGTTCGGTTATTTCGTAAAAATCTTAAAGCGCCATGTAACCGAACTCTACGGTTAAAAACATAAGAAATTTTTGTTTGTTAAGTTCGGTTGGTTGTGCAATTGATCTCAAGTTTGAGAAACAACCGAACTTATTAAACTTAGTTCGGTTGGATCGCAAAAGCATGCGGTTGCGAACCAACCGAACCTTATACACTTGGTTAAAATTTATTTGTACGTAAAGTTCGGTTAGTTGCGAACCAACCGAACATCTTATTTGCATGTCGAGCTTCCATTAATATGGAGTTCGGTAACCTGCGTGTTTGGATCAAGCAACCGAACTACACCTTCAAACTAGTTCGGTTACTTGTTTATCTCCCAAGGAAACCGAACTACACATTCAGATGAGTTCGGTTACTTGTTCATCCTCACAAAGCAACCGAATAACACCTTCAGATGAGTTCGATTACTTGTTCTTCATAGAAAATAACCGAACTGTTCAAAATCCAGTTCAAAATTTTACATTTTTGGGGAAGTTTTTACCAATTCAACATACATTATCTAAGTTTGGAGCATACTTGTTCACCCAAATACTCTTCCTCCGGTTGTGGTTGATAAAATTCATCGTTTGAATACTCAAAGGGGGTGAATTGGAAAAAAAAATATTTTTCATGTTTTTCTCCTTCATCTTCTCTAACTCTACTCTCAAAATAATTCTACTCAACTAACAATAAACCCATCTTTTAATTTAATCTCACTAATTGTTTTTAACTAAATCATTTCACTAATCATAACCTAAAATTAATTAAGAGGGTAGATTAGGTATTAAATAAATAACTAGATATGGGGTGACCTAGAATTACTTCTAATGTCTTTACCCAAAATAAAACCATGGTCCCCAAAAAAGGCTGGTCCCCAAGAAAACGGTTCTTCTATTACTACATATATATATATATATATATATATCAAGCCGTGAGTTCTGATGCTAGTGGGCTCAAGTACTGGGCTAGTGACTGTGTCCCTTACAGTCCACCAGAGAAAGATCAGCGAATTGGGCCTTGGAGTCTCACTTCTGATAGTGCTCAAGAAGGGGCTGCATTACCGGTGTTCTTCGTTAGCTTTGCTCATTTCATACCTCCCATCCTTGATGACAATGATGATTTTGAGGTGTGGGTATTTGTCATATCTCTATGTATGGGAAATGCGTAGTTTAGGTGTTCTAATTATAGGTAGCATTTTTGATATTTAGGCGAGAGGATATTGTAATCCAGGTTATCAAATTATTTATGAAATAACTCATCTTTTTTTTTTCCCCTGTTTAATTTTAAGTTTTCGTGTTCTTATGTCTTTATTTCTTCTTGTTTTTCATTCATCTTATCTGGGAAATAAAAGCATACACCCTTGAAATAAAACTTAAAACATTGTTCATTGATAATAACTTAACTAGTTCTAGGTTTTTGTATGCAAAATGGGGTTTCTAGGAAAGTGTTTAGATTTTTACCGATTGATGAGTTTATACTTGTTCATTGTTGATGCTTGTATTTTGTGGCAGTTTTACTGTTTGTACCCCTAAAAATATTTTACACAAATAAATGGGCTAACCTAGGCCTCCAAAGCTCCTACTAGTGGCAAAAGAGGGTTCAGTGGGCCTAAGGTGCTTCCCTTGTGTACCCAAGAATGGCTAACTAGGCCTAACAAACACTTCACAAGGAATCCCATGTGCATAGGTTCAAATCAAGCAACTAGGAGCCCCATCACCTGTGCCACATCATTACTAGGCTCGACCAGCCGGCGACAGCCACATCAGCCGCCACATCAGCGCGCGTGATGACGTGGCATGTGACACGTCAGCAGAACAAGTGCCACGTCAGCAGAAGTGATGACGTGGCAGATGCCACATCAGCACTACACAAGACATCTACAGTGCCACGTCAAAAGAAAAGATGACGTGGCAGGTTCTACGTCAGCAGGACGAGGGCCACGTCAGCAGAAAAATGACGTGGCAGGTGCCACGTCAGTGGATCGAATGCCACAACAGCTGGCAAGATGACGTGGCAATTTCCATGTCAGCAATGTGAATGCCACGTCAACGGAAGTCGATGACGTGGCAGGCAGCCGCCCGAGCCGGCGGCACTCGGCGATTAATTGGGAAGTCGTCGATTAATCGGCCGCGATTAATTGGTCATTTGATTCGGTGTTGCGCGATGTAGGTTGGTCCCGTAGTCCTTGATATTTGCGCCCTGATCGTATTTCTCTAAGGATATTTCCGCCCGTTTGCTTACACCCATTTCTCTTACACCTTTGGTTATCCACACCCCATTATAATTCCTTAACCATAATGGAAGTTTTACGGAATATTCGGGAACCATGCGGGGAAGCCAGGGCATGCAACCATGCAGTCATGCAGGCATGCAGGTGTATTATTGTAGGGAGACATGCAGGGACTGTTATTGCAGGGAGGCATGAAGGGGCCAGTTATGGCAATTGATATCTACCATAAAATCAAAGAAATAAAACGGAAATTCGCCACATATAAATAGAGAGTTTTACAACCAAAAAAGGTAAGCAATCTTCCATACCCAAAACTCTGTGAAAAATCCAATGCGACTTTAGCATCGGAGGGTTTTTGCGGGTACCCCATTTCTCCATAATTCAATTGAAGATCAAGGCCACGAATCGATTATCAGCAGAATCATCATACAAATTTCTGTGTTTGGGGTAGAAGTAATTTTACCTTACAAACAGTGGCGCCGACTAAGTGTTTCGAGAAAAGATAATCGCGTTTTACCAAATCGAGTTATGGCAATAGTTAGACAAACTGCACGAAGGTCTGATTCTACCAGCAATTCCCAACCCGCACAGAGACGCGAAATTGAGATAAACGAAATTGAAGTTCAATGCACCGCTATACCCACCGGAAACAGTGAGGGTCAAGATCATACTCATAATGAGATCACTTTGGATCGTGGACGTAGTTGAGATCATTTTCGTGATGAGCTCGCAGATCTGAATCGGAGAAAGGAAAAACAACGGGAGATCGATAACAACGGTTCTTGACGTTGATGGGGAAAACCCGGTGTTCGTGGAAACAAAGGGTATGCGTTCGGCATCCCATCTAGGAGGAATCGCAATCGACAAGATCTGCGTGATGCCGCACCGCGACTCCTAGTACGGAGAGGAAGAACAACTATCGAATCGGCTAGACGAGCTAGAGAAGGAGAATGCTCTCTCGAGATTAGAACGTGAAAACCAACCTCGGCCTAGGTCTGGTGTTTTGAATAATCAGAGGGTCCGATCTGTATGGCAACGCCTTGGAAGTCGGATTGAACCACAAGTCGCAGATTCTAACAGAGATGTGATCTATATTGATCGACAGAGACAGAATCTATTGGTCACTGGAGAATTACCAGAAACGACCCGGGCGGCGGGGATCGGATATAGCAACTCAACAAAGCGCAGGCAGAACTACGTCTCATTCAAAACGGCTCAGGAATGACGAGAATGAAGCTCGAGACGAACACGAAGAGAGTGAATTTTCGGATGATTACTATGCTCGTTCGGAGCAAGGCAGGGATGGCAGAAAGACTACTCTGTACCGAAGAAAGAAAATAAGATCGGATAATCATATTCCATAGGACCGGGATTATGAGCAGGAAGGCAGATCCTCAGATGTAGACCTAGACGCGATAACAGAAGCTCGTCTTGCCAAGATGATCGAGAAAGTGATGATGAAAAAATAATCCCGAGAAGAAAAGATGGAAAGGCTACATCGAGCAGCAGGAGCACCTTTCAAGCAGAATATCAGAGAATTCAGGCTACCAATGAATTTTTTAGTTCCAAAATTACCGGAATTCGATGAGAAAATTGATGATCCAGATTAGCACGTTTTACACTATGAGACCGCCATGTCCTTGTGGCAATACAGCGACGAGTTGATGTGTAAAATGTTTCCGCAATCCCTGACGGGAGGAGCTATAACGTGGTTCAATCAGCTTCCAGCACAGTCGATCGGGACTTACCATAAGCTGATCGATGATTTTTGCTCTAACTATAAGTACAACAAACGTGACCAAGGAAAGGATGCCATTCCTTTGTTCCTTCTAGGAATTCGGAAGGAGGAAAGCATCGAGACAATTCACTAGGCATTTCAAGAAAGAGTTAGCGGACGTGGATGGAGCCAACGACCAAGTTGTCATTGCGGCATACAAGCAGGCTTACCAGCATGATCAAAGAGATATGTACGGTTCTTTGGTCAAGAGACCACCAAAAACTTTGGAAAAACTATATGATCGAGTAGAAGAGTACGCCCGAGTGGAGGACGATTCTAAAGCTCGAGAAGAAGTTCACAAATCATCCAATCATCCAAACGATGGGAAGAAAGAAAAATCCAAGAACCGTTCGAACGGACAGCATAATGATCGCGGGGATGTTCGAGAGAAAAATCAAAGTGAACGCACGGAAACTGGGTATCAGAAATTTCACGATATGAAGCTCACCCCGTTGAGCATAAGTCTTACAGAGCTGTACGAAAAAATACACAAGGATTTGAGCCCCCCACGTCCTTTGGCAGCAGCAGAAACACGAGATAAACGTGATATGAGAAAATATTGCAAGTTCCATAAAGACCATGGTCACAAAACTGAGAACTGCCGCTCTTTACAGATCGAGATTCAGCGAATGATCGACGATGGGATGCTGCAACAGTACGTGAAAAAGGACTTTGGAAAAGGTCCCGGACAGTTTGGCACGACCAACGTGATTAACGAACGTGTGATTAACGTCAGCCACGCCAGGATCCATTCAATGACCAGGCGGGCATCAGAAGACGAAACCAGGAGGAAGTTCAGGCAGTTGAAAGAATGGTATTTGAAAAATCACATCGATTTTGTCAGCGGTAACGGAGCAGAAACTCGGGAGCTTGGGTGCACAAAGATCGAGTTCTCCGATGCAGACATGATAGGTGTATATGCTCCCCACAATGATGCTATCGTTATAACTGCTTGGATTGGCATGTTTCGTGCACACCGGATTCTAGTTGATACAGGAAGATCAGTGAGCGTGCTGTTTTCAGGAGCTTACTCCTCTATGAATCTCCCACATGACTTGATCGAGGAGGATGAAAATCCAATTATCGGTTTCAGCGGCGAAGTTACAAATGCAATTGGGAAGGTGAAGATTCCTATAACAGTAGCTGACAAGTCCATTCTGGGCACCTTCTTGTTGGTGGATTGCAGAGCACCCTACAATGCGATCGTAGGACGAGACTGGCTGCATGAGATCGGTGCAGTCACATCATCTAATCATCAATGCCTGAAGTTTATTACACCAGAAGGAGTTGTGAAAGTTAGAGGCGACCAGATACCCGCCCATAAGTGTCATGAGAGTGCAATGAAAGAGACAAGAATTCAGAAGTCAGCGGGAACCAGATCATGCGAGTCGAGCAGAAATAACAATTACAGAATCCTCTCCCTCCAGAATCATGTAGGGGAGAGGACGCAGCTGAACCCCCAACGGTCGAGAAATTTATCGAGGTCCAGATTAGAGATGAGGATCACAAAACAACGTTCGTAGGGGCAAACCTGCCTTCACATGAACGTGATGGTTTGATTACATTGCTAAGGGCAAACGCCGACGTTTCGCATGGAGTTTTCTTTGAGATGCAGGATAGATCCGAGTGTAGCTCGCCACAAAGCTAAACATCGATGAGAATTTCCATCCTGTTCGGCGTAAAATCGGGAATATGGAGCAAATCAAAAAGGATGGAGTTATGCAGAATTCGAAAAGCTGTTGAAAGAAGGCTTTATTCAACCAGTACAATATCCAAGCTGGCTGTCAAATTTCGTACCCGTTCCGAAGAAGAATGGTAAAATTCGTGTCTGTATCGATTTTCCTGATTTGGATAAAGCTTGTCCGAGTGATCCGTACCCGCTGCCATGGATAAGAGATTTGGTGGATGCAACCGCAGGATATGGGAGACTGTCATTCATGGACGGTTTTTCTGGGTATAACCAAATACCTTTTTCGAGGAAGATCAAAATCATATTGCGTTCGTGGACCGAGCGTAAGAGTCTCTTGTTATCTTCAGAATGACGTTCGGGCTAAAGAACGCAGGGGCAACCTACCAGCACTTGGTAGACCATATGTTTAAGGATCTAATTGGGAAGTCGATGGAAGTATATATCGATGATATGGTAGTGAAATCCGAGCAAAAGGAATCGCATTTTCTTGATCCGCAGAAGACGTTTGATATCTTAAGGCAATATCGTATGAAGCTCAATCCAGCAAAATGTTCATTCGGGTTGTCATCGGGAAAGTTCCTTGGATACTTGATGACACACAGAGGAATTGAGGCGAATCCGGAGCAAATCAGAGCCATCAGAGAAATGACATCCCCAAGAACGAAGAAGGAGGTCCAGAATCTAGCGGGGCGATTAGCAGCTTTAAACCGTTTCATTTCACGATCGTCGGATCGATTCAAGCCATTCTTTGATGTGTTGAAGAAAGCAGTGAATTTTGGTTGTACGGATGAGTGCTAAAAGGCTTTTGATGAGATCAAGTAGTATTTGTCAACTCTCCCGGTTTTGGTTAGTCCAAAAACTGGACAACCTGTCGGAGTTTATCTAGCTGCAACGGAGAACGCTGTGAGTGCAGTGCTGTTTGTTACGAACCCATATGAAAAACCTGTTTACTTCGTCGGTAAATCCTTGCCGGGGGCGGAAACACGGTATAAGAAAATTGAAAAGATAGCGCTTGTAATTTTTCACGCATCTCGCCGCCTCAAGCCTTATTTCCAAGGGAGGCCGATCGTAGTCTACTCAGAATACCCACTAAAGAGAATCCCGGAACGTGCTTTGATGATTCCAAATCGACTAGCCATATGGTCTAATTTTGTGGGGGCGTATGAGATCAAGTACGAAACCAGAACTGCAAAAAAAGGACATGCCCTAGCTGCGCTGCTAGCAGATTTTCCTATAGACGATATAGAAACGGTTGTTGGAGAAGAAGAGGAATTGTTCAAAACCACCGAGACAAGAATCGATCGGGGACTGGGGTGAGTCCGCAATGGAGATTGATGCTCCTGAACCATTATGGACTGTATTTACTGATGGGTCATCAAATGTTGGTGGTGCTGGAGTTGGATGCGTCATCCTTACTCCCGAAAGTTCGAGTATCGAGAAAGCAACCAGGCTAGGTTTCCAAGCATCAAACAATGAAGCTGAATATGAAGCTGCAATAATCGGTTTAAAAGCTGTCAAACAACTAGATGCAAAGAACGTAAAGCTGGTCACTGATTCCATGCTAGTGGTTAACCAGTTTCTGGGGACCTAAAGATCCAAGGAAGAGAGAATGGCCCTGTATTTGGATCATATGAGAGAACTGGCAAATAAGTTCGACCAATTATTCATTGATCAGAGACCGCGGTTGGAAAACAGGCATGCAAATGCTTTAGCATATCTTTGTTCCGATGTCGAAACTGATTACACCCGTTTTGTTGTAGTAGATTTCCAAGAGTTACCTAGCATCTCCGACAGCCAAATTGTTCTGGATATCGAACACGCTAGTGGAGGCGAGAGGGCAGCTACATCAGCACAGGGGGATACTGAGAACATCGACAACAATATGGATGTTGACAGTCCAGTGACATATAATTCAGCGAGTCATGTTGAAAACATTACAGATCAAGGCGTCAACCATACATCCAAAGACACGACAACCGGCGAACTCCCTGAAGATGAGAAACTGGCTGCAAAGGTGAAAAAGGATTCATGGAGATACTTAATGATCGAAGGGCTGTTATACCGCAAACCTGTAGCTTTGGAGCCATTTTTGTGATGCGTATCAGCCGAGGAAGGACAAATATAAACTGGCAGAGGCTCAAGAGGGAATTTGTGGCAGCTATTCTGGAGGGCGCAGTCTCGCACACATGATACTTACACAGGGGTATTTCTTGCCGTACATGCAGAAAGACGCTAAAGAATATGCGCAGAAATGTGTGCCATGCCAAGAACAAGCTCCAATTCCGAAAAAGGCCCGCCAACGAATTACATCCAGTTTTTAGTCGATGGTCGTTGTCTATGTGGGGATTGGACATCGTCGGGCCGCTCCCCAAAGCTCCTGGAGGTGTCAGATTCGTACTAGCCGCTACCGATTATTTCACCAAGTGGGTCGAAGCAGTGGCACTGGTACACATCACTGCAGACATGATGTGAAAAGGTTCATATGGGAGAATATCGTCTCTTTGGTTCGGTATCCCGCACGCGATAATATCGGACAATGGGAAGCTTGATTCGATTCAGAGTAATCAAAGACTTTTGCAAGGGCCTCGAATATTCGCCACAATTTCTCGTCTCATTACTATGCTCAAAGAAACGAGCAGGCAAAAGAAACCAACCGAGTTATTATGGACAACCTCAAGAAACGACTGGAGAAGGCAAATGGAAAATGGACTGAAGAATTCCCTGGAGTCTTATGGTCCTATCGAACAACCCCGAAAAGATCCACCGGATTTTCTCTATTTACATTGGCGTATGGGACAGAGGCAGTCATACCCACCGAGGTACAACTCAAGACTACCAAAACTCGTCTTTGTCAAGTCTGGAAAAAACGACAGAGATATCGGCTTTGGATAAAGAGTTCTTTGGAAGAACAAAGAGAAACTTGACCTTGCGGCAGGTTGGTCCGATACCAGCAGCAATCAAGCTCGGGATATGATCGCAAGGTCGAGAACGATCGTTCAAACCAGGGAATATGTCTTGAAGAAAACCCGAGCAGCCACAATGGAACCGAACTGTGGGAAGCTCGGAGCGAACAGGGAAGGCTCATACATAGTGGATAGACCAGCATCTCGTGGATCCTACTACTTGAGGAATCTCGACGGAACTGAGGATTCGAAGCCATGGAAGCCGTGGGAATTCGTTCCACTTGAAAAAGTTTTATCATTAGAAGTAGATTCAAATCTGTTGTCCGCACTCTTTTTCCTTTTTCATGGTTTTGTCCCACCGGGTTTTCCACTCAAAGGTTTTAACGAGGCATTTGTGGTCGAAGCGCAAGAGGTATTTATCTTGTTATTTCAATTTAGAAATTTTAATTCAACATTATTTTGGTATTCCAGACTTTATAAATATTGTCCGTGTTAATTATAAGCTGCTGCGGATGATCGAATCCACAGTCAGCCCTAAATGACAAAACAATACAGTTCAAGTCTACTGTCAGCAACGTCTCTGACACCTCATAGATAGGGTGAGTGCACAGTTCGAGCATTTTTACCCTATCTCAATTTTATCCCCATCATACGGGGCAGCAACAAATGTGGCGAACATTTTCATCTGTCCAAGCACGTGAAAATGTACACATCCCAAACTCGCGCACATCTTGCATAGCAGAATCGGCCCCCGCGCGAATTCAAGATAGCGAAAAACTCAACTTTTCATTCCATGCGCAAGCAAAATGCAGCAGGAGGTGCACCCATGCGCGAGCATTGAGCAACATGACACAAAACATACCGAAGCGAGTTATATGTCACCTCAACCATTTGGGGGCAAGATATGTAACACTCCGAGCAATCAAGACATCCCCGGGGCGAGTTGCGTAACACTCCGAACAACACGCTCGGGGAGAGTTATGCAACACTCCAGAAAAATGCAAAATCAGAGTGGGACCCGAACTTCTTAACCCATAACAGGTTATGGATTAAGAGGGGGCGATGTTTGTACCCCTAATATTTTACACAAATAAATGGGATAACCTAGGCCTCTAAAGCTCCTACTAGTGGCAAAAGAGGGTTCATTGGGGCTAAGGTGCTTCCTTGTGTACCCAAGAATGGCTAACTAGGCGACAAACACCTCACAAGGAATCCCATGTGCAAGAGGTTCAAATCAAGCAACTAGGAGCCCCATCACCGTGCCACATCATCACTAGGCTCGACCAACCGAGACAACCACATCAGCCGCCACGTCAGCACGCGTGATGATGTGGCATGTGACACGTCAGCAGAATTGATGACATGATAGACGCCACGTCTGCACTACACAAGACATCTACAGTGCCACGTCAGCAGAAAGATGACGTGGCAGGTGCCACGTCAGTGGATCGAATGCCACATCAGCAGGCAAGATGACGTGGCAGGTGCCACGTCAGTGGATCGAATGCCACATCAGCAGGCAAGATGACGTGGCAATTGCCACGTCAGCAGCAGTCGATGACGTGGCAGCCGGCGGCCCAAGCGAGCGGCACTCGTCGATTAATTGGGAAGTCGCCGATTAATCGGCAGCGATTAATTGGTCATTTGATTCGGTGTTGCGTGATGTAGGCTGGTCCCGTAGTCCCCGGATATTTGCGCCCCAGTCGTATTTCTCTAAGGATATTTCCACCCCGGTTGCTTACACCCATTTCTCTTACACCTTTGGTTATCCACACCCCATTATAATTCCTTAACCATAATATGGAAGTTTCTGGAATATTTTGAGAACCATGCAGGGGAAGCCAGGGCATGCAACCATGCAGTCATGCAGGCATGCAGGTATATTATTGCAGGGAGACATGCAGGGACTGTTATTGCAGGGAGGCATGCAGGGGCCAGTTATGACAATTGATATCTACCATAAAATCAAAGAAATAAAACGGAAATTCGCCACATATAAATAGAGAGTTTTACAACCAAAAAAGGTAAGCAATCTTCCATACCCAAAACTCCTGTGAAAAATCCAATACTGACTTTAGAATCGGAGGGTTTTTTGCAGGACCCCCTTTCTTCAGAATTCAATTGAAGATCAAGGCCACGAATCGATTATCAGCGGAATCATCATACAAATTTCTGTGTTTGGGGTAGAAGTAATTTTACCTTACAAACATTTACCTTCATAGAGAGTGTCTTTAGAGTGTTGACTTTTGAGAGTATGTCTATCCGTCTATGTTTTAGCATGGATTGCAATTTACTAACTTCGGTTTACTTTTTAGGAACTACTACGAAAACAGTATGGTGTGGGAGAGGATAGGATTAGTAATCTGCCCGATCCATTACTTCATCATATATTCTCTTTTCTTCCAACCAAATGTGTTGTTTCCACTAGCATTTTATCGAAAAGATGGAAAAATATATGGCTGTCTGTTCCAGTTCTTGATTTTCGCAACATGGGACCTCCTAGAATCACTTTAACAAGGTCCGGAGATTATGAACAAGCCATTATCTTGGAGACGAATAAATTCATGCGTTTTGCAGATAGGGTATATATTAATTCAACGCAATATGTTAAGCATAAAGAGGTTTTGTCTGAATTGGGAAAGTGGGTATTTCGATAATAAGCGAGTGAATGCATGGATCAGAACGGCAATCAAATGTAAACTCGAAGAGTTTGCTTTTTATACCCAAGAAATGTCAAGATGATTCCAGATTCCCATTTTACTTGTGAATCGTTAACTACGTTAGATTTTCAGTTTCCAGAACTATATTGGCAGCTTGAGCTTCCAGAGTCAATTTCTCTCCCAAGACCTACGATCCTTCGGCTTACGAATATTATATATGATGATGAGAAATTGGCAGGAAGCTCTTTTCTAGTTGCCCACGACTTAGAATTATGTTTGACCAATTGTCGCTGGGAGAATTTTGAATTCATAAGTTTTTCAGCTACCGCATTGAAGTTCTTCACTCTAACTGGTGGTGGAAGTAGTAGAATGGAATATACCAAGATCAAGATTGATGCCCCAAATCTTATGTCCTTCGGTTTCTGTGATTGGCTGCCGGAAGATTTTGTTGTGGATAGTTTTCCATTGCTGCATGATGTAGATATATGCTTTGAAGGTGACATAGAGAACAGATCTGGTCCTTTATCTGAGTTTATAGAGAAATTCTGCAATGTAAAGCTCTTTAAAATCTCAGGTGCTTACTCTAAGGTATGTTTGCTTACGTTTTAGTGTTTGTTTCTTAGAATCTTATGTGGTTTGATTATTCTATATATTTATCTTTGGTCCACAAAAGAGTGATACTATGGCTTCTTCTAACTTGGCCAACAGTATAGTTAGGTCCTCATTTTTATTTGCCTTCTCAAAATGAATATTATACCACAAGTTATGCTCATACCCTGGCTCTGACAAAGCTTGAACCAGACAAATGCAAATCTACCCTGCAATCAGTAGGATATGTAATTGTTTTCACTATAATATCAAGTTTTGTGTGCCTTGCTATTAGATTCTCAAGCGCGCAAAGCTTCTGTCTTCAAGCTTCCCTACCTTTGGTAATTTGTACAGGTTGGAAGTGTATGATATTCAAATGAAAATGAATACGCCATTTGCTGGTGTATTTGGAAGGAAAGAAACTCGCGGACTTTCGAAGGAAAAGAACTGAAAACTGTCGGGATTATCCAAAAATTAAATCTACAATTTTGTATTGAGCTATCCTTTTAAAGCTTTGGAGGGAATCCATTTCGAGGACCTTATGTGCAGATGGGGAGTAGTTGTGAGAGATTGAGGAGATTGGCTTGGGTTGGGGTTCTGGCTGTACACTTTGGCCTTATTGTAAAGGCTTCACTGTTTTATTTTTCCTCTGTAATTTATTTTTCTTTTTTCTCCTTAATATATATCTATCTATTTTTGCTGATCAAAAAAAAAAAAGATACTCAAATGAAAACATTGCTCAACTTTCTAGTGCTCTCTCCAAATTTGGAATCGCTCGTCATCGATCAGGCATATTACACCTCTCAAATCTGTTTTTTATTGTTGTTGCTTTAAATTGAACAAACAAAAGGAGATTAACAGTTTACATCATTACCTACTTCATTCCCTTGTTGATTTTCATCATATTTTTCTTTTCTGAACTTGAAACATTGGTTGTAGGTCGATTTTACTGGCAACGGCAGTGGGAACGTTTCAACATTTAAGGTAGTACCTCATTGTTTGGTGGTATGCTTCAAGTCGATCAAAATTCGTAAGTTCACTGGGTACCTGGAGATGGTTAAATTTGTTTTGAAGCATGGAAGAGTTCTTCAAACAGTCATTATTGATGATTATAAACCAAAAGCCAAGTGGGTTGAAGCTTCTAATAAGAGTCATATGACCATACTAAGACAAACTCCATGGGCTTCAGCAAGATGTGTCATTAAGTTCTTGTCAAAGCATAGAACATGTTGCGAGTTTAGGCTTTAGATTTTGTGGGCAAGTGTCTGTAGGTGAAAATGGTTTCTGCCGATTTCGGTAATTGCGGGTGTGCAGGTGGGAAACAATTTAAATCCTAAACAATGTACTGCAAGGGAGTACTTTAGATTCGAGAGATCAATCTGTACAAGTCCGGCCTAATTCAAGAAATGGCCGTTCCAGACTTGCTTCGGTCACAAAGTGGAGGAGAATGGGTTGGTTATGGGGAGGGAAGCAAGGAAAGTGGTGAGACTAGAATAGTTGATTCTGTAAAAGTAGTTGGGTTACTACGACTTGTTATCAGAAAAGTGAGAGAGCTCCCAAGGTGAGCTATCAAGTAAGTATTTCTGAGTGTTGTATCTCCTGTATGAACCTGTTGTTCAATAGAAATAGGTAAGACCTATTTATACAAGTCGGAGTAAAAACGTACCCGGGTCTCAATAAGGAGTGGGGAAGTAAATGGGAGGAGGTGGTAACCGTATGCATGGAATTGATTTTCTATAAAGTGGTTAACGGATGAAACTGGTTTTCATGAAACTGCTAACGTTATGGAATTGATGTCCCATAAAGTTGTCAATGCATGTGCTTTATGTCCCATGAACGTTTCACACATAACTTCCCGTATTTACTAACCGCCTCACCCTTATGACACTTCCTTATGAAGGGCGTAGTGTACGCCGCACGCTGTAAACCGCTAAACCAATACCCAAAGAGGATCCCCCAGTTTGTGTTGATGTATCGAATATTTTGGAAAACATGTAGCACGTTGTTGTGGCTTGGCAAGTCAAGCTCGGGAAACTTGCCAGCCTGGTGACCTTCGACGGTCGAGATTTTGCAGCTTAAGAGGAGGGGCAACCGTTGATCGTTGCAAGCCTTCGTTTTGGTAGCCGTGTAGTGAGGGCCAACATGGTAGCGCGGCTAGGTTGGCATGCCGTTGGCATGGCAAGGTTTGGCGTGGCCAAACTTAGGTTTTAGGGCCAAAGGTTACCATGTGTCGATCGGTAACCTTGGATGGCTAGGATCAGCTCCTGGGGTTGAAGGGCAACCGTTGATCATTGCACGCCTTTGTTTTGGTAGCCTCGTAGTGAGGGTGTACGTGGTGGCGCGTCTAGGTTGGCATGTCGTTGGCATAGCAAGGTTTGGCGTGGCAAAACTTAGGTTTTCGGGCCAAAGGTTATCATGTGTCGTCTGGTAACCTTGGATGGCTAGGATTTGCTCCTAGGTTTGAAGGGCAACCGTTGATTGTTGCACGCCTTCGTTTTGGTGGTCGCGAGGGAAGGCCAACCAGGTGGCGTGGCTAGGGTGTAGTTAGGCTTGGCATGTGGGGCCAAGGGTTCGCCTTGGGCGTGGCTAGCTTTGGCTAGGTGCGATTTTGGCTTGGCATGTGGGGCCAAGGGTTTGCCATGGGCGTATGGCGTGGCTAGGGCCAAGGCAAGGGAGTTTGGCGCATGATGTGACTAACATGGCTAGGTCCAAGGCAAAGTGCGTTTGGCATGGCGCGGCTAGCTTGGCTAGGTTTGGTTTGGCTTGGCATGTAGGGCCAAGGGTTTTCCATGGGCACATGGCGTGGCTAGGGCCAAGGCAAGGGTGTTTGTCTTGGCATGAGGGGCCAAGGGTTTGCCATAGGCGCATGGCGTGGCTAGCTTGGGCTAGGTGCGGTTTTGTCTTGGCATGTGGGGCCAAGGGTTTGCCATAGGCGCATGGCGTGACTAGCTTAGGCTAGGTGCAGTTTTGGCTTGGCATGTGGTGCCAAGGGTTTGCCATAGGCGCATGGCGTGACTAGCTTGGGCTAGGTGCGTGACCAAGTTAGGGTTTTGGGGCAAAGGTCGTTTGGTAACCTTAGACGGCCGGGGATTTGCTCCGGGATTAAAGGGCAACCGATTAATTGTTGCACGCCTTCGTTTTGATTTGCAAGTGAAGGCGAAGTATGGTGGCGCAGAGATGGGGCCATGGCGAGGTGCGTTTGGCATGGCGCAAAGAGGTGTGGCTAGCATGATTTGCCATTGGCGCAGGTGCGGCTAGCATGGATGGCATTCTTTGGCGGGCCGGTCGGATGGTCGGCTTGATTTGCCATTGGCACAAAGGTGCGGCTAGCATGGTTGGCATGCTTTTGCGCGATCGGTATGGCTGGAATGTTTTTCCATTGGCACAGAGGTGCGGCTAGCATGGTTGGCATGCTTTGGCGAGGTCGGTGTGGCTGGCATGATTTGCCATTGACACAGAGGGGAATTAGGGTTTGGCTTGTCGTAACCCTAATTTGAAAAAGATACCACGGTAATTATTTAGGGACATATTAAAGGTTTCAGTAAATGTGCCTAGTAAATGCTTGTTAATTTAAATGTTGTGATATCATTGTCTGCTAGGGTTTAGTGTTTTACAATTTTAACCCTAATATAAAAACCACCATCAACATTAAGTCCCATGCTTAGCTCGGAACATGTGCCTTATTACGAGGTAAGCATATGATGGTGACAGACAACGACGGAATCGAGGTGTAAATCGTTGCAGAGATGGTCAGGAGAATCCGACTAACCTTTTTGGGTGGTAATGAGAGTTTTGGCTTCCCGTGTTGGTCGCCCCGCGTAAGTTATACCGGGAATGCACGTGGAGTGGTGAGATGAAAGTTACCGCTTGGTCTGGTCGTACATCTCCAAGGAAAAGGGGGCGCGGTCTAGGAAGGCGACGCAAGTGGACGGATTGGCTCGAGGGGCCAAGAGGTGGCGTGGTCTTGGTGAGGTAAACGCGCGTGGATGATAGGATCGCGACAGGTGGAGCAGGCGGCTTGGCATAGTATGGCATTTGCAAGACGAGACGTACACGGACGGCTAGGCGTGGTGGGGACGGCAATGGAGTGAATGGCTTGGTAGGGGGGGCCACGACAATGGCATGGTGGAACGTGCAAGGACGACTATGCGTGGTGGGGCCGTGGTGGGGCGCGAGTGGTCTTGGACGTAGAAATTGGTCTTATGGGACCGGTTTCCTCTTTTCTTTCCTTGGCTCAAAATTGGAAATCCTTTTCTTGTTCGAACTCCCAAGTATCACACCTATAAAATGGATGGCTGTACTCTCCCTTTGATTCACGCCCTTATTGTTTCTTCTTTTGTTGCTTGGTAGCGGTGAAGCGGGCGAGCGGATTAGGTATGTCTTCCACTAATTCCTCTGTGACTTGCTTTTCTTTTGTTTTCTTGTGTTGGTGAAAAAACCCTAGTTGTAGGTGTACCTTTCCATAACCGTAGTAATGTTGACCGCCTCAACTCGCAGTGCAAAGTAAGCACGCGATAGTAATTGCTATCCCGTTTTCATGAAAACCTAGTTTTTTAGGGTTTACTCCTTGTCTTGGTGTAGCCGTGTGCATGGTCCCCTCCTTTTTTGGGCGCGTCTATCTGGTTGAGCACGAGTTTCCGACTGCATGTAGTGGTGATGTGGAGTCTGCCTATAATACCTGGCATTTTTGAACCCAGGCTAAAAGCCCGTTTCAACTCATAAGAGTTGACATAGTGATTTGTATATATGAAGGTGTACAAATCCTAGCTTATTATTATAAATCTTTGTGATTTAGGGTGCAAATAACCAATTGATTAGTATATGGAATGATGGGGTCACTACCTAGTAGAGCACATGATTTTTATGGCTAGTAATACGTATGGGAAAAAGAATAAGTCTTTCTCTCTTTTTGCATCTACTTTTAGGGTTAGTATATATATTGTTTTGTCCTTTTCCTAAAACCCTAGAAAAGAAAAAGAAACTTTCTCTTTCTTCCTCTTTTTCCATCTGCTACTTTACAAAAAAAAAAAAAAAAAAAAACCCGATTTTTGTTCTCTGCACTGGATCTCGATTGGCTTGGAGTGATAAAGATTTCACAATTTTTCTTGGATTGCTCAAGAAGTAGGGGTTTCACGTAATAAGTAAAAACTAAACTATTTCTCATGATTTAACTCTCTGATTTGGTGAGTATATGAATATCCTTGTACATTTATGTCAGTTGTTCATTGTTTTTCTTGTAAATCTCGTTTTACAAACAAAGTTCACTGTTTTATACATCCATGTCAGTGTCTTGTTGTTTAAATCCTTTGATTAATAATGGTGGTGTTCTCTAGTTTTTGTCTTTATTATGCCTGCAACTATTTGACTCACCTGATCTTGTGAAAACAAAAGTATGAATTTAAAATATATTAATTAAGGTTTTCACTTCCCTCTCTCTGTACCTTACCAAACAAATAAAAAAAAAAAAAAAAAAAACCAAAGCCTTTGTTTGTCTGCATCTTTCTTTTAAAAACAAAACATCTAAAAATCTTTTGGTTTGGAATAATAGAGAGTAAAAGTATTTTGTCCTCTAGCCCTTGTTTTTTTACAAATCCACCAACAACTATTTTGACTTGTCTATTTTGTGAACCAAGAGTAAGCCTCCCCATTTTGAAAACAAAGTGCAGAATTTATTAAGGCTTTGTCTTTTATCTCATGCGATACTACTAGACACTGTTCCCACTAGCAAGTACTACTTGTTTGGATTTTACTGTAAACACCCAACTTTTTTGTTCCATTAAATTCTTAGTGATCCTTTTTGTATAAAATGTACAATATACTCTCTCCACTCGTTTACTGATCTTTTGGATGTCATTTGATAAGTAGAAAATTATTTTCATTCCACATAATCGAGTCGAAATACTCTTTGGCTTTAAGTGTCAGTATAATGAAATGATTATATGTTCTTATTCAGTCAGTGATTTGACGCAGTGATGTTATTTCGATTGGTGAAGTCTGTCTAGGGGTGTACAGATGATTTCTGGCTTGGGTATAAATGCATGTTGTTTATTATTATAAATATTATATAGATTCATTGATTTTTTTGCCGGACGTGTTTGAGTTTTGTACGTAATCGAGTGTACAAGTGAGGAAGGAATTTTGGATATTCTGCTGCTGCTGAAATGTCAGGCCTTTATGGCATCCCACCACTGGTGGCTACCCTGGGAAGACTGTTCGGGGAACAGTATGGTTTATTACCGGAATAACTCTGACACTAGATTAGGACCTACAATTATAGGTTGACTTATGTGAGTAAAAGGTGTAAGTAATTTCAGAAGATTTTGACTTGCATGGGTTTAATTATTTTTATCCGCTGCATGGTTTAATTTTCGGTGCACTATACTATTTTTTTGAGATTCCTACTGAGTTGTGGTTGCTCACCCCAAATTCCTTTTCCTCTCCCACAGAGTTTGAGGAGCAGTTAGCGCAGTAAGCGCACTTGGAAGCTTACGACATAGTACTCAGGTGTTAGTATTCTCGCAAGACACTACTATATGATATCACAGGGATATTGGGTAGTTTTGTTGGTTATCATTTTATCATTTGTGGTTTCTTATTTTTATTATTTTATTAAGAGACATTGTTTAGTTTTCAAACAATTATTTTATTCTATGACTTTTGGAACATCTTTAATAATTATTATTTGGAACCCTTTTTATTGGACTTCAATTTGGAAAGAAATTAGATTATGCGAGTCTTTATTCATTTTGTACTTTTATTTTCTTTTATTATTATTCGAAAAAAATTTTAGTTCTGTTCCATAGTCATGACTCAAGAATCCGGTCTTGCTAGTTGGGTTGGACTTGATCCATTGGGTCAAATCCAGCTCAATAGAAGCCCGAATTTTGCGGTCGTGATGATTTGGTATCAGATCATAGTTCCGGTTTACTTGGGCGTGCGTGTGGACTTACTAGTTTTGAAAGTTCGGTTTACAAAAAAAAAAAAAAAAAATTGCACTCTGATTACTTTTATTTATTTATTTATTTATCGACTTATGATGTGAAACGATTTTGAGAATTTGGTTATGTTTTTCCTTATTCTTTAAAAAAAAAAATTAGTTTTCATCAAGTTCTTTTTTATATTTAACTTGCTTTGGGGTCGGGGTAAACAACTAAAAGCCTTATAAAATAAAATGTTGTGTGTATTAGTTAATATAGGATTTTGACTTAGATATTTACATTAGTGCGCGTTTCTCTTTATTTAGAAGATGCCGCCTCGTCGTGATGCCACCAACGTTCCTCAACCAAATGGAGAAGAAGGAGAGGACAGAGGGAACGATGGAAGCTACCCTAGACCGAGTTGTTGGGACATTGGGGACACTGGTCCAGGTTGTAGGGGCCCAACGTGAGGGTAGAGTGGACTTAGAAAAGTTCTTGAAGGTGGTTGGAAGAAAGGAATTTAAAGGGATCAAGAACCTCTTGAGGTCGAAAGGTGGTTAATGGGGATACGTAAGGAGTTCTTAGCCTTAAGAGTAGAAAGAGAATGACAAGGTCCGTTTTGCTACGTACCTTTTCACCGGAGTCGCGATTATTGGTGGGATTCGATAAAACGAGTCCTAATGTTAATGTTTGGGCGAGTTTGAAACATTATTCTTTGACAAGTATTTTCCGAGACAGGTCAAATCCCGGATGTGTGCCGAATTTGCAACCTTAACTCGGGAGACATGACGGTTTCTCAATGGACAAGAAGTTCAGCGAATTGGAACGTTTGGGGATAACTTGGTCAATACGCTTAATTTTAAGAGCAAGGAAACTTCAGATGCATTGAAACCGCCATCCGTGCTAGGTTAGTACCATGCCGCCTCACCACTTATGATGATTTTCTTGACACTGCATTAGCTATAGAAGCAGATTGGATGAAAAACCAAAAGGAAAGGAAGCCGAAAGATCGGAAGAGAAACTTTGAGACGGACCCATCGACTCATCAAAACGTCCGCGCACGGATAATACCGAGAAAGTCGTTGCACCGAAACCTTGTTTTCACTGTGGAGTAGTGGGTCACTACGCGAGGGATTGCCCTAAGTCGAAGCCACCTGGACGACTAAATGCAATCTCGGGGTGTTATCGTTGTGGGAAGGATGATCATTTTGTAAGGGAGTGTCCTTTGCCTCGCACCACCTAGGCCTACAAACCAGTAATCAGTTCGAGAATGCCCCAAGGCCGAATTTCCAAGCACGATAGGCCATACCACCACAAACAATGCACCACCCTTCCAGCCAAGGCGTCAACCAAATGTTCCGGGGCAGCTGAACCATATTGCTACTGTTGAGAAGGGGACAGAAAACTCCGCGATTGAGGGTAACTTCATGATCTTTAGTTCTCGTGCTAAAGTTTTGTTTGATTCTGGAGCTACTCATTCGTTCATATCATTACATTTAGCTGCTTATCTTGGTTTGAAACCTGTACCCATGGGGTTTACTTTGAATGTCTCTTCACCGCTAGGGAATGTAGTGTCCCTTAGTAAATTTTGCAAGGATTGTGAAATAACTTTTGGTGACTATAGAGTAAAAATAGACTTGATACCGATGAGGCTCCAGGATTATGATGTCATTATTGGCATGAATTGGTTGTCACAAAACCAAGCTATCCTGGAATGTTTTGAGAAGAAGATCTCTTTCCGATCATCTGATGGAAGTCGAGTGTCTGTCCAAGGAGAAAGGTGGAAAGTTATGAATCCATCCTTACCCGGTGTGAAAAGGAGGGATGAAACCGAAGAACACATAGCTTGTCTTGCTCATTTGAGTGAAGAAGAGGATACCAAGGTGGTAGATGAAGATTTACCGATAGTTCGAGATTTTCCAGATATCTTTCCGGAGGCATTGCCTGGATTACCACCAAAGAGAGAGATTGATTTTGAGATCGAAGTTTGTGAAGCATGCCAATATCGATGCACCCATATCGTATGGCACCTAAAGAGATGAAGGAGTTACGGAAACAACTTGACGAGTTGGAAGAACTCGGGATTTATTCGACCAAGTACCTCACCATGGAGAGCTCCTGTCTTTTTGTGCTCAAAAAGGATGGATCAATGAGGATGTGTATTGACTATCGACGACTGAACCAAATTACAATCAAGAATAAGTACCCCTTGCCGAGAATTGATGACCTTTTTGACCAATTGAAGGGAGCGTGTTATTTAGCAAAGATTGATCTTCGATCTGGGTACCATTAGTTGCGAGTCAGGGAGGAGGACATTCGTAAAACCGCATTTGGAACTTATTACGGTCATTATGAATTTCTCGTGATGCCGTTTGGGTTAACAAATGCACCTGCGGTGTTTATGGATCGATGATCGAGTTCTCCGACCTTTGTGAACAAATTCGTAGTAGTGTTTATTGATGACATTCTCATTTATTCCAAGACTAAGGAAGACCATGAGGAACATCTACGGATGGTTTTACAAACTCTAAGAGAACACAAGTTGTATGCAAAGAGGAGCAAGTGTGAATTCTGGATGACGAAAGTCTTATTTCTCGGACATGTTATTTCTAAGGATGGTATATCTGTTGATCCCGAAAAGATATCGGCCATAACAAAATGGGAACCCCCAAAGAGTGTTTTTGAGATGCGCAGCTTCTTAGGTTTGGCAGGCTATTATCGAAGATTTGTTGAGAATTTCTCGAAGATACCAGTTCCTCTTACTCGTTTGACTAAAAAGGGGGTGAAGTTTGAGTGGACTACTGAGTGTGATAAAGCATTTGAGGAGCTGAAGCGACGATTGACTACGGCACCCATCTTGGTTACCCCGGAACCAGGATTAGGTTATGATGTTTATTGTGATGCTTCTAGGAGTGGTTTGGGTGGAGTTCTTATGCAGAAAGGGAAGGTCGTAGCTTATGCTTCTCGACAGTTAAAGAATCATGAAAAGAACTACCCAACCCACGATCTGGAATTAGCAGCTGTAGTATTTGTGCTAAAGCTTTGGAGGCACTATCTATATGGAGAAAACATTATGGTATTTTCAGACCACAAAAGTCTAAAGTACATATTCACTCAAAAAGATTTGAACCTGAGACAGAGAAGATGGCTCGAGCTTCTTACGGATTATGAGTTTAAATTGGAGTACCATCCCGGGAAGGCGAATGTTGTAGCGGATGCACTCAGTAGAAAAGAACTGGATCCATAGCTTTATTGAGAATGGTCAAGGTTGTGGAAAAATATGATTTTATTGTTGAGTGGAACAATAAGAGGGCATACTTGGCGCATGTTGTGGCGTGCATTCGAGATTGTGAAAAGGTCATTCAGCGCAGACGTTAGACGACTGTTGCAAGAAGTCAAAGGAAGGATGGGTACGACGGATCAACAAGATGGATGGACACTGGGAGTCAATGGGGCTATTCGCTATAAAGGACGATTATGTGTACCAGATGTTGAGGAATTACGAAAGGAAATTTTGACTATGGCTCATAAGTCCGTATTGACAGTTCATCCGGGAAGCACAAAGATGTATCAAGACTTGAAGCGCCAGTTCTGGTGGAAAGGTTTGAAAAGGGATGTTGCATTGTTCGTCTCCGTGTGTCTTACTTGTCACAAGTAAAGTCGAACACCAAATGACCAGTAAGGACTTCTTGACCTTTATCAATAGCCGAGTGGAAATGGGATTTCATTGCTATGGATTTCGTTAGAGGATTACCTAAGAACCAACATGGGAAGGATGGCATATGGGTGATCATAGACCGTCTCACCAAATCGGCTCATTTCCTTCCTAAGGAAGCATAGACATCGTTCCTATTTTATGTAACTTGTACATCAAGGAGATAGTTATGTTGCATGGAGTTCCACTATCGATCGTTTCAGACCGAGATCCTCTTTTTACATCTAAGTTTTGGGGGAGTTTCCAACAATCGATGGGAACAGGAATGGATATGAGTACTGCTTACCACCCACAGACTGATGGTCAGTCCGAACGAATGATTCAGATTTTGGAGGATATGTTAAGAGCATGTGCGATCGACTTCAAAGGTAATTGGAGCGACCATTTACCCCTTGTTGAGTTCGCATACAACAACAGTTATCAATCAAGTATCGGTATGGCACCTTATGAGGCGTTGTACGGAAGACCGTGTCGAACACCGTTATGTTGGGCTGAGGTTAGTGAAAGAAGTGTCATAGGGCCCCAGATGGTTCAAGAGACAACAAAGAAGATAGGGATCATCCAAGACCGTCTGAGAACGGCACAAAGTCGTCAAAAGAGTTATGCAGATGTCAGAAGGAGACCATTGGAGTTCCAGGTTGGGGAGAATGTGTTTCTAAGAGTTAGTCCTAGACTAGGCATTAAACGGTTTGGGAAGAAAAGTAAATTGGCGCCACGCTATATTGGGCCATTTGAAATTCTTCAACGAATTGGAGAAGTAGCATATCGACTAGCTCTACCAACACAATTTGCAGACATACACAATGTGTTTCATGTATCCATGCTTCGTAAATACAATGCTGATCCGTCCCACGTCATCGAATGGAGAGACTTACAACTGAACGACAATGTTTCTTATGAAGAAGAACCGTTGTGCGTAATCGACTCAAAGGAACAAATCCTTCGGAGGAAAACCATCAAAACTGTGAAGGTACTGTGGAAACATCATGGTTCTGAAGAGGCAACTTGGGAGCTGGAGTCTGAGATACGAGATAAATATCCGGAATTACTGAGAGGTAATTCTTAAACTTAGCTACGCTTCGAATTTCCGGAGAAATTCTTTTTTTTTAGAGGTTAATAGTATTGTGACGGACCGGAAAATTACGCCTTTGGCGCGTTGCCCCGCAGGCCGTAATCTCCCCGGTGCGCCATGATGAAGCTACGATCCGGGCCTCAAAGCTAGGCAAATGCACGTCCAATTGCCCTTGCAAGCATGCTCGTGGAGCATGACGCAGCTAACCTAGCTTCCACACCGTTCCAACTTACCCTTGTCCCGCAAAAGGGTTTAAGGCCATAAGGCCAATGCCAATGCTTTTTTTCATGCATCTCTCGGGCTTTACCTTTACGTATGGAATTCATAATTGAATTTCCTAGCTAGCTGAGCAAACCGAATCACATTGTCGTATCTTGTCCAGCATAAGCCTTGGACTTTAGCGTAGGCCACACCAAGCCCTTGCCATTTCCCACGTTAACTCGCTTACCATCCCTTTATAACTTGATAGGAAGTATGAGCATCCACTTACCGGGCATGCAACTAAGCCTCATCAAGTATGGCCACAATCATCTCTTGCGTCGAGCTACCGAGCTTAGATGATATGAGGGGCCAACGTGGCGGACCGGCAATGCCGCAACTCATTGCGGCTGCCTACGTACCCTTCCCTACTCCAAAGGGATCAAGCCACGCACCGTAGTTCATCCTCGAAGGGACAAGCAACTTATTCTAACTCGTTTGCTAGGCCGTGGCCAAGCAAGCAGTGTTAATGGCCTAGTCCGTGTAGGCCGTGGGCCAAAATGCATCCAAGTGATGCATGTTCGGTCTGCAATATGGCATAACGATGCCTAAGCACCAAATGCCGTATTCGCGAGGCTACGCGACTATAAATGAGCCTTAGGCATCATTTATACTCTTCCGCTAAGCTATGAAGCTTACTTGGTGCATAGTCCGCATATGCACCATCAACCAACTACCCTCCCTATATATGTTTTAATGGAATTTCTACAAGTATGAAAAGGGGACAAAAATATTTCATCAACTCCCCGTTTACTATTCATGGCCGTTGCCATGTATTTTCTCGCATAACCGGCCAAGATGGCTGGTCACTACCAATGCCAACTCCGATGTCCGGCCATGTTGGCCGTCCATCCAACCCGATGTCCGGCCATGTTGGCTGCCCTCTCCTAACCCGATGTCCGCCATGTTGGCGGTCCATCACAACCCGATGTCCGGCCATGTTGGCCGCCCACCGCCAACCCGATGTCCGCCATGTTGGCCGTCCATCGCTAACCCGATGTCCGGCCATGTTGGTCAGGCTCCGCCAAGGTCATCTACCTAATGACCTAATGCATCATTTGATGCAAGATTGGCTCTTGGCCAATGTAGCTTCCAACCAATGCCATATTGGCCTTAGCCAATATGCATATGCGATGTGCCTTACTTGGCACTGTGATATGGCCTAGGGCCAAATGCATCTCACCATGCAAAGGAAGCTTTGGATGAAGCTTCATCACAAGCAAATGGCGCATCTTTTAGCATGCGCCATGCTAAAAACACGGGTGTTACATTATCACACCTTCAAAGAATTTCGTCCCCGAAATTCAAAACCAAAACTATTGTGGACAATCTCTTCGAGTTGGATTTCCCGAGCAAAAGTCCCATACCGATGCTCGTAAATCACGGGTTTCTTCAAGTTGTCATGAACAACAGTTTAGACCTTCCGAGCACATGTCCCATACCACCCGCCCGTGAATCCAAAAGTGCCCACAACAATACCAAGAATCGCAATTGGCCGGTGCCAAGAGGATATCTCGACAAGGTATCCTGAATGTGCATCCCATACTACACACTCAGGAATCCCTAAGGTTCACAAGTTGGAAGGTGTCATCAAAATGACAAAATTTTAGCACAAAGATCTTGTGTGGATCAAGATTCAGATTGCCCACCGTCCCGACGGTCATCCGTGTTGCCACTGTGAAGTGGGATGCTAACAAAGTTCGACAACGCACACCGTTGGGCCGTTTCCAACGTGTGGGGATGATCAGTCCCATTGTCTACCCACCGTCCCGACGGTCTTCCGGATATCCACTCGTAAGTGGGGTGCCACTTAGGCCGTGCAAACTCACAAAGACATGAACAAGCTCAACTCGATTCACAAAAGTAAGCGGCATTGCATTTACAAACTCTTTCAGCGCAAAAGTTGGCCTACTCTCCAACATTATTTCCTTTGAAGGAAAAATACTCGTTTGATGAGTCCACTCCGCATAGTCCCTAGTGTTTTCTAACTTGCTCGATACTATCTCAGGACGACCGGAAAATTACGCCTTTGGCGCGTTGCCCGCAGCCGTAATCTCCCGGTGCGCCATGATGAAGCTACGATCCGGCCTCAAAGCTAGGCAAATGCACGTCCAATTGCCCTTGCAAGCATGCTCGTGGAGCATGACGCAGCCTAACCTAGCTTCCACACCGCTCCAACTTACCCTTGTCCCGCAAAGGGTTTAAGGCCATAAGGCCAATGCCAATGCGTTTTCATGCATCTCGGGCTTTACCTTTACGTATGGAATTCATAATTGAATTTCCTAGCTAGCCGAGCAACCGTCACATTGTCGTATCTTGTCCAGGCATAAGCCTTGGACTTTAGCGTAGGCCACACCAAGCCCTTGCCATTTCCCACGTTAACTCGCTTACCATCCCTTTATAACTTGATAGGAAGTATGAGCATCCACTTACTGGCATGCAACTAAGCCTCATCAAGTATGGCCACAATCATCTCTTGCGTCGAGCTACCGAGCTTAGATGATATGAGGGGCCAACGTGCTGGACCGACAATGCTGCAACTCATTGCGCTGCCTCACGCACCCTTCCCTACTCCAAAGGGATCAAGCATGCACCGTAGTTCATCCTCGAAGGGACAAGCAACTTATTCTAACTCGCTTGCTAGGCCGTGGCCAAGCACTTGATGTTAATGGCCTAGTCCGTGTAGGCTGTTCACAAAATGCATCCAAGTGATGCATGTTCGGTCTGCAATATGGCATAACGATGCCTAAGCACCAAATGCCGTATTCGCGAGGCTACGCGACTATAAATGAGCCTTAGGCATCATTTATACTCTTAGGCTTAAGCTATGAAGCTTACTTGGTGCATAGTCCGCATATGCACCATCAACCAACTACCCCTCCCTATATATGTTTTAATGGAATTTCTACAAGTATGAAAAGGGGGAAAAAATATTTCATCAACTCCCCCGTTTACTATTCATGGCCGTTGCCATGTATTTTCTTGCATAACGGCCAAGATGGCTGGTCACTACCAATGCCAACTCCGATGTCCGGCCATGTTGGCCGTCCACCGCCAACCCGATGTCCGGCCATGTTGGCGCCCTCTGCCAACCCGATGTCCGGCCATGTTGGCGGCCCACTTCGCCAACCCGATGTCCGGCCATGTTGGCCGTCCATCGCAACCCGATGTCCGCCATGTTGGCCGGGCTCCAGTTTCAAGGTCATCTACCCAATCGACCTAATGCATCATTTGATGCAAGATTGGCTCTTCGCCAATGTAGCTTCCAACCAATGCCATATTGGCCTTAGCCAATATGCATATGCGATGTGCCTTACTTGGCACCGGATATGGCCTAGGGCCAAATGCATCTCACCATGCAAAGGAAGCTTTGGATGAAGCTTCATCACAAGCAAATGGCGCATCTTTTAGCATGCGCCATGCTAAAAACACGGGTGTTACAAGTATAATACCCTGCATTTTTGAACCTGTGCTTAAAGCCCGTTCCAACTCATAAGAGTTGACATAGTGATTTGTATATATGAAGGTGTACAAATCCTAGCTTATTATTATAAATCTTTGTGACTTGGGGTGCAAATAACCAATTGGTTAGTATATGGAATGATGGGGTCACTACCTAGTAGATCACATGATTTTTATGGCTAGTAATACGTATGGGAAAAAGAATAAGTCTTTTCTCTTTTGCATCTACTTTTAGGGTTAGTATATATATTGATTTGTCCTTTTCCTAAAACCCTAGAAAAGAAAAAGAAACTTTCTCTTTCTTCCTCTTTTTCCATCATGCTACTTTACAAAAAAAAAAAAAAAAACCTCCGATTTTTTGTTGTCGCACTCGGGATACTGATTGGCTTGGAGTGATAAAGATTTCACAATTTTTCTTGGATTGCGCAAGAGGTAGGGGTTTCTCGTAATAAGTAAAAACTAAACTATTTCTCATGATTTAACTCTCTGATTTGGTGAGTATATGAATATCCTTGTACATTTATGTCAGCTTGTTCATTGTTTTCTTGTAAATCTCGTTTTACAAACAAAGTTCACTATTTTATACATCCATGTCAGTGTATTGTTGTTTAAATCCTTTGATTAATAATGGTGGTGTTCTCTAGTTTTTGTCTTTATTATGCTTGCAACTATTTGACTCACCTGATGTTGTGAAAACAAAAGTATGAATTTAAAATATATTGTTGGGAGATATATATATTTAAAAACATAGTTTTGTAATATTATATCAAACTTAGAGAAATAGTGTGGTGGTATAATTTTGGGCTCCCACACTATAGACTTGGGTTCAAGTCTCACCCCATGCATTTGAATAGGTATATTTATATATCTATAATATTTATTAAAAATCCGGGAGAGCGGGGCCTTGGGGTCTTGGGAGGTCTGGTGATTCAGAAACTGATTTTTTTGCAGGTTTTAACTCTTGATTTCCAAAACGGTTTTTGTACTTAATATTCTCTAATTAACTCTATTAATTTTTGGTAATTATATTGTTACCGTTTTCTCGATCAATTATGGAGGATTTTGATGAGCACTAATTACGAATTTATATTCATTAAAACCGTATTGATTTCTTTTTGAGTTATAAAAGAACAATTCGAGAAGATGAAATACGATTGTTTTTCATCTATTTTTGAGTACTGAGCAAGTGAAGAAAGGGTAGTTGTTGGTTCGATTTCTCATAGTGCAGAGAAATCGAATAAGAGAGTTTATCAGCTGTTTTATCCCATAGGTGTTCGACAATTTTTTGACTGCTAGCACAATCAAGAGACAGAGTCGCGAAATACCTTAAAGATAGCGACCTAGTCCGCGACTCACTGCTTGAGATCCGATTTCATTATTTCTTCATTGTTTCCAACAATTTTAAGGTAATTGATTTTGCTATGGAGGTTGAAAGGAAGCGTTGATGATACCAACAAGCCATTCAAATTTGAAGGGCTGCATTTGAAGATGGAAGTCAAGATGTTCTTTTATCTCAAACTCATGAAGTCGCATATGATTGTGTCGAGTGTTCATCCCGGAACCATGGAACACAAGCCATCGATAAAACTTCTATGGCCGACAAGATCATGGCATTTGCGCCGATGATGGTGTCATTGCCATCGATCCATCTCCTTCTCGATGGTGCCAAAGATGCTGTTTCTCAAACCGATGAGGAGAAACAAAAAGGCCATTGACAAATGGATCGATGGCGACTTTGATTGCAAAAACTACATTCTTAACGCATTATCTGATGATTTATATGAGTATTATTCAACTTTTGAAACTGCTAAATATGTGTGGGATGCATTACAGAAAAAATACGACACCGAGGAAGCTGGCTCAAAGAAGTATGCTGTGAGCCGGTATTTGAGATACCAAATGGTGGATGATAGGTCAGTTGTTGCACAGGCTCATGAACTTCAAAAAATTTACCACGAAATGTGGTCAAGGTATGAAAGCTGATGAACAATTTCAAGTTTTCGTAATGATTGACAAGTTACCACCTAGTCGAAAGATTTTCGTAATACTTTGCGTCACAAGACTAAAGAATTTTCTCTTGAAAGTTTGATTGTTAAGCTCGGGGTTGAGGAATAAGCTCCCGGAAACAAGATAAGAAGGAAGAGATTCTCATTGTTTCTAACAATAAGACTCATCCAAGTTTGAAACCTAAGAAAGGGATATGAAACCTAACCCGAACCAAAAGAAAGGAGGAAGGCCTAATCAAAACAAGAACCAACACCCATCGAAAAATGGACAGAATTCCAATTGAAGTTTCTTTGTTATACCTCGCGGTAAACCCAAACCACATGGCTAGGAATTTGCAGGGTTTAACAAGGAAAAGAATAACGCACAAGCTAATGCCGTGGGTGACGTTATAATTGCCATGGTCTCGATCCGAGTTCTTCATGGTTGGTGGATCCGATAGGTGGTGGATAGACAAGGTGGTGCTTCGCGTCATTGTTGTTTTGATAGGTCCATGTTTAAGACTTATGCTGAAACAAAGGATAAGAAAGTGTTGTTGGGAGACTCTCACAAAGACTGTGGTGAAAGGTTCCTACGGTGAGAGTTGAAGTTTACTCGGGAAGACACTTATCTTTGAAAGATGTCCTTCACACTCCGAAATGAGAAAGAACCTTGTTTCCGCTATCTTCTCAACAAGGTGGGTTGTATCAAACTATTGGGTCCGATGTTTACACTATAACTAAGAATAAGAATTTTGTAGGAAAGGGTTATGTTGCGATGGAATGTTTAAGTTTAATGTTGATGTTATGAATAAAATTGATTCTTCTCGCTTATATGGTTTGCAATTTTAATGTTTGGCATGGTAGGCTTTGTCATGTGGGTAAAAAGTTAGTAAATAACATGAGCAAGTTAGGTGTCCTTCCCGAATTTTCCGAAAATGAATTTGAAAAATGTGAATACCTGCAGTCAAGCAAAAATAACTAAGACTTCACATAAATCATTGTAAGAGAATCCCAACCACTAGACTTAATACATTCTGATTTGTGTGAATATGAAGGTATCCTAACTAGAAATGGGAAGAGATATATAATAACGTTTATTGATGATTGTTCTAATTATACGTATGTTTATTTGCTGAGCCATAAGAATGAAGCTATTGAAAAGTTTAAAATTTTTATTGTCAAAATTGAAAATCAATTTGGTAGAAAAATTAAGAGGTTTCGTAGTGATAGAGGCAATCGAATATGATTCGCTCCTTTTACACTAAATTTATCAAACTAATGGCATAATACATGAAAGAACTGCTCCATATAATCCTCAAATGAATGGAAAAGTGAAAGAAAGAATCGTACACTCGATAGAACTTTTTGTTGCTTGTTTGCTTAGTTTAAGTGTGCTTCTCATTGGTGGGGTGAATGTTTGTTGACTGCTTGCCATGTTTTGAATCGCATTCCCAATAATAAAACCATGATATCTCCTTAATTATGAACTTTTGGAGAAATAGAAAACCTAATGTATCTTATTTTAGAGTTTGGGGCTGTTTGGCTTTTGTTAGGAAACCCGATCCTAAAAGACATAAGTTAGAAAGTAGAGCTTATGAATGTGTTTTTATTGGTTATGCTCAAAACAAGAAAGCTTATAGGTTCTTTGATATTAATAATAAGGTTATTATTGAATCATTGATGTTGACTTCTTTGAAGATAGATTTCCTTTTAAATCTAGAATTAGCGGGGTAATACACCTAGCACTTTACCTAGTGTTGATTCCGAGTCTAGATTAGAAGAACCTAGAAGTGAAGAAACTAGGATCACCGAATTTGAACCTAGATGCAAAGAAAAGAGCTAGGACTGAGACAAAAGATAAAAATCCTGATTTTGAATTTTACGCTATGAAGAAAAAGAACCTTCTAATTTACAAGAGGCGTTTAGTTCTCACAGCAGTCTCAGTTTCGGCAAGAAGTCGTAGATAATGAATGGGATTCTCACATGTCTAATGGAACTTGAGTTATGTAGATTTACCTCTGGTTGTAAGCCAATAGGTTGTAAATGGGTCTTGAAAAGGAAACTCAAACTGATGGAACAATAGATAAGCATAAGGCTAGACTGGTTGCCAAAGGTTATAGGCAATGAGAGAACGTAGACTTTTTTGATACTTATTCTCCCGTTACTAGATTAACATCTATACGTGTTTTGATTGTCAGTTGCTGCTACTCATAATCTTGTTATTCATCAAATGGATGTTAAAACCGCTTTTGAATGGTGAACTAGAAGAGGAAATTTACATGGAACAACCGAAGGTTTTGTAATTCTGGACAAGAACATAAAGTATGTAAGCTAGAAAAATCTCTTTATGGTTTGAAACAAGCACCTAAACAATGGCATGAGAAATTTGATAATTTAATGATTTCAAGTAACTGAGAATAAATGAGGGTGACAAATGCATCTACTATAAACTGAGAATGATGTATGTGTGATTGTTTGCTTGTATGTGGATGATTTGCTAATATTTGGTTTCAGTTTATCATTGTCAATGAAACTAAAAGCATGCTTAGTTCGAATTTTGACATGAAAGATTTGGGTGAAGCTAGTGTAATCTTGGGAATCAAAATAACTAGAACTAATAGTGGTATTTGTTTGGATCAATCTCACTACATTGAAAAAATCCTAAAGAATTATGAATATTTTGATTATAAACCTCGTTTGTACTCCTTTTGATCCTACCGTGAAATTGTTAAGGAACACTGGAGAAAGTGTTAGACAATTTGAATATCTGCTAGTATAATAGGCGATCTGCGTTATGCAGTGTGATTGTACTAGACCAGACATTGCGTATGCGGTGGGAGTTCTGTGCAGGTTTACCAAGAATCCTAGTTTGAAACACTGGGATCTTGTTGAGAGGGTTATACAAGTATCTAAAAAGAACCACAAACCTAGGATTACACTATCAAAGGTATCCCGCGGTCCTTGAAGGATTTAGCGATGCTAATTGGAATATTCTTTCAGATGATTCCAAGTCCACCAGCGGATATGTTTTTACTATTGCTGGGGGCGCTGTATCTTGGAGATCAAAGAAACAGACAATTATAGCCCAATCTACGATGGAGGCTGAATTGATAGCAGTAGAAGCAGCTAGTGAAGAGGCAGGATGGCTGAAATGTCTGTTGTCGACATTCCAAAGTATGGGAAAACCAATACCGGCCACTTTGATCTATTGCGATAAGTACCGCTGACTATCGGAGTAGTAGATAATTGTTATAATAACAATAAGAATCGACATATACGTCAAAGCACGACATGCTTAGAGAATTTCTCACAACTGGTGTTGTAAGAATAGATCATGTAAGATCTGAAGGAAATATAGCTGACACTTTTGACGAAAGGGTTAGCTAGAGAAAAGGTATGGAAATTTTCTAGAAGTATGGGACTTAGGCTCGTGGAGAATTTGAGTCATTTGTAATGGATACCCAACCTAGATAGGTTCAAAGGACTAGACGAAGTTACAAATGATATGATAGAGTCATGCACTCCCATAGCATGATATCCCGAAGTGGGAAACAAAGTTGAGTATTTAACTCTTAATGATTCTATAGCTCTTAAGTTAGAGTGGGATACACATGGAGTATTCTTGATAGACTCACCTATACGAATGTGAAGGTATGGTTTCCATGAGAAATTGGGCATTTCTCTAGATCATTTGTTAAAAAAAAGGGATAAGCACATGGCCTTAATGTGCGAACTTAAGGACTTTACTCTAGAAATAGTTGTGTGTGCTAAATAATCTAATATTAGTTAGAGTTCAAGACGCAAGTCACTCTAGTCACCTGTACTTAGAAAATTTAACACTATGCAGAGGTTCAAGTCTAAAGGCACCTTTGCGGATGCACAACTATACAACACTTGCTCAATGTTTTAAAATATAAGTGGGGATTGTTGGGAGATATATATATTTAAAAACATAGTTTTGTAATATTATATCAAACTTAGAGAAATAGTGTGGTGGTATAATTTTGGGCTCCACACTATAGACTTGGGTTCAAGTCTCACCCCATGCATTTGAATAGGTATATTTATATATCTATAATATTTATTAAAAATCCTGGAGAGCGGGGCCTTGGGGTCTTGGGAGGGTCAGTGATTTGAAACTGATTTTTTAGTGTTTTAACTCTTGATTTCCAAAACGGTTTTTGTACTTAATATTCTCTAATTAACTCTATTAATTTTTGGTAATTATATTGTATACTGTTTTCGATCATTATAGAGGATTTTCAAAGTGAGCACTAATTACGAATTTATATTCATTAAAACCGTATTGATTTCTTTTTGAGTTATAAAAGAACAGTTTACGGAGAAGATGAAATACTGATTGTTTTTCATCTATTTTTGAGTATCACCGAGCAAGTGAAGAAAGGGTAGTTGTTGGTTCGATTTCTCATAGTGGAGAAATCGAATAAGAGAGTTTATCACTATTTTTATCCCATAGGTGTTCGACAATTTTTTGATTGCTAGCACAATCAAGAGGCAGGTCGCAAATACCTTAAAGATAGCGACCTAGTCCGCGACTCAGCTGTTTGAGATCCGATTTCATTATTTCTTCATTGTTTCCAACATATATTAATTAAGGTTTTCACTTCCCTCTCTCTGTACCTTACCAAACAAATAAAAAAAAAAAAAAAGAAACCAAAGCCTTTGTTTATTTGCATCTTTCTTTTAAAAACAAAACATCTAAAAATCTTTTGGTTTGGAATAATAGAGAGTAAAAGTATTTTGTCCTCTAGCCCTTGTCTTCTTTTACAAATCCACCAACAACTATTTTGACTTGTCTGTTTTGTGAACCAAGAGTAAGCCTCTCCATTTTGAAAACAAAGTGCAGAATTTATTAAGGCTTTGTCTTTTATCTCATGTGATACTACTAGACACTGTTCCCAACAAAGAAGTACTACTTGTTTGGATTTTTTGTAAACACCCAACTTTTCTATTCCATTAAATTCTTAGTGATCCTTTTTGTATAAAATGTACAATATACTCTCTCCACTCGTTTACTGATCTTTTGGACGTCATTTTATAAGTAGAAAATTATTTTCATTCCACATAATCGAGTCGAAATACTCTTTGGCTTTAAGTGTCAGTATAATGAAATGATTATATGTTCTTATTCAGTCAGTGATTTGACGCAGTGATGTTATTTCGATTGGTGAAGTCTGTCTAGGGGTGTACAGATGATTTCTGGCTTGGGTATAAATGCATGTTGTTTATTATTATAAATATTATATAGATTCATTGATTTGTTTGCCGGACGTGTTTGAGTTTTGTACGTGTCCAGTGTACAAGTGAGGAAGGAATTTTGGATATTCTTTCTTCTTTGAAATGTCGAGGCCTTTATGGCATCCCACCACCGGTGGCTACCACAGGAAGACTGCTCGGGAACACTATGGTTTGTTACCTAATAACTCGACACTAGATTAGGACCTACAATTATAGGTTGACTTATGTGAGTAAAAGGTGTAAGTAATTTGAAGATTTTGACTTGCATGGGTTTAATTATTTTTATCCATTTGCATGGTTTAATTTTCGGTGCACTATATTATTTTTTGAGATTCCTACTGAGCTGTGGTTGCTCACCCCAAATTCCTTTTCCTCTCCCACAGAGTTTGAGGAGCAGTTAGCGCAGTAAGCGCACTTGGAAGCTTACGACATAGTACTCAGATGTTAGTATTCTCGCAAGACACTACTATATGATATCACAGGGATATTGGGTATTTTTGTTGGTTATCATTTTATCATTTGTGGTTTCTTTTTTTATTATTTTATTAAGAGACATTGTTTAGTTTTCAAATAATTATTTTATTCTATGACTTTGGAACATCTTTAATAATTATTATTTGGAACCCTTTTTATTGGACTTCAATTTGGAAAGAAATTAGATTATGCAGTCTTTATTCATTTTGTACTTTTATTTTCTTTTATTATTATTCTGAAAAAAAAAAATTTAGTCTTTCCATAGTCATGACTCAAGAATCCGGTCTTGCTAGTTGGGTTGGACTTGATCCATTGGGTCAAATCCACTCAATAGAAGCCCGAATTTTTGCGGTCGTGACATTTGCCAGTCTCCACTTTCGCGTATGCACGAAAGGACTTTGAAATCAATTAGTTTGTGCCCGAGGCGGCTCCCTTGCGTCCAATAGAATAATTTCTACACGCTTTATGTATCCTGCTCTTCCTGTTCTATTGTAGTTATCGCGGTGAAAAATAAAGTGTAATTTTGGTTAAGATGTCAACAGTTCCTGCGGTACCGAGGGATGGGAGTAATTCCAAGCCAAACATAGATGACGAGTTCTTCACGGCATCGGTCACATTAGGAGAAACCATCCCCAATACGTGTCGATCCTTCCGGCCGCCCCTGGAAGCGGAGGAGAGGATCGATCGGTTCGGCCAGAGGCGTAATAAGGTTTTTTTCTTGAGAGGAAAGAATATCGTGCCTCTTCTATCGACTTTAAAATCCCCGCAAGTCCGTTGCGTTTCTTTGAGAAATAGACGCGATTTATGAAGGACCAGAACCCGTAAAGACCAATTTGACCGGGCGCAGATTGTCGACGCCCCATGGGCTTCCGCAGTGATGCTTCAAATTAGGAAAGACATTCCAGGGTTGGTTGCTTTGTGTCCATGGTGTCCAGACACCCATACGGCCATATGCAGGTGGGGCGAAATGACCATTTCTTTGGCGAGCGTGGCTGTGCTGCTAAATCATCCTGTAATTGGAAACCTCGATGTCAAGCTGTCTGCAGACGAAGAAGAAATTCGCGCCACCCTAGTTGTGAAGCCAAATGCATTCGTTCGGAAGGAAAACGAGACGAAGTACTTTTATGACTGGTGGGTGTCTCAGTGGTTTCCTGACGAGTTGGAATCGATCCAGAAGAATAGCGTACTTCATGTCGCGGCGTTCTTGGCTCTTTGGCTATCCAGGGATATTTTTGACGACGGCTCGGGAAAGAAAGAGATAAGACAGAACTTATCATATTTGACATAAAATTAGCAAAGGGTGTCGCTCTCCCCTCGGTGGTTTGTTTCTTGGTTCTATGTATGCACACACAGATCCGCCGGTTTCGGACATGCGCGCCTCGAACGGCCATATGAAAGTGGATTCGTATGTTCATGCCGCCTTTCTCCAGTGCATGGTTGGGGAGCATTTCGAGAAGTATTCCCCGAAACCGTTGGCTATACTTCCCGAGTCTTGGGGTGGCTCCGCACTGCGTTGGTCGAACAGGCGCCGAAAATCGGGTCCAAGGCGATTAAGTTTCTTGACAACTCGTATGAGGTTAATTTTCGTCCATGGGCTCCCGGTGCATGCGTCCATAACTCCAGGATTAGTACCTTTGCTCGCTTCGAATATGTCTTTGTCTTCGATGAGGAGGGCCGAGCGTTGGAGAGATGGTGTTCATGCGTAGCGCACGCCCGGCCACGTGCCATCCTTTTTCGAGGAGCTTGCAAAGACCTCTTACAATGTCGATAGCGGCCGCTCGACATATGGGTTTTGACCAAGGGGTCCCAACCCGATTGTCAAGAAATCCCATTATCAACTGTTCTCGATGCTAGTGCTCTTGTGTCGGGTAAAAGTCTCCGCCTTTCCTCGCGGAACGGAATCCATCAACGACCTCCAAATACATCATATTTTTGGCGGGATGAGTTTCTTGCTATTCATGGATTTGTGAATGATGTGGTACAGAATCGTCGGATAAGCCTTCTCTTGCGGTTTTAGCTTTAACATCCATCGCCGAGGGGTCCCAAGCGAAAATCCGTTAGTCCAAATGAAAATAGTCCCCGGTGAAGGAACGAAGATTTAAAGATCGTGCGGGCGGCTTTGATCGGACTCCACGGTTCGCCGACTTTTAGTTCATCCAATATGCGGGTACGTACGGCTCTCCTCTTGACCTTGGCCTGGATAGTTTATTTCCTTGTTCCTTTTCTGAGAATGAGCCCTTGTATTCTGTCCAGGGTCTCAGTAGTACGAACGCCCTTGAAAAACTTGTGAGCAGTCAGAAAACATCATTTTTTGAGACAAAGAGTGGCGTTACAGAGCCTACCCATGATGACGCGGAACTCAAAAAGGATGAGAGTTCAGGGTCTAGGGGTGGCGAGAGCAATTCTTCCGACAAAGATGTTGAATCTTCGCCTAGTCGTCTAAAACTAAATTTTGATTTTTAGGAGGAAACCGTTCGGGATAATCTTGAAGTGGAAGACCACCGAGTAAAGGCGTAGTCGTAATTCCCACTCCAAGGAAACTGTGCCAGCTAGCGACTTGGACATTGAGATTCATCGTCCCGAGGGTGCCGCCTTGACTGGTGGAAGAGAGCACTTGGGGTGAAATCGTAGTTAGGGATCTCCTGCCAGTTGTTGATTCAGTTGCAGGTTCCACCTTCAATTCTCCGATTTGGCCCCTTTCCCAGGCCATGTGTTGATTGGTGGATTTAGCGTGCCAGCTAAACATGCGACATTGTACACCAAGATTTGGGAAAGCTATGGTCATATTACCACGACTAAGAAGATCACTAGTCGACATGTGTTGGTCAAGCGTGTGGAGGAAGCCTTGTATTCGATTGATGAGATGTGCAACGTGACTGGTCATACAATTTCTGAGGATGTAATCTCGAAATTTGGGAAGTTCCATCGTGACATGTGCGTGGGATTCTAATTCAACATTCCTTGGTTCGTTGAAGGTCTCTACGATGTTTAAAGGTCGTTGGTTGGAGTTAAATGTTGAAATTCCTTCCGCGGACATGATGAAGAAGCAGGAAGAGGAATTCAAGAAGTTGTGCAGGAAGCTGAAACTTAAGAGGGTGGCTCTCCAAAGCACGAGGGAGGCCTTTGACAAAAGGAGAAAGCCTCTGCTGGAAAACTTCCCTTGAATATATATCTGTCTTCTGGACCTCTTATCTTTAGGTTTTTTTTTTATGAAAGGCAAATGAGACGCCTGGTTTTGGTTTTTGATTTTCTGGATTTTCTCGGGTTAATAGATGAATGCTACCTTGACGGTTTTGGATTATATATTTTTTTTTTTTGAATGAAATGTTTAGAATTGAATTGTCTTTTGGCTGTGAATGAAAGTGACGCAGACATCCCAGAAAACCATGGAACCGTGTGTTGGTAGATGACATGGGATGAAACATGGCTATAGGTTTTATCAGAACTTGAAAAAGCAAACCACGTATTTTTGTCTAGATATAAGACTTACTCGGTTTCGCAGGTCTTCTGATGAGAATAAACTTTCCGGGTGTAGGACCAAGTTTTTTTTTTTTTGAGAAACATGGTCATGGGAAGTCCCCAGTCTTCCGAGTCGTTGCTGAGTTGTCCGATAACTGCGCCGTTAATCCCTGGGCGGATCGTTTTGCTTCAGCCTCTGAGAAGTCCCCAGTCATCCCTTGTCGTGTCATGAATGATAATCCAGCCGTCGAGTAACTGAATCGGAGTGGATCTCCTTCCTATACCATCTTGACGTGTGGGTCGAAGAATGAGATCGCTGGTTGAAAATTGACATTGTAACCGAAAGATCGAACCTCCCGCTATGGTCGCCAATTGTTTGTAGGTGAAAATGATTTCTGCTGATTTCGGTAATTGCGGGTGTGCAGGTGGGAAATAATTTAAACCCTAAACAATGTACTGCAAGGGAGTACTTTAGATTCGAGAGAACAATCTGTACAAGTCCAGCCTAAACCAAGAAATGGCCGTTCCAGACTTGCTTCGGTCACAAAGTGGAGGAGAATAGGTTGGTTATGGGGAGGGAAGCAAGGAAAGTGGTAAGACCAGAATAGTTGGGTTACTACGACTTGTTATCAGAAAAGTGAGAGAGCTCCCAAGGTGATCTAGCAAGTAAGTATTTCTGAGTGTCGTATCTCCCGTATGAACTTTTTGTTCAATGGAAATAGGTAAGACCTATTTATACAAGTCGGAGTAAAAACGTACCCTGGTCTCATTAAGGAGTGAGGAAGTAAATGGGAGGAGGTGGTAACCGTATGCATGGAATTGATGTTCCATAAAGTGGTTAACGCATGAAACTGCTAACGTTATGGAATTGATGTCCCATAAAGTTGTTAACGCATGTGCTTTATGTCCCATGAACGTTTCACACATAACTTCCTTATTTTCTAACTACCTCACCCTTATGACACTTACTTATGACGGGCGTAGTGTACGCCGCACGATGTAAACCGCCAAACCAATACCCAAAAAGGATCCCTCAGTTTGTGTTGATGTCTCGAATGTTTTGGAAAACATATAGCACTTTGTTGTGGCTTGGCAAGTCAAGCTCGGGAAACTTGTCATCCTGGTGACCTTCGACGGTCGAGATTTTGCATCTTGAGAGGAGGGGCAATCGTTGATCGTTGCACGCCTTCGTTTTGGTAGCCGCTTAGTGAGGGCCAACGTGGTGGCGCGGCTAGGTTGGCATGGAAAGGTTTGGCGTGGCCAAACTTAGGTTTTCGGGCCAAAGGTTACCATGTGTCGTCTGGTAACCTTGGATGGCTAGGATTTGGTCCTGGGATTGAAGGGCAACCGTTGATCGTTGCACGCCTTCGTTATGGTAGCCGCGTAGTGAGGTCCAATATGGTGGCACGGCTAGGTTGGCATGGCAAGGTTTGGCGTGGCCAAACTTAGTTTTTCGGGCCAAAGGTTACCATGTGTCATCTGGTAACCGTGGATGGCTAGGATTTGCTCCACGGGATTGAAGGGCAACCATTGATTGTTGCACGCCTTCATTTTGGTATCCGCGTAGTGAGGGACAACGTGGTGGCGCGGCTAGGTTGGCATGTCGTTGGCATGGAAAGGTTTGGCGTTGCCAAACTTAGGTTTTCGGGACAAAGGTTACCATGTGTCATCCGGTAACCTTGGATGGCTAGGATTTGCTCCTGGGTTTGAAGGGCAATTGATTGTTGCACGCTTTCGTTTTGGTGGTCGCGTTGGGAAGGCCAACAGGTGGCGCGGCTAAGGTGTGGTTAGGCTTGGCATGTGGGGCCAAGGGTTAGCCTTAAGCGTGGCTAGCTTTGGCTAGGTGCGATTTTTGCTTGGCATGTGGGGCCAAGGGTATGCCATGGGCGTATGGCGTGGCTAGGGCCAAGGAAATGGCGTTTGGCTTGGCATGATGTGACTAACATGGCTAGGGCCAATGCAAAGTGCGTTTGGCATGGAGCGGCTAGCTTGGCTAGGTTTGGTTTGGCTTGGAATGTAGGGCCAAGGGTTTGCCATGGGCGCATGGCGTGGCTAGGGCCAAGGCAAGGGCGTTTGGCTTGGCATGAGGGGACAAGGGTTTTCCATAGGCGCATGGCGTCGCTAGCTTGGGCTAGGTGCGGTTTCGGCTTGGCATGTGGGGCCAAGGGTTTGCCATAGGCGCATGGAGTGACTAGCTTGGGCTAGGTGCGGTTTTGGCTTGGCATGTGGTGCCAAGGGTTTGCCATAGGCGCATGGCGTGACTAGCTTGGGATAGGTACGTGACCAAGCTAGGGTTTTTGGGAAAAGGTCGTTTGGTAACCTTAGACGCACGCATTTGCTCCCGGGATTGAAGGGAAACCGTTGATTGTTGCACGCCTTCGTTTTTTTGATAGTCGTGTAGTGAAGGCCAGTATGGTGGCGCAGTATGAGGACATGGCGAGGTGCGTTTGGCATGGCGCAGAGGTGTGGCTGGCATGATTTGCCATTGGCACGGAGGTGCGGCTAGCATGGCTCGCATGATTTGGCGCGGTCGGTGTGGCTGGCATGATTTTCCATTGGCACAGAGGTACGGCTAGCATGGTTGGCATGCTTTGGCGCGATAGGTGTGGCTGGCATGATTTGCCATTGGCACGGAGGTGCGGCTAGCATGGCCTGGAATGCTTTGGCGCGGTCGCGCGGTGGCTGGCATGATTTGCCATTGGCACAAGGTGCGGCTAGCATGGTCGGCATGCTTTGGCGCGGTCGGTGTGGTCTGGCATGATTTGGCCGTTGGCACGGAGGTGCGGCTAGCATGGTTGGCATTCTTTGGCGCGGGTCGGTGTGGTCGGGCATGATTTTCCATTGGCACAGAGGTGCGGCTAGCATGGTTGGCATGCTTTGGCGCGGTCGGTGTGGCTGGCATGATTTTCCATTGGCACGGAGGTGCGGCTAGCATGGTTGGCATGCTTTGGCGCGGTCGGTGTGGCTGGCATGATTTTCCATTGGCACGGAGGTGCGGCTAGCATGGTTGGCATGCTTTGGCGCGGTCGGTGTGGCTGGCATGATTTGCCATTGGCAAAGAGGGGATTTAGGGTTTGGCTTGTCGTAATCCTAATTTTAAAAAGATACCCCGATAATTATTTAGGGACACATTAAAGGTTTCAGTAAATGTGCCTAGTAAATGCTTGTTACTTTAAATGTTGTGACATCAATGCTCGCTAGGGGTTTAGGGTTTTACGATTTTAACCCTAAGCTAAAAACCACCATCAACAGCAAGTTATCTGAAAAGTGAACTAGGAAGCACTTTTGTGATCTGGAACCATCTAGCATAACTTTTATGGTTCACCTTACTTCAGCTTCTTTACATTCAGTTAATGTTAAATCTTGAGTTTTGTGGAGTTGACATTCCATTGGCAGTTTCACATTGAAAATCCTAGTGCTTTAACTTGGGGGAGTCGGTCATGCATTGTGGAGTTCAGTTCGGTCCATTCTTATTGTTCCATTGTACTTCATTTATCCTTCTGTGTTGTATAAATTATTAGAAGAAATGATGAAATCATATATGGGGAGGGCATGCATGTTGAATCAATCAAGTCGTTTAACCATGAGAGCTGTAACTTGTATGTAATTCCTCTTACCACGACAAAGATGTGAAATGACTTTCCTCCAATCACTTGGGCTGGTTTTCTCCCTTTTATTAATCTGTAAGTGGGCTTTCGTTGGGCCCCTTTCGTAGTTTTATTCACTGTTTGAGTTTTGTTTCTTACTGCTTACGCTTTCATTTTGGAATATCGCGCAGTAAAAAAGAAAGAACGCGAAATTGGGGGATAAAAAAAGGAATTGGGGATATAAGAAAAGGACAAAAAGTGGATCAAGATATCAATTCGGGGTCACCCTTATCTAAGTATTTTACGTAATACCTAATCTATCCCTCACTAATCAGGATTAGTGATTAATAATAATTAGTAAAATCATAAGATTTTTTTATAAATGATTAGTGTGTGTTTTATTTGAATTTGGGTGAGTGAGGTGAGAGTAGAAGGAGGGAAAAATATTTTGAGAGAGAAATTTTTTTGGGAAAAATGGAGGATGATTGTGAAGAGAGAATTGCTGCTGTTGAATCTTTAGCTCAACTACAACAAGGAGCATATCTTGAATCTTCAGCTAACGACAACAACTCTCAATTGCAACTATTTGTTGAGACAACACCCTTGAATGATTATTTTTACGAGTATGGAGAGTTTATTGAAGAACCAACACAAGAAAGTAAACTTGCACAACATACTAGCATCCCCAACACACAGGTAAAGCTGCTAAGATGTTGAAAAATCGAATTTTTTCTTTAAACCCGCCATTTTTTCAACTGAAAAACCTAGGTGCCTGCATGGTGGTTGTATGAATTCCATGCCGGTAGTCAAGTTACCGGCATGGTATGCGAACTATGACCATGCCGGTAGTAAGGGTACCGGCATGGCATACTACGACCATGCCGGTAGACCGATATCCCCCATTCTGAATATTGATCCGGCATAGAATTATTCTAAACAACTATGCCGGTACTCAGTTAACCTTTTTACCTACCAAGGAATATACTACGGAATATTCAACCGGCATGGTTCAATTGATAGGTTATCATGCTGGTACTGCATGAAAAACATACGGGAAACATTACCATCAATATCGATAATGCCGGCATTAAAACCGGCGTTGTTCAGTTACAACTTTTACATGTCGGCACCTACAGAAAAACAGGCAGAAATAAATGTTCCAAAGCTAAATTCCGGCATTCAATATCAAATATATGCAATGCCGGTATCGTGTGCGGATTAGGACAATCAATTACGAATGCCGGCACTCGTGCTTAGGCGTTGTTTTCTAATGAAACATTTATGCGGGGAATAGGTTTCAAGTTTGGTCTTAGATTTTGGTTAACTTAGACTATGCTTGGGAACAATGGTCGAGCATGTCGGTACGGGTTTCCGGCATAGTGTTGTAATTGTGTTTGGAACTAATTTTCATTCGATCTTTAGGTGGTGACATATATTGATCGAATGAAAATACTATAAAATCCCTCCGGTATGTGACCAAAGAATACTTTTCACCTAGTATCTTGAACTTTACTAATGGATTGCTAGTAATGAACCTTCTAATGAATGCGAAATTTTTCTTATGTAGGGAATAACAGATCGAATGGAATCAATCGCTTGGGCTAAAGAGACGGCTCTTAAGAACATGTGTGTGTTGGTAAGGAATACCGAAGGTTCGAAGAGGCGTTTTGAGATGGATTGCGAGAGAAGTGGGAAATACAAGGAGAAGAATAGGCACAAGAGAAAGGATTATGTATATCCAAAGAAGACTAATAGGGTATACAAGACTCGTACGAGGAAGAATAATTGCCCGTTTAAGCTTGTATTCCATTTAAATGACATAAACAATTGGGATTGTGAGGTTTTGTGTGTCTGTCATAACCACCGGGATCCGAAAGATTTTGTTGGTCACTCCTTAGTTGCGAAGCTAAAACCTGACGAGTTCGAGGATGTAAAGAGATTGACCAAAGCACTTATCAAACCGAGATAAATTCTCAGAGGCTTCAAGGAAAAGGATGAGACTAACGTGTCTTCTCTACGTACAATTTATGCCGCAAAATCAACTATTATAAGGGTGGAATGGTAAGGGAGGAGCGTTATGCAATAATTTGAGAAGATAGTTTGGGATCACAACTACACGCGTATCATTAAAAGAGGACCGGACGAGAAGCCCCTTCAAATATTCATTTCGCATCCTTTGCTATCACAATTGGCAAATACATGTTGTGGTGTTCTTTTGATGGATTGCACCTACAAGACAAACAAATACAATATGCCGTTGTTCAACATCGTGGGGAAAACCTCGGACAAGGTAACATTCACATTGGCTTGGTGCTTAATGGAAAACGAGAGGGACTATAATTATCATTGGGCATTACGACAATTGAAATTCTTCTTCGGGGAAAATCAACTTCCGAGGGTCATCGTAACCGATAACGATGACGCATTAATGAAAGAAATATCCGACGTCTTCCCGGACGCACAAAATTTCCTATGTACATATCATATACATCAAAATATCATAAAAACTTGCCATGCCTTGTTTGAACCCGCAAAGGCGGATATTAAGAAGAGAATGATGGTACAACTAGAGGAAGATGTTCGAAAGAACAAACTATCCCCCGAATAAGAAGAAGATGAGAGAGGCAAGATAAAGGAGCGAGTTGACAAAGAACATGCGAAAAATCATAAAAAGTGGTTGGAATTTCTAAGAGATTGGGAGAAATTTTATTGGTCTCTTACCGAGGTTATGTACGAAAAGAGATTGTAGAACTTTATTGTCGATTGGAACGAAGTTTATCCGACTGCCGTCTGTTATTGTCGGACTCAATGGTTGGATAAGTTCAAGTAAAAATTTGTGCATGCATGGAAAAACCGGTATTGACACTTCAAGAGTGAAGCAACTAGTGCAGCTGAGGCCGCTCATGGGAGATTTAAAGATCTCATCCAGTCCGGTCAAGGCAATGTGGTTACGGTCACCGAGGCAATGGAGCAATACTTTAAGCAAGATATCAATAGGATCAAGGATGCTTTTGAGAAAAGCTCGATGGAAAGGATGACTCAATTTCTTTGTTATGGTAAGTTGCTCCAAGGAATAAAATTCAACGTATCTCATTGGGCAGTAAAACATATGATGAGACAAATGGAATATGAGAAAAATTACGGAAACCCGGGCGATGTGTGTATTTGTCCCGACATGTCTTCATTGGGGCTTCCGTGTCGTCATATGCTTGTGAAGTATGAAGAAGTGATACCTATTGAGGTTATTGATCCGTTTTGGAAGCAACTATCTTTCGACCAACACCCCCCCTCCCCCTTCGGGAGATCCCTGGGCAATCTCCATGGGATACGAACGAAGCAAAGGAATTCTTCGAAGCTTACTCACGTGGCAACTCGGTAAGCCGACAAGTCATGTTGAGCCAACTAAGGCTAATTACTCGTCCATGGATCGAAAAAAGCGAAGAGCCAAGAAAGGGAGATCCAATAGGTAGACCACAAATTAAAACAAAAAGGAAAAAAAACTAATGGTAGAATTAAAAGAAATGACTCAATGTGAAGAAGAACTCGCGGCAAGTAAGAAACGAGATCTAACCGCATGTGAGATTTCGGAACAAAGGTTCGTGGAAGCGCAGGTTCCAAACAAAAGAGGTAGGCCAAGGAAGGAACCGCTAAGCCAACAACAAACGAAGGAATCCGTATCACACCAAAATCCAACTCATCGGAGGTTCCAAATAAGAGGGTAGGCCGCAAAAGGTATCATCATCAAGTGACAAAGAACAACAAGGTGAGCTTTGGAAGCCATACCCATAGTCGATCTAGCGGAGGTTCCATGGAAAAAGGGTAGACGCCAAAGGTATCATCATCAAGTGACAAAGAACAACAAGGTGAGCTTTCCGAATCCATACCCATAGTCGATCTAGCGGAGGTTCCAAGGAAAAGGGGTAGGCCGCCAAAGGTATCATCATCAAGTGACAAAGAACAATAAGGTGAGCTTTCCGAAGCCATACTCATAGTCGATCTAGCGGAGGTTCCAAGGAAAAGGGGTAGGCCGCCAAAGGTATCATCATCAAGTGACAAAGAACAACAAGGTGACGAGGCAAAGGTGGTGACAAACCAAAGTAATAGAAAAGTTGACGTAGTTTTAGTTCGAAGGGGAGGGGGTAGGCCAAGGAAGTAAGGACTCCCATCACATATCGAAGACACTGCAAGTGTAGAGATTGCAGATGATGGTTTGGATATATTATTATTACAAAAGGGTAATATGAAGATGTATAAGGATCCCAGAGCTTGGGTAGGACAATTAGAAGTATCATACCAAGATACAGTCTTACATAGACCAACTTTCTGAGGTTATTCGCGAGTATATTTCATATACGGATGATGTCGACGGAGATGGAAATTGTAGCTATCATCTTTTGTGCAGGTGAACAATTAGGAATCTTTGACACGGCGGTTAGTAGAGGTATGACACCACGCCAATATGATAGAATGAGGATGGCCGAACAACTTGTGAACAAGAGGAGCTTTTATGAGAAATTGGTTGGTGTAGGCGAGGGGTTTGATGATATGCATGCTCAAGTATTGGGGCCCGAGCAACATATGAACTTTCTTCCTTCGAATATTGGATGAGAATGCCGCTTTGTGGGCATCTAATGGTGGATAAATTTATATGTGTTGTTCATTATTTTACCCCCACCGTAGAAGTAAAATTTACCCCAAAGTGGCAAAAATGCGAAGGATCCCTTAAGAAGAATGGTTGTTTTGGCGTTCGTGAACAGTAATCATTTTGTTATTCTAAAAGCTGAAAGAAAATTGTCCATTTCCACCTATCCGTGGGATGATTAAAAACAAGGGTATGGATCCCAATATCTGGAAGGGATGGATGGCATCGTATGAGGAGAATCACCAGTTTTGGGATGCATTGGCCTTATCAATAAAACCACTCCAAGAGGAGAAGATGCAACCCATTACGTGTGGAGGTGACGATGAGTAATTTGGATTTATGTGGTTCAGTAGTACGCAACCTTTTGTTTTTTTGGAAGTCTAAATTGTAAACATTAAATAATATTTTTATGCCCATGCCGGCATAGTTGTGTTTTATATTAACAATTCCGGAACTTGTGTACCGGCGTAGACTTTCGTTTAAAACCATGCCGGAAATGCAGACTAAACTTCCAGATAAACCAGTGACCTTTCCGGCATTGAAATTAACATCATTACTATGCCGGTTTAATGTCAAAATCATATTTGTCATGGAGAGTACAGAAAACCGGTATAGTATCCAAACACAGTTCAATGCCGGAACTCTGTCATTTAGAGAACCGGATTTTCTTTTACTGTTTTCGAGCATGCCGGTTCTGAAGAAAAAATTAAAAATTTAAGTGATCTGGGCACATTCAAACTCTGTAAAAGAACAAACTCCAAAGTTATGTGTGGTTCCAATCCGAAAACAAATCAAACATAAACCAAGTTAAGCAAAGAGTCTAGCAAGACACACAAACAAACACATTGTTCAAGACTTACAAACAAACATACCAAACTAATACTATAGAATAAACACACGATCACTCAATTCTTGGCTTCTTGTGTACCCTCTTCTTCCTTTCTCCCCACAAGTCTTTTGCCTTGGATCTTCAACTTTGTCCATCTTTTGCTACAAAGCGTTCTCCATTTCTTTCGGGTGACACCTCTCCTTTCTAGTTTTTTCTTAAAGAACTTTGACAAATTTCCAATCCGCTGACGCTGTTAAGGAAATTTTAAACATGTACTTAGTATGTTCAATTGTATAAGTTCATAGACATAGATTAAAAGAATGGAAATGAACAAGACGTACGTACCAACAACGTAACGAGCTGTACAAGTGGGTACAGTTTCCGGAGTTGTGGAGGGATGTGCTGGTGGTGGAGGAACAACTACGATATCCGGGCGTACAACATAAGGATGCATGAACTTCCGATGGCCTCTTAGGAAGGCTGGTTCACTCTCATAACCGTTCTCAGCCAATTCCCAATCAGCCTATCCTACACAAGTCTTTTTCTTCCCTTTCACTCCAATGTGCAAGAATAGGTTTTGGGTCGTAAACCACGAGAGTATGGTTATCATTTGATTGGCACTGAGGAAAGTCATGAGAGAATTTCTGATAAGATGTATCCATGAGATCTTTCGCTTGTACCCAAGTTGGCGCATTACACGGTGAGGGTTGTGCATAACAAATCCTTTTGGATGAAATAACGGTCCGTTGTAAAATGAAACATTGTCACGCCTTTGCAAGTGAACTCCGGGGCATTCCTATATGGATCAAACACAACATATAGGACATCCACCGAGTCCAAAGACAATCTCATTGCTAATAAACGTTTTTGTTATTGGGCCTTGGGGTATTGTCGAAGTAGTATTTCGACCTAGAGGACTATTCTCTTGATATTCGGTGAAAATCTTCAATCCTTTATACCGTATGAACAATTTTGTGAAGTGTTCATAAGCCCACACCTACGCCAATGAAAGATCGTTCCAATGAAATGTATAAGAAAATAAATAATTGGAAACCGACAAATTTAATGACAACAATCAAAAAATAAGTAGTTGACTATACCGAAGTACAGTGAAATTCCCATTAAATTGTGGCGTTCGCCTTAGATGCTCGACGCATTTCTCGCCGAGAAAATGTGCCAAGAAAGCGGTGCCCCATGAATACTCATGAACCTTTTCCAACGGATCCAAGTATTGTAGGTTGTTCATATGCACCCTATTACCATTGGCATCGGGAATATAGCTGAGCCCAAGATGAACAACATATAAGCGCGGCAGATTCTTTGGACTTGTTCTGGATTCAATTCCTTGTTCTTCGTGTTCCCAAACAATTCAACGAATTTGACGAATGTGATAGTCTTTGTATGGGAACGCCTTGTCTTGTACATAAGTTTGATAGATCCAGCAAGCCCAAGAGTGTTTTTAGGCAAATAAGAGTTGCGTGTTTATCGGTTCACCCCAATGTTTGCCATTATCGCGGTCTGGAATCATGTCATACTTATCAGGAAAGTGGGTTGGGGGTGCCTTTTCATTATCCTTAGGGGCTTCAACTCCGGCATCAGTCTGTCTAAGCCACCTGCTCGTTCAGGTACATGATATGTTTCCCACTCATCATCATCATCAACTGCTGGTTGGGTAGCTTATAGGTTGATCCCGAATTGTGACCTTAGCGATGGCCTGGGATCAGACGGCTACATCGAGAAGACTTACGTTTTGCTTCTAAAACAACTTTGCCTTTTCCTTTGTTCTTTTCTGCTGCTTTAGACCTATATTCCAATAGCAAACTGAGTTATATAATGACAACCGGCATAGAATTCGAACTTAACACCTGTCTTAGGCATTCTAATCAATTAAAATACCATGCTTCGGTTGTCTTTGAATTTTAGACAGAGAATGAACATTTTTTGCAACAGAAAACCGGCATAGTAAGTTAACATATAGACACTGCCAGCATTGAGAACCGACATTGTTAGATAGAAATTTTAAATAACGGTACTGTGGTATTTTAGTACAGAGATTTTAACAAAATAGGCTAATGAAAACGGTATAGTATTGATGAAATATACAAAGCCGGGAAAGGGAACCGGCATGGTATTCAATTAAATATGTATGCCGCTAAACGCATGCAATAAAATCGGGATTCAAGACATATAATATGGCATGATTTTCAAATTGTATTCTACCGCGAATCAAACATGCAACTGAGCTTCAAATTGGAATTTTAAAAATTACTTTTAGTGTAGTAGAAAGACTAAACAACATAATTTCACTTTGTGTTTTCTACTATGGGATAAACCCTAAAATTAAAAAAATTCAATTCAACATATACATCACTTACCTAAGCAAATTTGTTATTCTCGCCTTACCATCAGACTCTTCAGGCAGTTCTTGCGTTTTTTATTTCGATTTACCACCTTCATCAATAGATTCTTCAGGATTGGGTATGGGTTTTTCACGAGGTTTGGGACGACCCATTATCTTTGCTATAGAAGATGAAACAAAAAGGGAGATTGAAGATTGAATGATTTTCTTTCTATAACCGTCACTTAAATAGAATGAAGGAGTTTGTAACCGACGCATAAACTGGTATTAAGAATTTCAGTAAATCAGTCAAATAAGTGGGATAAAATAGTTTGTAACCGTCAAATAAGTGGAATGAATGAGTTTGTAACGCCATATAACTTGTGTTTGTACCGTCAGAATGTCGGCATGGAAAAATGGAACAATTCAATGCTGTATTATTCGACAATAAGTATTTGGTGATCACAATTCAACGGCGGCACAGGTAACGGTATAGTATTTGGTGTATTTGTCAATGCCAATGCCAGTAGGGGAAAGAAAATTGATGAAATAAATAACATTAACCACATAATCTTATGGAAATAAACTTAAAAACATTAACCCAAACTAATTGCAACTAACATCATTTCTTAAGGAAATAAACATAAACAACGTTACACATAAAATGACGTTATCTCAAGCCAATTGCAACTAACATCATTTCTTGGAACGAGATTCAATAAGCAAAGCAGCTTGAAATGCCTAAAAGGCTCTTTTCTCCACTTGGTATATGCTTCCCGAGCTTGAAACCTATTCCCTCTATATCTTGCAAGAAACTCGTTGTATTTGCGACATTACTTTATGAGTGCAATTGTTCGATTTAGTACATAGAGATCACCGTAATCAATTCGACATTTCTTACCTTCCAAGTAGTTATTCATGTAAGGACCCGGTCTAACAAGACCCCAAAAACATTCGAAGGGAGGTGATCTTCCGGAAATCCGATATTATGTAGTAATTTTTAATCCCCTCGGTTTCTTCATCGACATCCGCTTCTATCTTAGATTGTTTTTTACGTTTAAGAATTTCTTTAGCTTCTTTGCGATAATGTTCAAGCTTTGCTTCCTCTTCTTCTTCTCTTTTCCTCTGAAGTATCTCTTCTTCCATTGCCGCAATTGACTTGGTGGTTTCTCCCTCCTTTTTAGTTTTTCTAGTATAAGGGAAACTGAGTTGGTGGTTGATAATTGATTTCCCAACGGAGTGTATAGTTTGTTCTTCTTGAGTTTTTCTTTTTCTATGACAATGATGAAATCGGTTTTTGTTGATGGATTTGAGTTGGTGGTGGATGATAATTGATTTCCCATCGGAGTGGATAGTTTGTTTTTCCTAAGTTTGCCTTTTTCCATGGCAATGATGAAATCGGTAGTTGCTGATGGATTTGCCATTGGAGGTATCAAGTGCAATGGGTGAATCCATTGCATTATATAGATGATTGCACAACGGCTATTTAGTGCCGGCATTTTCAGTGACCTACAATCAACGCCGGCACTATAAAGCCGGTTTATGGATTAAAAAAATAGCCATTGGGCACTGAATTTTGAACGATCCGGCATTGGTATAAGCTTAACCTACATGCCGGTACTTAGTACCGGCATAGATTAATATAGTACAATACATACCGGAACCATTAGGCAATTGAAATATGTTTACATACTAAGCCGGAACTATAATTTATTTCGAACGTAATCCTTGTCCACGGAACAACGAATGCACTTAGTACGTGCATCAAGCCTTTAAACCACTTGGTGGCCCAAGTGGACGAGTTATAGTCTCGTGAGGGATTACATAGAGATGTACCCAAAAAACCTTATGAAATACCTAACTGGATACCTTAAAAACCTAAGCAAATAACACTAAACTATCAATCTTCTTAAGAAGAATCCGTTTTCGATTCACCGAACTGGTGGTACTCCGTGACTTTGGTTACAATATGGTTCACGTTGGCTTCAAACATGAATGGTTCTCCCTTTTCTTGTAAGTAACGCGTTTTCAAACACATAATTAGTATACATATAAGATTATGTGTATATTAAACGACGAAGCAATACTTACAAGCAACCAACGGTCTTATTAAGTTGGGTCATCGTAGGTGGTGCTGTGCGAGAGTTAGAACGAGAGGGTTTTTCCGGGAGGAACTTGACGTCATCCGGACGGACGACATAAGGATGTGACCGTTGCAGGTAATCTTCCATGTAGTCGGCATCAACTTCATCACCTTTTCTGACAATCTCCAACTTCTCCCACTGACTAATATCTACCAAACGACGTGGTTCCCTATCCCTCCAATCTGTTGGGTCCGGTTTTGGAACATACTCTACATGCAACCATTTTGGAGCTGATTAGCACAGAGAAAGGTCGAGATCAAAACATTGAAAAGAGGCCGTCAGGAAATGTGCTAATTGCTTATATCCAAGTTGACGCATCACACGTGTAGGATTAGCCATAACGTATCATTTTGGGTGGAACAACGGCCCATGGTAAAATGCAACGTTACCAAACCTCAAAACTTGGCGGTTTCCTCTAGCCTTTTGTAAGGGTCGAACACAACATCTTTGGTACTCATTGCGTCCAAAGCCAATCTCATATCGATCAGTCGACCTATGTTCCCGGGCTTTGGAGTATTGTTGAACTCGTATCTCTGCTATAGGCGTATCGGGTTCCGGGAAGGTCTATGATCTTCAAGGAGGGGTAGACCTTGAACAAGGTTGGGAAGTGTTCATAAGCCCACACCTATTCCAATGTGAAGCAATAAGTTTTGTTTCTAAGTTCACGATAAGAGTAGATATGAACAATATACATAATAACATAAGTTAAGAACAAATTTACCTGCAGTAGAGTGAAATTCCCGACAAATTGGTTGGTTTTAGCCTTAGAGGCCCTTCTCATCTCCATCATCAAATGTGCCATTACGCGGTGCCCAAGAATAATTATAGACATCTTCCAACGGATCCAAGTACTGAAGTTAGTTCGCACTAACCCTCGTTGCCATTAGTGTCGTGGAATACCTAGTGCCCAAGATGTATAACAGTGCAAAGTACAAGATAACGAATTTGTTTAGGGTCCCATCCATCCTCCAAACTTCTTTTCTTTGTGTTTTCAAAATTCTTCTTAAGCAGCGTCAACTTGATTTTCTTTGTCTTACTAGACGTGGATTCATAAAAGCTCTCCACAGAAGTTTTGTAATCCCAACCAAATAGCTTGTTAGTCGGCCCGTGCAACGTCGACCATTCTAGGTCCAGGAGACTCTACTCTTTCCGCAATTGATTTGCCGATAACATTTCAAGCCTAGAATGTTCGAGCATCTTCGAGGATGAAGGTCATATCCCCAAAGGGAAGTGCATGGTATCGGTTTCACCATGATACCTTTCGACGAAGCAATTGTGAGAATGAATCGGGCTTCACATAATTTTCAACCAAAGCATATGAATAGGAATCCTTTACTATTGTTTGACCTCTTCACATTCCTCGGACAAATCCCAAACATCCGCGGCTTGGTTTCAAGCAAACACGCATAACCTTCTTATGATCCTACAATTAAGAGATTTTACATAAATACACAACAATACATATGTACAAGATAGAAAATGCTTACATAAGTTTGATAGATAGTACGAGCCCACGAGTGCTTGTATCCAAATAGTATTTTTGGTTCCAGAGCTTCGCCCAAAATTCTACCGCGTTCAAGATCGGTATCATGTCATTAATATGAGGAAGGTGGGAACCTTTAACTTTGACTTTTGACGTTGCCCTTCTTGCCATTGCCTTGTGTTGGTTGTTGACTTGGGCCACCAACTTCGCTTTGGCTTGCTAATTGACTCTCCTATTCATCTTGTTCATCTTGATCATCGTACTCACGGTTCGCAAGTCCACTACGGTCACTACCACTCTCCCAAATTATCCCTCTTGTACCAGCCCCAAACGTATCTTACGACCTTCATCTTTCCCTCGAGGAGGCAGGCGAGGAGTATCAAGACCGTCCTTCCTTATTCTCTTAGTGACAACATTTTTTTTTCTTTTGTTAGCTTCCTTTGCTTTTGACCTATATCGTAAGCACACGAAAAGCAATGAATATAAGACAACTCACCTTCGGTTTAGTACCGGCATTGACTACCTTAAATAAACCACGCCGGTATAATGTTAAAGAAGATAAACATTGACTATCGACCGGTCTTGAGTACCAGCACCTAAGCATATAAATGCAACCTAAAATCTATGCCGATATTATTGACAGTTTTCCTGTATGTTTTAAGTCCACTACCGGCATGATCGAATTATTACAAAAGAATGTCGGTACCCAAAACCGGCATGTAATGAAACCAAAAAATCTATGCTGGTACTGGTGACAAATTCATAAACTCTCCGTATGTTTTAAGTCCACTAGGCATACACGAGTTATTATCAAACACTGCCCGGTACTAAAAACCCTTTGTATTCATCCTAGATTGAATGGCGGTAGAGAAAATTGGGTTTAAAGTTGTCTCTGGGTTGGAAACCTAGTATTGTATTCATCCTAGATTGAATGCTGGGAACACAAAACCCAGATTTGTATTCATACAAATTTCAGTGTCGATTACTCTCTGAAACTCAATTTTGTTTGAGTTAGGGTTCAGCGATTCTAACCTAAACCCATTGCTATAGCTCGATTTAAACACCTACAAAGTAGTTTAAAATCACTTACCTTCTCACGAAGCCATATTTTTGAGTAGTCGATTGTCGAGAATGTTGCTTCGTCGTCTTCTTGCTCTTGAGCAATCTTAGAAATTCTTTACGCTTTGTTTTTGTTGAGCAATCGATAATGTTGAGTTCGATTGTGCATTTGGTTTGTTTCGTGGAGGCAATGTTTATGATTCGGGTAGGTTAATCGATGAAGAAATTTATTGAATCGACGAAGAACGGATGAAGAACGATGAAAAAAAAAAATTCAGAACCTAACCCTAGGACAGTGCCGGAACTGATTTGTGTAAATGGGGATAAAAGATTTGGTTTTTAGATTTTAATGTTTTAGGAGGAAGGGTATAATGATCTTTTCATAATTTTTTTAATTAACCAAAGGGTATTTAGTATTTTCATACCTAAAAATCACCCCTTAACACACACCATGGGTTGGGAGAAGTAATCAATATCAATGTTCTGAAAACCGGCCGGGCCCGGATGGTCAGCCCAATGAACCGGTGACCCAGTCACTTTCCCGGGCTGGTCCATCATTGGCACAGTAAATTTGCAAAAAAAACGCTTTATTTTGTGTGAATCGGGTGACCCGGCCGGGTTGACTCGTGATACAGCGGGCCGAGTATGGGTTTAAGTGGGTCAATCTAAAAGAACGGAGATTTTTTTTTCTGCTTTCTTTGATGTAAATGTTGCAATTTCATCAATAAATTTTTGATTTCTTCTCAATTATTCTTGATCTACTGTTAATTTTCTCACCTAGAACTGGTCCTAGGCGTCGCTGCTTGCAAAATTAACAAAAATAAAAAAAATTAGATCTTATCAAGTAGCAAATCGATCTCATCAAGTAACAAATCTTTGATAGAAAGAAAACCCCCGCACCATCACCAAATGTGTTACATTTTTGGAAAGGAAAGGAAAGAAAATCTTAAAAGCTTTTGTAATTTCACTGAAACATCTTTTTATGAAAAAAATCATGCTATTTCTCAATGATGTAACCACAAGTTCTAGGATAAGAAGAAAGATGATAACAGGAAGAAGTGATTTCAAACATTTTTTTTTGTTTTAGTATATATCATATCATGGTGAGAGACAACTTGTAATTAAGCTTTTACAATGGAAGCAGACGAAACAAAAAAAAAGAAAGACGAAGGGAACCAGGGAGGCGGAGTAAAATAGATAATGGTGACTTTTATGTCTAGAACAGTAGAACTTGGTAGAAAGTTGTCGTCTTTAAGATTTAGGGGTTTTTTTAGATACAGTCATACAAATAATATAAGCAGGAAATGTTCTATGAAACCCTAATAAACACGGCTGGTGAATAAGATAGTTGTTCTCTTTTTATGCCCACACTAGATCAACGGACCTTAGTTATTTTTATTTTTATATGACCCAGTGAACCCAGGTTAAACCACTGGTTGAACCAATGACTCTTGACCTAATAATTTTTCTGGTTCAACGTCCGGGCCGGTTTTCAGAACACTGATCAATATCCCCCAATTTCGCGTTCAAAAGAAAGCGCATTACTGGGAGCATTTTTTGAATTTCAACTTTGTACCATTTTATATATTGTGATAATAATTGCAAATAGACATTATACTTATGGCGCTTACATTTTAATGTGATTGGGCATTTTTCCCAAATATATTAAAAACCCGAAAAGAAAAAAAAAAATCAAAACAATAAGTAGTAAATACAAAATTAGTTTAATAATCCTTAAAATCTTATTTCTGTTTGAGGAAAAACAGAGAGAAAACCAAAGGGAAAGAGAGATTCTATTGATAGGGCAGTAACCGTATTACATAGCATAGTATGCTTAATATACAAGTAGTAAGAGAACCCTAGATACTTTTTTTTTTTTTGAAGGAACAAGCGGCTAAACAGAGCCCTAGAGAAATTATATTAATAAAATGTCAACAAGTGACAGAAATTCATACATCTTCGACAAAGAATAGTAAAAAATACATTTAATGATTGCCCATAATATAGAAGATCTAACACACATTAAAAGTATTGAGTACATATTCAAATAGAAAAGCAGATGTTTTCTTAGGGATGGTTTTTGGAACTCTTTCCAACCATTTGGATAACTTCTTCAAATCTTGATGCTCCCATAGCATGGAGTAATACGCACATAACATCATAATCACGATTAGAAGCAGAGCCATGGATTCAGTATCGAGTTGCGAGAGACCTACGCCAATAGGAGGAAATCAACAATATACATGAACATACCATCACATGTTAACAAAGTGCCATTAAGGCTATCATATTCTTCATAATGACAATAGTCAGCCATTAGAAGACGATCAGGAGAAATATATACAAAACCTGATTTTAGGATCCCTGTAAAACAAGGATAAGTTTTATTGAAAGCATAAAAACCTAATTTAAATGTTACCCAAATTTACCCTAATTAATATTAGAGTAAATCTAGGCAACACACAAAAATCTACTAAAAAATTGATATGTAATTGAAGATTTGTAAAAGGAATTGATGAAGAAGAAGAAGAGGTAGTTTGAGTTTTTTGGGAGATTCGGTTATGCAGAGCAAATAGAGAGAGAGAAAGAGAAAGCAATTTTTCTTTCAATCAAGAAGAACCCTAGATACTATATTGGGCCGCACATACATGGGCTACAAGCCCTATAACACTCCCCCTTGTGCGGTTCAATGACAAAACTTTATACATAGTGCTTCACATATAGTGATTTGAATGTAGTTCTTCAAATGTCATTCTCTCCTTGATGACTTGTGCCGAAATCAATTTTCTAACTAAAACTTTGACAAGGAAAAACCCAGTGGGATAAAACTTTGGTACAAAGTTTCACGTGTAGTACTTCACATGCTGACTCGTACTTTACATGTAGTTCATCACATGCAATACGATCTTCAAAGATCGATGAGTCTAAGTTAATTGCCTCATTAAAACTTCGTCAGGAAAACCCCCGAGGGACAAAACCTGAACTAAAGAAAAGAGTACAATATTAATTAAACTTAGAACATAGTTGGATGCGTATACGTTGCCTCATTAAAACCCAGTGGGATAAAACCTTGACGAATGGAGAAGAGTACAACGTGGCAAATGCATGTAAAGGTGATCTATTGCAGATGATCACTTTGCTCCATTGAAGTTGACTAGTTGCTTCACAACTCCTAAGGAAGAAAATCCTCGTGGGAAAGACAATAGCCTTAGCTGGGAAATTACATTCCCGGTATTTGTTGTTGTCTCATTAAAAACCTTGCCGAGCAACAAAACTCTGTAGGAAAAAGTAATCTCGGTGAAGGAAAAGAGTTCAACACACCATTAGATGCTCCCCCTGATGTCAGACAATTTTTATTAGTCTAATGCAGTCAAAAGGAGTTTATCATACATTACTTTGGTGACTTGAATGTTTCTAAGACCTTGTTGTTGATTTTGGAAGTTACGTTGCTTAACCGACTATCGTGTTTCATTTCTTTGATTCCGATATTTTCAGTAATATGAACATGATCTTTATGTCTTCGGCGTTCAACATACTTGAAATTTTTAGTGTTGTCTCGCTAAAAACCTTGTCGAGTAACAAAACCCTTTGGGAAAAACTATTCTCGATCGAAGGGAAAAATAGTACAACACAGCTTAAATTTCGAAGTAAAATATGTCGACATCATATCCTTGGATCCTCCCCCAGATGTCGGCATCTCCTCCTGATTACTTTTAGAGTTGTTCCAGACAGTTCCTTTAGTCATGTACTTTTCAAACCGAATATCGGTAATGACTTAGAAAATAGTCTACCATATATCCCATGATAACTTTCGTTGGAGAAGATATTATTGTTCTTTCATAATCAACAACCTTTGGATTGCACTTTCGTTAGCATTCCTTTTTATGTTTTTGGGGATAATAAAAGTTTATGTCAATAGTTACCTTTAAGTACATGATTATATTCACTATACCATTCCAATGACGTTGAGTTGGCGTTGAGCTATATCTAGCTAACAAGTTCACTGAGGATGTAACATTTGGTCGAGTATATTATGCTAAGTACAATAATACGTCTATTATACTTAGATAAGGAAAGTTCATCTTCCGACACAACTTCGTCATCTTCCTTTAAACGAATTGGTCATTTATGTACATTTGAAACTCGACTAATCATGGGAGTGCTAGAAGGATGCATATCCTTGTTAAATTTCCTGACAATAGAATATGCAAACTGGTGGAATAATATATATACCACAAGATCGGTCTTCTAGTACAGAACATAGATAAGATCGAGATTTCCCAGGATTTTCATCTCAAATTCAAATTTTAAATAGCTTGTAAGATCTCTTATATTCCATTAAGAGTACTTATCGTGTCCATAATGTCGACACAGATAGCTATAATTCTGAATCAGGAACTTATTTAATACGCATGGCACAAAAACCCTTACATGTTTATCCATTGCCAATCAGATAGTCACTTAAACGGGTATACCACATCCGCCTGATTGTTTAAATCAATAAGTGAGTGTTCCAGTGTAACTGAAAACACACTCCGTGGTTTAGAGTCATTCGACTTGTGAAGCAAAAGTCCATCATGCACTTTTGCAAATATCTTTTATCTCTTAATTCTTTCAGAGATACGTAACAACCACATACATATGATGCATTTCAAGTCTTTTTGAAATTACCAAGCTAACTAACTAGCGGAACACTATAAATTTCATTAAAAGAGAACAATTCCAAAGCTTTGTGAGAAACCTCGCGCCACAAGGCGAGTCTTTATACTTTAAGGTTGCTTTCTTCTCATTATGCTTCGTGACAAATTTATACTAGGTTGGTTAGCACTACTAGGTTGGTTAGCACTACCACACCAAATACCTGTATATTTGTCAAAGAACTAAGTTCTACCTGGATTGCATAGGCCAAATAAGCTATTTATTTGAAATTAATCAAAATAAAACGTGGTTCGATCTCATTGTGCTCTACTTCTTGAGAAACTATTTATGGATTATATCATCATTGTGCACGCATGATCCTTCCATTGACTCATGTGCATTCTCATAATCCGTTAGGATTTCATTTTTCTCTAGAATCACTTAAAACTTCGGAGCGTCCTCTAGTTTGATTCATGGACATAGTCAGAGACAATCTTATGAGATTATGATGACATAAATAATTTGTGCCTTACTCACCTATTTCCTTTCTAGGTGAGGATTGATCGAACTTGGTGGTCTCTCCATCTTCCTTTATGGAGCCACGGCCTCAACTACACTTCCACCAAGTGTAGTTGCAACACCTAAGTTTATGGTATACCTCATACTGAGGATTTCTAACCTTGCAGGAATATTTTCAGCTGGTATGTGTGATCTTGTCACTTTAGCGACATCAGTGTACATTCAGAAAATCGATTATGTTTTGTCACTTCACATTTACATTTGTGGAGTACAAGAATCAATATGAGACACAGTGGGAACATACCACGACAATTGTTGTCGTTCCCTTAGAAAATAAGTTTTCTTATCCCCCTAACGACGGGAAGACTGTCTCATTAAAATGACAACCCGCAAATCTAAGCGGTAAGAGATCTCCGCCAAAGGTTTTAAAAATGCGGATAATTGTTGGGAACTCGTTTCCAACATAACTACTTAATTTTGAAGACCCATCATAGTACGATGTGGAATCATAATGGCACATGTATAGTGCAACCAAAAATGCGTAAGAACACAAATGTCGGGCTTAAATCCATTTACCAACTGGTACGCAAAAAAAAGGTTGACTAATATTGGGGTCTAAAAACTATTTAAGTAAAGATAAAAGTAATATTGCATATCCCCAAAGCAATAAAAGGTAGGTTAGTACGCATAACCTATTCCTTAGACATCATATGTAAAATTTGATGGTAGTACGTGCGAGACCAATAGGTATAAGGTGATTTACATTGATCCTATTAAACATGCAATATTCATCAAATCCTTTTGATGTACACTCGCTAGCATTTACAATGGGTGGTGAGCCCTTACATGTATTTTAAGTGCTACTAGTTTTCCATACGCAAAATTTCTTGGAAACTATAACTAGTCCAAAATGTCAAAACATCCACGAGAGCCATAAGTCACTTTAATGGTCCGCATTCCGTATGGATATTTTTCTAAATATCAAATTGTTTTCCTTGTTATATGGATTGTTTACCATTTGCATCTTAGGATGGTCTCGATCTTTTACTGAAGGCTTTATAAAATGACCGATATGCTTTCTTATTTAAAAGCGTGTGTGTCTGTGTGTGTGTGGGGGGGGCATCTAGTACTTTAGAAAAACACTTATTGAGAGATATGCCGTCACTTTGCATTCTCATCAATCTTTTTCCTATTTTCGTTCACTCAAATAAAGTGATATTTGTATGAATTTTTCAAAACAATCATCATGTCACAACCAAAATTTCTTTATGGTTATACCCAAAGCCTTTATGAGTCAGTTTCCAACATTTAATCGTCGAAGTCAATATGGATTCAATAATCCAAATATTATAGTGAATTACATTGCACTAGATTGACTCAGTAGTTTCTCTAATATATATTTCCTTGCAAATATATTATAGTTTATAAAAGATGCAATCAATTATATTCTCATAATTTTGATGTCCACATGATATCCATTTGCACGGGTTACTTGGAAATTTAACAAGGTGTGATTATCTCTAGGTACATCTAGAGATTTTGCGACGTCTTTGTTCTATCTTGAAGGAAAAAAAAATGAGCAGTGCTGCGCTCGATATGATATTTAATTGGACAGGCAAAGTTCTTGTTTCCATTAAATTTGATGTGAAAATTGGTTGTTACAATGATACACGTACACGTTACATTTATTTACCAACACCTATGACCAAGTGCATTTCCAAATCTTTTATTTATGATGGGAGCTAGAATTACAATTTAGCTGATCCCATGTTTAATTGATACACATACTTTGGTGTCAATATCGCTGGGAAAAAAAATTGTCTCATGATATATATTTCCCTTTTCACATGCTTTATATGAGTCGGTACGTCTAACCCTCGTTACTTTGGGGTTCTTTCCATTTTCAGTTTTTCTACATTTAGCGTAATTTGAGAAATTTCTTTATCTCAATAGGCCAAGAGAATCTCACTACAAATGTCAACCACTTACTTGATATATTACTAAAGATAATTGTCTTTTTGTCATACTTTAACATATACCAGATCCTTAGTATTATAGATGAAATACATAAATGAAAATTTTCTAACTCATATCATCTTTTGTGAGTTCTTCCACAAAAAATTGGAAAACATGTGATTTTATTTGAACGTATCATTTGAAACTACTGACAGATTAATAGTCGAGCAAGTGGACTACATTCCACGAAACATTCAAATTTTGTGAAGAAAATATCAAGTACGCAATAATGGTGTTCAAGTACTTTTAAACCCCAAACGAATACACTGTAATCAAGTTCGTACAACCAATTGAACAATAGACCACATGCAACTATAGCCAATATTATACTCAAGAACAAAATAACAAGACCAAAATTCTTAACGGTCAAGATCAACAGTCATAATCTAAATTGACCGTTTATATGAAAAGGATTTATCCTAAGACATGGAAAAATAGAACTAGGCATGTTCTAAAAACAAACAAATAAACCCAAAAAATATCCAACCTTAAGACCCACGAATAGTTACATACCTCATGCAAAGCTTTGGTTCCATCTATACATACGCATAATTGGTGCCTATTGAGACCAGTACGTTATACCTTATAGATTTAGAGTTCCAATAGATATTTTGATTTAGATCAAAACATCATTAAGGATAATATGACGAATATCGGTTGGTTTATGGTTTCGGTGAAGATCCCGATTTTGAAAAAGAGATCACTAAAAATACTATTGACGAGCGTTTGCAGGTTTGGGTTCCTATGAAGATTCCAACGCTCAGTGGAAGAGGTCATTACTCATTATGTCGACATATCGAACTTCCCTATTTTGTAAACTCAATTTTCAAATCACACAAACCCTAAAATGTAAGTGACTTAATGAAATTGGTTTTGCCTATTGAGACCAGTTATACCTTAAGGTAAACTCCAATATTGCAAATACAGACATGAAAGGCAAATAATAAGTAGCAAGCAGTTATCCTAGATAAACACCAATTGCAAATACCAACATGAAAGGCAGATATATCTAATCTTTTTTTGGCCTTATTCAGTTTCATCCGTCATCAATCAATTTCACTAAATTTCCCTTATATATGCTCAAATCAATTTTCATTAAATAACATATCATTCCGGCGAATAACATAAATTTATCTTGATTTATATGAATCTAGTTTCTAGGTTATGTTTAATCTCACTCGATGTCGTTGGTTTTATCAACCTCATTCAATTTCATCCGTTATTCATCAATATTTAATAGCCATGTACTTACTTTTACAGTTGGTATAGGTGTCCACAGACAAATAGTTTTGGCGGCTAAATACACTTGCTAGAAATATATTACTTCTATTATACTTTTTAGTGGCCAGACAATAGTTGTCAAAATATACTAGCAGCGCCAACAATCTGATGGTTGTATTAGGTGTCTACCGACAGGGTTTTCTTGTGGGCAAGACGAGTGACAAAAAATGTATACCTTCTATGGTACATTTTGGTTACCCAACCATGGTGTTTGGAGGATAATAACAACAAATATGACATTTCGGTTGTTAAGTCATCGTTGCTAAAGGGTGCAACCAACTATTGTTGCTGGAAAACTGGTTGTTAGAGATATCTTCCAAATGAGCTGTTTTTGGTTACCAAAAGTTGTCGCTTAGAAGAGTTCCACCGACTCGGCAGTTGGTAAGAAAGTAGTCTCTAATGCCAAGTTTTCTTGTAGTGTATTGAATCCAACAAAAAATAAGGTTGCATAACTTGTAATGCACCTAGAATAATATCTACATAACATGTTATGCAAATCATGAAAATGGATGCATAACTTTGTTATGCATCCGAAAAATATGATGCATAATGCATTATGCATCGAGAAAATTGTTGCACAATCTTTTATGCATCGAGAAAATATATGCATAACCCGATATGCATCCAGTAAATATGGATGCATCTTTGCATTATGCATCAATTTTTTATGTACGCACTAAAATCAACCAAAACAATGGTTACATAACTTGTTAGAGATGCATAACTTTGTTATCCCAATGCATAATTTGTTATGCAAAGTGGAGAAAATGGTTGCATAATTCGTTATGCGTGCGATAATGTGTTATGCATCTTTTTTGGTGGCTGCATAATAGTTATGTATCAAGTTTTCGAAAATTTTGCCTAAAATGATGATCACCTCCGATATTTTCGTGAAAAACAAAAATTTGATATTAAAGTTTGTACTCGTTGCGTAGCTCTCTTAAAAATATTTCCAACGATATAAAATTTGTAAAATTCCAAGGCGCGGATTTTTAGATATATTATATATCCAAGTTGCGTTGCCAATTATACCCCTGATGCATAACCCGTCATGCGGATGCATAATCCGTCATGCAGACATTTTTAATAATTTCATATAATTATGGGTGTCACGGAAATACTTATGGGTATCACGGTACCTAAAATTAATTATGGGCCTGACAATGAGAATATTATTTTTTTTGGGCCTGCCTAATTTTCCCTTTTAGAATTGTCTTGTATTTGAGGCCCACAAGCCCAAGAGGATAGTGGACGTGGTCAGTGACTCTCACGGCGATCCCTGTCCCATTATGTGACGTTCAAATGGACAAATTTAATAGTCAAACATTCAAAATTGTCCATTTGAGGATCTCAGTAATAAGATATTGGTATTTTACCATTTTCTTGAACAGTCGTTTGCCAAATTCCTCCGATACTCTATTTGATTAATTTTTTTTTTTGTATATTGAACAGATATTAGGGTCTGAATCGTCTGACCGAGTATATTTGCCCAATGTCCAAAGTAGAGAAACTGGTTTGCCTACCACTAATGGACATTCTCCAATGAACAACTAAATGACTTTAATTTATTCGTGGGCGTGACAATGTGTGTCCAAGCCAAGGTAGGGGACTCATTTGGAAACGATTAGCGACAGATCAATTTCATTAGTCCAAATGCAGACTACTAGGTGTGCACAAGCTAATTTCTAGATCCAGAAGTGATAGACTCATCCTAGATTTATAAGATCATCTCCAATAAGGATCTTATGGGAAATTCCCAAAATCCCAGTTTTCCCACCCTACGTACATGAAATTTGATTGGGGAATATGGGAAGCAATCAAGCAACCACTAATGTACACCGATAGGGGATTTGAGTAGAGATAGGAAAACTGGACAAAGACATAGGTGTTCTTTTAACGGATCCATCTTCATTATACCGACCGATATTCAGTTCGTTCACCGATCAATAAAGCGGCTATGGGCGAAAACGCTACAGAAAATATATAAAACGCTACAACGATATAATCATAAAACGCTACATTTTGGTAACGGTAACAGTGGAAGGAAAAGCTATCGGTATACCGTTCCCTGATCGTGAAAATGTTAAGCGATCACCGAGTAAAATAACGGTCGACAAGCTGATTGAATGGAACACCCAAGGACATGGTCTTCTCTTAAAGCTTTCCATGCACGTTGATTTTATTTGATGTCACATCGGATTTTAGGGGAATTTCCTCTTCCTTTGCCAGGATGGTCTAATTGTGTTTGTTCGTTTATACGTACATTTTTATTTTCTTACGAAAAAATTATTTACTCAGGTCACGTCATTTTTAGTTCGTCTCATGAAATGAAATCTCTTTACAAAATTGTTCAAATATCATGGTTTATGGTTGGATCGGCCATCTTTACGGATTTATTGGTCATAAAGTAAAAGAAGTGTATCATGGTGCCGGGTTTGGGCTACGATGACAGCTTTTAATTAGATCTTGCATGCCGCAATAGCGGATTTTAAAATAACAAGATGAAAAAGCAAGATATAAGCTAGCACACAGCAATTTAGGAAAACTCAAAACACATACGAGCATTGGCATTGCAAATTTTAGATCCATGAAAAGAGATTTGTAGAAAAAAGAAGGAACATTAATTAAATACCCTCCTTTTCAAGGTCTTCACAAATACCCCTAAGAACTTCACAAATACCCCTAAGGGGTTATTTTAAATGGATAATGAAAATGACCTAGTACTTATTTGGATAATGAAAATGAACTAGTATGTTCTTGACGCGTGAAAACGTCAACCCAACCTCCTACGGAGGTTGAATTGACTTAATATAATCTTAAATGTGCCAAAAACTATTGTTAAAGGGAGAGCAAAAAGTGATCCGAGGAGAGCGAAAATCGTGGTCGACTCGGTAACTAGGCCGATTCGTATACTCAATTGTTAATTCGATTGAAATACCCTTCACATGCTTTGTCCCCACGTACTCTTAACCCAACCCAGTTTAACTCACCAATTTTAGAAAGAGTAACTTCAACGATTTTTCGAAATCAGGTTCTTCTGATTCGCATCTTAGAGGCTATACATAGAACGGATCAAAGAACTTATGTTTCAAAGCGATAAGGAAGGGTTTTACGCAGCGCGTTATGGCTTTATAAGAATCACCCTAAAACCCTAGCTATTAATCTCAAAGCTATGGCTTTTAAGGATTTACCAGAGCGTCTAATTAGATTTCATGAAGGGATTGAGATCCGAAAGAAACGAAAGGTCCAACTCTAAGTTTCCATTTCCCATACTTGTCACAACTTCCATTTAGACGAAATGGACAATTACATTTGATACTGCCGCATTTTCTCTTTTTTGTCGTAGTGGTCTTTGGCACATAGCTTTTCGCTCTGTGACTAGTGTACTTGCCACTTCTTTCACAACACAATTGTACCCGAGATCCTTGACCATTACCTAAAGTGTCTTTCATTTGTGATGACTTACATATAATCTGAAAATGGTGTGCTTTACCAATAGACACGCACCACGCCTGTAATTCTTCTCTAGTACCAAATCCCTCCGATTTTAGAAAATGTTGTGTAAAAGTTCGGGGATGGGATTAGGTTCTTCATTGCAAGGGAGAGATGTGGATCCAAAAACCTGAGCATCAAAAGAAGTTCTATAAGGAAACAAAAAAAGAAACCAAAGCCTGAATATTTCAACTCTATATAGACGATCAATAAAAAAAATAGTTGAAAACGTATGTGAAAACACACACAACTCATAGTAATGGCGTGATGATTACTAACAGTGAAAACATATCTTCAAATTCAGTGTTCATGAACGAACCAAGTTTTTTTTTTCTTCTTTTTTTCCAGAAAGACGTATATACGAGGTGTTATAATGTTTTACATACCTGGGATTCTTGGTTCCCTGTAACATCAAGTATATTTGATTCCTGGTTTCCTATCGAATCACCACAATAAGTCATGACTTGATTTAGGGTTTGACGGTGTTTAGGTTTTTGGTGATAATAAGAAGAAAATTCTGATTTTATTCCCTTGAGCTTTCGTTTCTCTAACTATATATTAGGTTAACTAACATAGGTTAGGTTCAGCAGTTAGGTTTAAGGGCATTTGGGGAAAAAAAAACTTAAAACTTGACCCAGTATACGAATCAGCCTAGTTACCGAGTCGACCACGATTTTTACTCTCCTCGGATCGCTTTTTGCTCTCCCTTTAACAAAATCAAAACTATACCCTAAAAACTTAAAATATACCCTTTAGGGGTATTTATAAAGTTCTTAGGGGTGTTTGTGAACACCCATGAAAATGAGGGGTATTTATTTAATTCCCACAAAAAAAAAAGGTAAAACAATTGGAAATAAGAAAGGTAAAAAAATATGAAAAGGAACTGTTTGGTAAAGGTTTTATATCAATCCAATGTATTATGATAAGGGATACCCTAATACTTTATTTCGAATTACCAAGTTGTCCCTTTCCCTCTACAGTACCGAAACGCATGCTTTTAGGAAAGTGGTAAGGATTAGTAAACAAAGACGCGTTGGATTGAAACTTGGAACTGGGGGTAGTCCGTTTGCCTATAAATAAGAGGTCTGGGGTCTGGTCTGTTTATTATTTTCCCATTCGATAAGAGAGAGAGCTCGGTTTAATCACAGTTTTCTTCATTCTTTTGCTCCTTCGAAAAGTTACCGATTTTTGCTTTTTTTTCTTGAATCAACAATGGCACATAGGATTCTGAGAGACCCTGAAGCTGATGGATGGGAGCGTTCTGATTTCCCCATTATCTGTGAATCATGCCTCGGTGATTGCCCTTACGTAAGAATGGTACGTAGTTTACTTCTATTTGAAACCCTAATTAATCATGAAATCCTAGCTCTAGTGTTTTTCCTTGAATCAAATAACTAAAATTATGTTTTTCTTTTTCTTGTGTTTTTTTTAGACTAAAGCAGATTATGATAAGGAGTGCAAGATATGCACCAGACCATTCACCGTTTTCAGGTGGAGGCCGGGTCGCGACGCAAGATACAAGAAGACCGAGACATGCCGCACTTGTTGCAAGCTTAAAAATGTGTGCCAGGTTTGTCTTTGGATCTCGAGTATGGCCTTCCAGTGCAAGTTCGAGACACTGCGTTATCTATCCATTCCCACGACTCCATTCCAAAAAGTGATGTCAATAGGGAGTACTACGCCCAAGAACAGGATCGTAAGGCTAGACTGGGAATCGACTACGAGTCTTCGTATGGAAAGGCGCCACCCAGTGATACTATTCTAAGGCTCCAAAGAACAGCGCCTTATTATAAAAGAAATAGAGCTCATCCTTGCAGTTTCTTTGCTCGGGGCACATGCAACAGGGGTGCTGAATGTCCATATCGGCATGAGATGCCTTTAACCGGGGAGTTATCACGACAGAATATAAAAGACCGTTACTACGGTGTGAATGATCCCGTGGCAGCAAAACTGATGAAGATGGCTGGTGAGATGCCGTCTCTGGCTCCCCGGATGATGAAAGCATTAAAACCCTCTATGTGGGTAATCTCGATGCTAGGGTCTCAGAGCAGGACTTGAGAGACATCTTCTACTGTCACGGAGAGATCGAATCTGTAAGGATTGTGCCCAACCTAGCGTGTGCTTTTGTAACCTACACAACTAGAGAAGGTGCAGAGAAGGCTGCAGAGGAGCTCTCTAATAAGCTTGTTATAAAGGGTTTAAGGCTGAAGGTTTTTTGGGGGAAAGCCCAGTACCAGAGGACAGAGTTAGAGGACAAAGCACAGACACGTGGAGGCTTACTGCCGAGGGCTGTCACTTCTCAGCAGCAACATCCATTGGTCCAATCACCATCGTATTTCAACATTCCGCCTCCACCGTCCCAGACTTGGTACCCATCCATGGATCCTCAAAGGATGGGTGCTCTGATTCCATCCCAGGAAGGCTCTAACAACGGACTAAGTAATGGCCAGCAGAGTAAACATTTTCCTTACCAGAGTTTGTCACTACCAACCCAAGGCCACTTCCCATCCCACCATTTGTATGTGTAATCTCCACTACCTTATCAGCAGTAGGACAATGTTAGCTCTTAAACCTTCTCCGGCCGATATCTGTTTTCGTTTGTATTATGTATGACTAATTTTGAATCAGAATTTAGTATTTCCTGATAAATTATTTCATTTATATGTTGTATATTCCTTGGTTTTGCCATTAACTAGTTACGGAACCCAAAATGCGCTTCATCTTCTCAACTTAAACATCTAACAGGTGAACGAGTTCAGACAATAAACTTCAAAAAAGTCACTTCTGAGCACCACATTCTTTTCTTTCTTTAGACAAGTAAAAAAGTAACCTTGGTGGATACCAATTTGTCATTCAAGGTGAAAGACACACACTCTGGTCTGTATGACCTACAAAACAATTTACGGCCTTGGTTGCCTGGGATCCATACGAACAGAAAATATGCTTTTAATAAAACATAAGTGAGCTCCTAAAAACCACAAAAAACGTTGTACATAAAATTGGGCAACAATTCACTTACAAGACGGAGGGACAAGTGGGTGTAGAAGTTGGTGGTACCGTTCGATAAATTTTCCTTTAGTGGAGTCAAAATTATAAACGTCAAGATATCATCTTACTTTGCTGTATTACCAGTTTCCCGGCAAATTAACCAGCTGCTAAATGGATTGAGAGTATTTTGTTTTGTTTTTGTTTTGATACATACCGCTGGAAATGGATTGAGAGTATGATGATGTAACATTACATAAAATTCTTCTTATCCTTAATGCCCCCTAAAATTATTCTATATCTAATCTTTTTAAATTCTTTTCGGGATTCAGTCAACACCGTACTCTTATTCTGATGTGTTTCCACTCTAGTAGAACATATGACCATGCTTTCACCTTCCCTATAGTTATAAGGGGTGTCCTAAAGTGTGGAAATGACTAACCTACCCTTAACTTAATTTAATTTAAAACTAACCTAATAACCACCTATATATATATATAAATAACCACCACCCACCACCACCACCTCCGACTACCACCGAGAGAAAAATTTCAATTTTTGGTAACTAATCATACGAATCACTAATCATTAAGTTCAGTTCTTGGTCATAAATTTGAGAAAATTCTTACTGGTAACTAATCATTACTAATCATACAATCATTAAGTTCGGTTCTTGGTAATAAATTTGGGAAACCGAACTTTAAGTTCGGTTTGATTGTAAAAAATCTTAAATTTTTTTTGTAACCGAACTATATAGTTTGGTGTGATAGGAAGGAAAATTTACAATTTTTTTGTAACCGAACATCTTCCTGGTAACTAATCATACTAATCATTAAGTTCGGTTCTTGGTAATAAATTTGGGAAACGAACTTTAAGTTGGGTTTTAAGTTCGGTTGGTTTGATCGTAACAACTCTTAAAAAAAAAATTGTAACCGAACTATATAGTTCGGTTTGATCGGAAGGAAAATTTTCAATTTTTTTTAACCGAACTTCTTACTGGTAACTAATCATTACTAATCATGAAGTTCAGTTCTTGGTAATAAATTTGGGAAACCGAACTATAAGTTCCGTTTGGTCGTAAAAAGTCTTAAAAAAAAATTTGTAACCGAACTATATAGTTCAGTTTGATTGCAAAGAAAATTTTCAATTTTTATAACCGAACTTCTTACTGGTAACTAATCATTACTAATCATTAAGTTCGGTCCTTGGTAATAAATTTGGAAAGTCTTAAAAAAAAAAATTAACCGAACTATATAGTTAGTTCGTTTGATCGCAAGGAAAATTTTCAATTTTTTGTAACCGAACTTCTTATCGGCAACTAATCATTAACTAACTTTTTGTAATAGAGTAACTAATTATTACTAATCATACTAATTACTAATCATACTAATCATTAACTAATAACTAATTAATCATTAAACAAAACATTTAATTAAGGAGGGTAAGTTTGGTATTAAGAAAAATATTTAGATAAGGGTGGCTTAGGATTACTTGTAATATCTTTCCTAAAATAGAATCATGGTCCCCACAAAAAAACCATGGTCCCCAAAAAATGGTTCATACACAAGGCAGTATAGGCAGCCGCCTACAGCCCCATTTTGCTGGGGACCCAAATTTTTTAAGTCATGCTACCTATGTATATCCGTCAAAGAAAAAAAGAAAAAAAATCAAAGAATTCTCTAGCCCTCGGTGTCTCTTTTTCTTCCACAACTGCGTTTACTCTTTCAAACTCTTAAGCGAGATTGCCTGCATCATTAAATCTTATCATCTCGGAAAGGCTAGCGAAAAAAGACAATGTGATACATCCCTTTGGTGGATTAGTAGGACATAAATAATAGTAGTATCAAACCCACTTCTCCTCCTTTCTGGCTGCATTTGGCTAGAGAAAAGCAAAGTAGGACAAAGCCTTTTTTCTCTCAGGGTCTCCCATTTCCTATAAGTAAGACAAAGCATAAGTAAGAGAAGGCATTAGGACATCATTTGTACCTCAATAAAAATAATTCTCATTTCTTTCTTTGATTCATTTGTTTGTATTATAATCTTACTATCTTAGTTTAGAGTTTCATTTGAATTTACAGTAATATAGAATGATTCGATCTCATCATTCTTTTATTCTTACGTTTTTTTTTTCTTTTACTTTGGATATTTGGGTGCTCTTAATATATTCTTTTTGATGGATATTTGGGTGCTCATTTCCCAGTTTATATATTTTTTTTTCTTCCAGCCAAAATCCTATCCCGTTTCTTCTAATAAGGGCGTAGGCAGGTTTGGGTACCGTGATTTTGAGTGATCGGAACGGCAGGCGTATCGCGCGTGCGTGTTATACTTGTATAGAAACATTAAGGTCTCTTGATAGTTGATAGTAACACCTTAATGAATTCTTGTGTTAAATTGAAAAATACCTAAGCTATGAAATGGAATCAGATATTAATGGGGATGAGTTATATATGGAGTTGAAGGTTTTACGAAGCTTTTTGAAAGGCTATCAAAGTGTTGAATTTCTAAACAGTCATGGGTGGTTGCTTTTCAAATGCGTCTATTGCATATAGAATTTTGTCATTAATATTACACTTGAATCATCATTTGCTGTCAGGTAAGTTATTTGTTGTAATGTATTGGTAATTTGGTGACACAAAAAAGGCCCCACTTTTTTTGGTCGCCTAGGGTACCCCGCGATTCTGTAAGACGGCCCTGTATACTGATTCAAGTTGTTTCTATTTCTTGCATCTTTTAGGTTGGAGCCCAACTGCAAAACTAAATATCTCGAAGAGACTGTTGCTTTATGTGTAACATGGTCTTGAACTATTCTAATTTCACAAGCATCTAACCCCGTGCATACGCACCGGAAAAAATCGCAATATTGATAAATATAAAGCCTTGCAAATTGGCAATAACGTCCTGTATAAACCCAAAGCATTATTGGGTTAAGGGGTTTGAACTTATAACTATATGTTGCAAACAAAAAAAAGTGTCCTATATAACTTTTACTTGTGCATCTCCCCTGAAGAAGAAACATTTTACAATTAAGTCGGAAACTGAAATACAAACATCTCCCTAATGTCCTATATAACTTTTACTTGTGCATCTCCCTGAAGAAGAAACATTTTACAATTAAGTCGGAAACTGAAATACAAACATCTGATTGTGGAACCAAGGCAGAGAACATTAGGTTAAGAAATAATAGTGATCCTAGTTTGCATAAAAAGGATTAGTCACATGTAATCAAATTGGTATTTGCAAATACCAACGTTCATAAAAAAGATTAACACTTATAATGTGCATGAGCCACCTGCCACCTCTAGAATGTTATCTATATGTATTAATCTGGCAATATGAACCCACTTCCAAGTTGTGGCATTCATATACATCATCAGTGTTTTTGTAATCCTAACCGCATGCAAATCCTTACATCTAGTGGCCATATTACATATCTATGATCAACATAACCCCATAATTCCTTTTTCTTTTAAATTTACATTCCTTGCTCTCTCCATTCTTTTATAGAAGTCCACAACTAAATGCCTTAATTCTAGAGAAAATGGGTCATTTGTCCAAAAAAAATTAAAACATGGTTCAAATGGACTAGTAAAAATTATTATGAGTGAAATGGACACAAAAAAAAATAGCAAGGATGAAACCGGATTCATCCTGGCTTAAACTTAAAAAATAGCGAGGATGAAACTTGGATGCATCCACGATGTAAATTAAAAAAATAAAAAGAATTTGAAAATGGGTAGGTTGAAATGGTTACATCCATCCTGGCTATTTTTATATTTTTGTCCATTTAAACAGTTCAAAATCTAAATGTCTTTTTCACCCAGGAATTATTGATTTTGGTCTTTTTAACCAATTTTGTTTTAATTCTATCAGATGTGAATCGATATGAATCGAAAATAATTGACCAAATGAATAAGTAATAGATATGAATCGCAAGGGCTAACCCTAGTCGACCTATGATTAGAATTACCTTTAGCAACTGACCATCTGGAATAATAGAACGGTCCATCAAAACCTTATCGTGTATTTCTTCTCTGTAGTGGCAATCATGTAACCTTTTTATTGTCTTCTCAATTTCTAATTTCCACAGAAAAATTACGTACCAATAGAGGGAATTTACACACAATAATCTCACCCTTAAAAAAATAAATCACTTAACAGGAGGATCATGCATACATGACCCATCCAGATCACAGAAAGGGATAATGATAGTCCTTCATTTTGTAGTTTCCCCGAAAATCCTAAGCATTCCTTTCATTCCAAATTACACAATCACATATAGTTCAGATAAATTACCTTCCAAGAGATAAGATGACTGCATATGTGACTCGTCGTGGCCTCCATTCGTACTATTTGGTATCTTTCTGCCATTTTGTTTTGCATGTAGCCTAACCTTCATAACCACAGGATGTTAAGTTTTACAAAAGTTTGACTCATATTTATCCTGTATTTATATATGAAACTCCATCACCTTAATTCTCTAGTAATGTATCACTTGCAATCTGGTGTTAAATGTCAACAAAACATTCCAGTGAAGGAAAATGTGCACGTACCATGTACATTCTTGATTAGGCTGATGTTTCCAATGGTATGTGTTTGTGGTAGATTTTTAGATCTATCTGGTACTTCTTAAAGTATTATGGTTGTTATTCCAGCGTGCAAAGATCATTTTAGCAGTCTTCTTTATGACGTAGATAAATTTTTCTCTACCCGCGGAAGTTCTTGTTTTCTTTTCGGTCTTCATTGTGACATTGACAACAATTATAAGATGGACAGTGGAAGTGCGGAACCTCTTTTTGTTTTGTTTTCTCGACAGTGGAACATCCGAGTCCTTTTAAATATGGCATGTTGAAAAGATGCAAACTTCTTAGGAAGGATTATAATGCTACAGTCATATACCTTCCAACCCATTTTCGTATGAAAAATCACTTTCGAAGAGACGCATCACTTCATAAAGCGGTTTTAATTCTTAGAATAGTCAACACTGTACAGACGCATAGTTCCGTAAACTGTTGTGAAACTTATGTTGTTTCGTTTGGGTTGTAAAGTGGCTATTGATGACATGGAAATGACGTGTAAAGCAAATATGACGTGTCTTCACCGCAAATCAAAATGATTTTGGTGATGCCATGTGGCTTGTTTGGGGTCTCTTATTATATAGAAAGATAAGCAAGCGAGTGTTGCTCAATTGCAAATCTAAACGTGAAGTAGTTGGTTTCAAGGAAATCAATGAACTATTCTTAATTGCTTTGATATTTCGGCTAAGTCAATGCTTAATAATGTATATTTCTGACCACTTGAGTCTTGAATGATAATAAGTACAGTTAATTCCAAAAACACGCACACAACTTACGAACTTAATGGAGTATTACCTCCTTTTTTTTTTGCTCGAGAAAAGACAATTCACATTACAGTACTGATTACTGACTTCTTGACGAGATTGGGGCATTTTCACTGGTTTTTTTTTAAAGAAACTAGAGGTTCTAAGATTTAAAAGTATTTTTCCGTAAAACCAATCAAAAACTGTAAGTTGAACAAAAGCTCATGTTCAAATAGCTTAAACTGTTGGGTGTGCTTGTTGGTCGGTATTTACTTCGAGATGATCGGGTACAACGCTTTCAGCCTCAAGGCCGGGATCTTGATAGCTCATCATGCAGCAGCGGATTGGGACTCATTGTATTTCCATTCATTGGCTTTCCAGGCATAGTAGCCCCGATGTTTTGCGCCACAACATCATCAGCCATACATGATGATTAGGACTGCAACGAAAGCAAGTAAACTAATCATAGAATAAAGTGGAGAATGTTTTTACCTGCTGCAGCCTTTCTCTTTTGATTATTGATGGCTAGAAATCCAACAATAGCCCAAAAGACCACAAAAATTGGAATTACGGTTCCTAGTATAATTGGTAACTTCTTTTTACTCTTACGAGTCGATGTTCCTGGTGAAGTTCCTGTCCCTGTTTCGGTTGCGCATATGTCTTTGTCAGAATAACACAAGAATCCCTGTTGCGTTCCCGTCAGCCTAAAATAAAAATTATTCGGAGTTGATTTTCAACCGAATAAGTTGAATAAATCCTCAAAAACTTAAATAACAGTTGCATCTTTCACTTACGTCACAATTACATTTTTATTTTTCTGTAATGAAGTAGGTATTGTTCCATAGAAAAAGTTACCCGCCAAATTCCTGCGAGGAACAAAAAGTGGAACAACTGATTCATGATATGCAAAATTAGGACATTTTGCGGTATAAAATTTCACTGCGGAAGAATAAATAACTTACAACACTTTGAGTTTAGGAAACTTGGCAAGAAAATCAGGAAATTCTTGACTGAAAATGTTACCGCTCAAGTCTCTGGCAAAAATATAGCATGAATGATTAGTAAATCGGTAATGAAATAACACGAATATACAACATTCAATTACTCACATGATTTCAAGTGCATCCATGGAACTGAAATCTGGGAGGATAATTCCATATATGTTCTGATCATGAAGATCTCTGTATAATTCAAATAAAACAAAAAATCGAGATGAACGAAAGCTGTTAGAGCGACAGAAGTGCTTACAATAAATACAGTAATAACCTCAAGAGATATCAATATGAAGGGGGGATTGAGTAATGATTATATGTTATCGTACATAGTTGTTATTCGAGGGGTATCATCGTAGCTACACTTAATCCACGAATATGTTTCTGGAAAACATGGATCAGTTGATAATGATTGGATCCCAAAACTAGCTTCAAGCACCCGTAGTGCCTCCACTGATAAATTACCATTCAAACAATTCAAAAAGGGAATCAAGTTAATTTTACATCTTAAAAATCCTTGGATGTTCACAACGTAATTCGAAGGAAGAAATAGAAGAAGAGAAAATGCGAAGTGGATGATCCATGAGCCACAGCTAGCAGCCTATGAAGTAATGAGAACTTACCATCAGTAGATTTTGTTTCGCGTGTTTGTGCTGATACTGACAAAATGATAAGAGATGAGATAGACAATACTGATATGAAATGAACAGGATTCATGATATATGCTATCAAGAGATTGTTAATTATAGCTTAGAGTGATATGAACTAAGCAGTGGAGTTAAAAGAGATGACTCTTACTTGGTTATGTTACGATTTATACAGCCTTGATTACGCTTCATCAATTGGGTTTAAGTTTAGGTACATACATTAATCAAATATTACTTTGAACTTGTCTAGATTGAATTATTCAAACTGGCGTACGTGATATGAATGAGTGTACCCAAATTGGTTTTCATTTAATGATCATTAGATTATTTTTCTATGAGAATAGCTCATATTTTGTTGTTTAATCATAAATCTGATTCCGTAGAATTGGGGGCTCATTATAAAAAATGGGGTTTTGTTATGGCATCGGAAAAAATAAACAACAATTTGTTGCTGATCAAAAATATTCTTTTAAGTTAATGTAGTAGAATTTTACAGAAAATCGTCTCTTACTTTCTTCAAGAAATCTTTTTTTTTGGGAAAGTGGTTTTTAATTCCTTCGTAATGAACACAACTTCATTATGAGATAGTGTTGGAATAACCATGTCCATGTATATCCCCCTTTACAAACACGCGATTTTGTTTATATTCAGGATCCATAGACAAACGGCGCGATAGTTTAATTAGTTGTTATGGAAAATAATGCACATAGCCACAAAGTCAAATTAGACTAAGTCGATGCTTAATAAAAAACATAAATGACGCTAATTGCGACTGTGACTGTGACAGATTTTTGTTTCTTTCATAGAAAGAGGATTACAAAGCAACTATCCAAGGTGAAAATGTTGTATTGATACAACAATTTGTCAAACAAGATAAAAGAAATAAAGATAGATTGGTGATGGAATCACCTCCCTAATCGAAACTAGTGCCAACTCTTGGCTCAAAAAATGGTGACCAAGAAGTAAAACTTCATTAAAACTCGGATATCCCACAAGGTATTCTTGACAAATTAAATACCAATCGGTAACCTAGCTAAGACTTAATGGATGCAACACACGTGTTGACATCCGATACCCTCCCTTAAAAGGGTTAAGGCACACAGCCGAATTACTAACAGCAGGCCTAAGTAACTACTGAGCAGAAATATTCTAATTGTCACACTGTGACATTGCCTTCCCCTGAAAAGGATCCTTGTCCTCAAGGATAAACTTTGGGTAGTGAGTTCTGACATTTTCAGGTGCCGAATTAGTCCATTGAATCAAAACTTGTCGAACCAACCGCTTGCCTCGTGAATACGGTAAGTATTGGGCCGCAAGACTTGGCGAGAACCATTATAATTTCATCTTCATGAGTCCACAATTGGTAGAGTGGTGGATGGGGTGTGCTTGAGTCCAATATGTTGCTTAAGGCGAGATAAATGGAACACATGGTGAATGTGCGCATGAGAAGGAAGCTCAATTTGTAAGCTAGTGGCCCAACTTTTGCAAACTTTGGAAATGGCCCATAGAACTTGGCAGGAGAGTTTAAAGTTATTGCAAGGCTGAGAGGCTTGTCCTAAGGGATGGAGATTTAAATACACCATATCTCCCACTTTCAAAGGATCTATCTTTTCCAAATTGTCAAAGATGCAACTTCATTCTCTCCGAGCCTTATGAAGAGATTCTTTGAGGATGTCAAGACAATGCTCTCTCTTTAAGGTAAACTTGATCTGCTTCCCATCGAAGTAGTGATGAGAAGGAAAATCTAAATGAGGCACATACCATAAAGTGCTTGGAATGGAGAGATCTTCAAGCTAGTATGAAACGGTATTGTACCACCATTGGCCCAGAGCTAGCCATTCACTCCATTTTGTTAGGCTTGTGACATGTGAGGCACCTTAAGTAATTTTCAAGTAAGCATTCACCCTCTCGGTTTGGCTATCTGCCCCGAGGGTGATAAGTTGTTCTAAGGTTAAGGCTTGTCCCTAATGCCTTGAATAAGTCTTGCCAAAAAGTGGATAGTGAAGACTTTGTCCTCGTCGGACACAATGGATGAAGGCAAACCCATGTAACTTAAATACCCGAGAGAAAAGCTTTCGCCACGGTGGGCAGCTGTGTATGGATATTCAAGAGCTACATAATGTGCATACTTAGTTAACCTATCAAAAATAACCATGATGACACTTTTCTTGTTGCCGATCAGGAGGCCCTCTATGAAGTCCATGGTGATATCTTGAGAGCTTGCTCGAGGGGGAATAGGAAGGGTTGAAAGCAATCCAAGTGGTGAGAGTTTGTCATGTCACTTTTGTTTCTTTTATGGGACCTCACATTGAGAAACAAATAGCACAATATATATATGCATGCCTCTCCAATAAAAATGACTTCTTGCTGTAAGGAAGTTGCTTGGATACTCGAATGGACACCAATGGCGGATGCATGGAGGGAAGTAAGAAGATTGTGCCGATGTTGCCTCCTTCTCCAATGTAGAGTTTATTCTTGTACCTCAAAACATCATCCTGGTAAGTGAAGTGTGGGACACTAGTAGGAGTGAGAAGAAGTTGAGAAATAAGCTGTTGTGCCTTAGCATCATTGGAATAGCTGGTGGTGACTTCTTGAACCCAAGTTGGTGTAGAGAGCATTGCTGAGTGGCAAGTAAACGGATACAATGGGCCTTACGGACGGGCATCAGCTACCACATTGTCAAACCATTTTTTGTATTTAATACCGTAATCAAAACCCAAGAGTTTGATTAACCATCTTTGTTGCAATGCGGTGGTTAGCTTTTGCTCAAGGAAATATTTGGACTTTGGTGATCTGTTCTCACGATGAACTTAGAGCCTGTAATCTGTCTCCATCTTTGCACAACCATGACAATGGAAAGAAATTCTTTCTCATAAGTAGAAAGTTCTTGAGATCTTGGACCTAAAGGCTTGCTGAAAAAAGAAATGGGTCTGCCCTCTTGAATCAATACTGCACCTAAACATAGGGTTGTTCATGGTCGGTTTTGGTTCGGTTTATATCCAAACCAAAACCGAAACCAATACTATTGGTTCCTAATAATCTAAACCAAACCAATCCATTAACCATTGGTTCGGTTTCCAAATGGTTCCGATTGGTTTTGGTTTTTTCTGGTTTAAGTTAACCAATAATTATGTTAAACCAAAAAAACAAACAAAATACACAAATTTACAGATAAAAAACGTGAGTTGCCGATAGTATTAGTTTACACACATTTACGGACAAAAATAAAATAAAAAATATATCAAGAATAGTTAAAGCTTACTCTAAATCTAGAGATCAAAAGAAGATACATAATATATCTTAATTTAGTTATTGACAAATAAAAAAGAAGGAAAAATGGAAGTAAAAAGTCGAGTAGAAAGAGATGTAGTTGGGGGTGGAGGGGGAAGCGACGAGATAAGGAGAAAGAGAAAGAGGGAGAGTATCGATTTAGCGTTTCCAATTTATCTCTAAATTAATGGGTAGAATCTAATACTTGTAAATCAAATGTAGAAAAAGTTTAAAAATTAATCGGTTTTTCAATGGTTTTTGTTTGTTTTAGAGGTCAAACCAAACCAAAACCAACACTAAATTTTCCACTTTTACACTGTAACCAATCCATTAGTAAATGGTTCGGTTTGGTTTCTTCCTAATTGGTGTGGTTTGGTCCGGTTCCAGCGAAAAACCGAAACCATGTTCAGCCCTACCTAAACATGTGTCACGTGCATCACTTTCCACAATGAAGGGCTTAGTGAAGTCTGGCAAGGCTAAAATTGAGATTGGTTGTCACTATGTACGTGATCACATTCAATCGGGTGCTATTACCACTTCTCATATTCGCACAACGGCTCAACTTGCAGATATCTTCACCAAAGCTCTTGGACGTCCTCAGTTTGAGCTTCTTCTTCGCAAGTTGGGCATTCATGATCTCCATGCTCCAACTTGATGGGAGTATTAAGGGGATTGACATATATATTTTGTATATACTCTGGTAGTTATAACATAGTTTGTATGTTAGGAAAGATATTAGTTTAGTATAATTTTCTCTCTATATTTGTAAAGCTGGATCAGGCCTATTTAAACATAGGTTTATCCTGCATTGTATTCAAGCTTTTGCGTAATACACAAAACCTTCAAATTCTTACCTTGTCGTTTCAAATAAGCTCTTAACTGTTGTAGCAATTGCTTAGAAATTCCATAATATATACATTTTAGTGGGAGATATTACTAATTTCATAAAGTGTCCGCATCCTACTTTTTTGAGAATTTATTCGTATCCGCATAGCATCGTCTCTGCGTCTCTGTGTCTGTGTCAATGAAACCCAGGTGCAGTAAGAATGGCTTTGTGAATGGGGACGCAGTCAAAATAGCCCCCTTCTTGTTTTTAATCTTATCTTTGGTATTGCATGTAATTGGGTATCATAGGATTACATGCGTGTAATTGGGTATCATAGGATTGTGCAGGACAGTTTGCTGCTTAATGAACGTTCCATTTAGTTCGACTCCAGTCATACCTCAATGGTTCTGCACAGACCGTCGAAATTCCTACAGTTAGAAGTTTAATACCACCCCCTTACACGAGGGCACCGCCTTCATTGGCATTAGTAGGGATCAGTTTCGGGCGAGTGGGCGGTTTTATGTAGTTTGTGGGGGCGGTTGGTTACGAATTACGTGAGCTCGTGGCTATAAATTACAGAGTCACTCCAGAAAATCGAGTCAGACTCATATTTCTCCAAATCTCTCGGGAATAACACACAACAGTAAAGGTATGATTTTCTTTTTATCTCTCTGTTTTATTTCTTCTTGTTTTTCATACTTCTTGTCTGTAATTTTATTCTTTTCGTTGTTAAAATGAAACTTAAAACTTTGTACCTTCATAATAATTAAACTAGTTCTAGGGTTTTATATCAAAATGGGGTTTCATGGATTCTTACCAATTGATGAGTTTTATATGTTTGATTGAATGCCACAATGAATCCCTCAAACATAATCATGTCATGTGTGTGAAAAGTTGGCGTGTTTGGAAATGGGATGATGGAAGTTCTCTAGGATTTATAATGCCATTTCATATATAATTGTTCATGGTTGATGCTTGTATAATTTTGTTGCAGTTTCAATTTTACAGTGAATTTCTAGAGTGTTGATCTTTGTGTCGATTTTAAGTATGTGTTTCTTTGAACTTTGAACATGAATAACTTTGGTTTACATTTTAGGAACTACTACGACAACAATATGGGTGTGGGAGAGGATAGGATTAGTAAACTGCCAGATCAATTACTTCATCATGTATTCTCATTTCTTCCAACCAAATGCGCTGTTTCCACTAGCATTTTATCTAAAAGATGGAAAAATGTCTGGGTATCAATTCCAGTTCTTGATTTTCTCGACATGGGACCTCCTAGAATCATTTTAACAGGGTGGGGAGCTTATGACGAACAAGCCACTATCTTGGAGACGAATAAGTTCATGGATTTTATGGATAGGGTATTGAGTCAGCGCAATATGTTAAACATAAAGAAGTTTTGTCTCAATTGTGAAAATGGGTATTTCGATCATAAGAGAGTGAATGCATGGATCACGATGGCAATCACATGTGAAGTCGAAGAGTTCGCTTTTTATGGGCGTTACTCATACCAAAGAACTGGCAAGATGATTCCTGATTCCCTTTTTACTTGTGAATCTTTAAGTACGTTAGACTTCCAGTTTCCAGAACTAATTTGGCGGCTTCAGCTTCCAGAGTCAATTTCTCTTCCAACACTTAAGATCCTTCGGCTTACAAATATTATATGTGATGATGAAAAATTGGCAGGGAAGCTCCTTTCTAGTTGCCCAGTACTTGAAGAATTGTGTTTGACCAACTGTTGCTGGCAGTTAGATTTCTTATGTGTTTCAACTCCTAGATTGAAGTCCTTCACTATAGCTAATTCTATGACATGTAATATGGAATTTGTCAAGATCAAGATTGATGCCCCAAATCTTATGTCTTTCACTTTCCATGAGTGGCTGCGGAAGATTTTTTGTTGTGGATAGTTTTCCATTGCTACATGATGCAGATATATGCTTTGAAGGCGGAGCAGGCGACATAGAGAACAGATCTGGTCCTTTATCTAAGTTTATAGAGAAATTCTGCTATGTAAAGCTCTTGAAAATCTCAGGTGCTTACTTTAAGGTATGTTTGCTTACATTTTAGTGTTTCTTTCTTAGAACCTTGTCAATCCGATTATTCTATATATCTCTTGATTTTTCTTTCCAAACTGTCTCGTATGATACCATAAGTTCTGCTCATACCCCTCTGACTAAGCTTGAATCTGACAAATGCAAATTTACTCTACAATCAATAGGATGTATAATTGTTTTCACTCTAGTGTCATTTTTTTGTATGCCTTGTTATTAGATTCTCAAGCGCGCAAAGGTTCTGTGTACAAGTTTCCCCACCTTTGGTAATTTGATCCGGTTGGAAGTGTATGATATTCAAATGAAAACATTGCTCAACTTTCTAGAGCTCTCTCCAAATTTGGAATCTCTCATCATCGATCAGGTATATTACACCTCTCAAATCTGTTTTTTTAATTGAACAAAGAAAAGAAGCTTACGTCATTATCTACTTCATGCCCTTGTTGATTTTTCGTCTATTTGTCTGAACTTGAAACATCAAACATTGGTTGTAGGTCAATTTTACTGGCAACGGCAGTGGGAACGTTTCAACATTTAAGGTAGTACCTCATTGTTTGGTGGTAAGCCTTAAGTCAATCGAAATCGGAAGTTCACTGGGTACCTGGAGATGGTTAAATTTGTTTTGAAGCATGGAAGAGTTCTTCAAAAGGTCATTATTGAAACTTATTATTCTGTGGATCCTACGGATCGGCGTTACAACAAGAAGCGCTATAACAAGAAGAATGTGGAAGCCAAATGGGTTGAAGCTTTAAATAAGAGTCTTATGACCATATTAAGACAAACTCCATGGGCTTCCGCAGGTTGTGTCATTAACTTTTTAAGCTCCTAAATGCTGTTTTTGCTTTTTCTTGTCAAACTCAATTTCTCTTTTGTTTATCTTTTTTTTTTTCCCAGTAAATGTTGATTCTTGAGACTTAAAAAGTTGACATTCCAGTATCGGTTTCACTTTGAAAATCCTGAGTAACTTATGGAGATTCTGTTTGATCAATGCACTGTCTTCCTAGTGCTATAACTTAGTCGTTTAACCATGAGAGTGTCAACTTCTCGACAAAGATATTTCCTCCTATCGCTTGGGCTTGTTGTGTAAGTAGGCTTTTCTTTGGGCCTCTTTCGTGGGTTTTCTCTCTTACACTTCCATTTCATTTTTGTTGGAAGTTGCATGGAGTCTTTGATGACATATTCGTATTTTAAGAAACTAGAAGTGGTAAGATTTATAAACATATTAAAACCTCAAAATTCCTTTAAAAACATCTAAACAAAAGTATAGCAAAGCTCAATTCAAATAGCTTAGACTGTACGGTGTGCTTGTTGGTCGATATCTACTTCGTGATGATCGGGTATTGCGTTTTCAGCTGCAAATCCAGGATCTTGATACTTCATTTCATTTTCAGGTAGCAGTGGATTGGGACTCTGCGTATTGACTTCCATTTCGTTTCCATGCATTGGCTTTCCTGGCACATGAGCCCCATTCTTTTGTTCTATAACACAATCAAGTCACCCATATATAATTAGGACCGCAACAAAAGCAAGTAAACTGATAATAGATGAAAGTGGAGAACGTTTTTACCTGCCGCAGCTTTTTTCTTTTGATGGTTGACGGCTAGTAATCCAACAATACCCCAAAAAATCAGAAAAATCGGAATTACAGTTCCGAGCACTATGGGTACTGTTTTCTTTTTACGACTTTTTGTTCGCGTAGGAGCAAAATTAGTTGGTGTCAACCCATAAGTTCTAGTTGGTGTTCCCTCATTTGTTCCTGGTGAAGTTTCAGTTTCCGTTCCGGTATCGCATGTGGCTTCATCAGAATAGCACAAGAGCTCCATTCCTGTTAACCTGAAATGAATAACACAAACAGAAAAACAAGTTTCATTTCTGACATAATTTTCATAAACTCAGTTAATGACAGTGATCCAACTTCGGTATATATAATGGACATTGTTCACTTACGTCACCACTAACTTCTTATTATTTGATAATGAAGTAGGTATTGTTCCATAAAAATTGTTATATGCTAGATTCCTACAAAGAAACGAAATATTATTCAGAAATATGCAAATTTGAAGGAAGTTTAAAATTCTATACTAATCAAAATCCATTGGAAAGAATAACTTACAACACTTTCAGTTTCGGGAAGTTGGCAAAAAAATCCGGGAATTCTTCTATGAAAAGATTATTGCTGAGGTCTCTGTAAAATTTGTAAACCATGAGGTTAGATAAGTTAAATTCATTATAATTTACTAAAGGAATACAAAATTAGATTACCCACATAATTTCAAGTGCATCCATGGCACTAAAGTCTGGGATAGGTCCATATAGTCCAGAATTGCCGAGATTTCTGTAAATTCATTTGGAAAAAAATAATCAAAACATTAGATTTTTTGGCTAGGTCAATGAGATTGAACCAAAAATGTCGAACAGTACCAGCAGTGATTTTTTGAGATCACATCGGCTAAATGATCTCAAAACTTTGTATCCATATATATATATATGAAACAGAGATAATAAGGTGAGATTTTATCGTACAATGCTGTTATTCTTGGGGTATCATCAGAGCTACACTCAACCCATGACTGTGGAGTAGGAAGGCATGGATCATCAACAGATGATAGATCGATGAACAACGCCAATGTCTCCACTGATAAATCAACATAATCAAAATAAAATAGAACACGTTAAAATTGTAAAGATCTCGGCACCCCAAATGAAGAAAAAAAAAGGTAACACGAGGGAGCCTCGATAAAGCTAGCTATATTTACGTACCATCAGTGGAATTCGTCTCGCCCGTTTGTGCCGATCCTTTTAGAATGAATAGAGATGAGAAAAACGATACTACTAATAGAAAATGAACTAGACTGACATTAGTACTCCTCATGATACTGTATCAAAGCAAGCTAGAGCAAAGAATGATATGGTATGAACTAACAGAGAAGAGGTAAAAAGATGACTGCTATTACTTGATTTTGGAACTGATATATTTATATATATATATATATAGCCTTTATGAAGCTTCAATTCTGGGAAATGATTGAAGTTTTCTGAATTTTCTTTAGTTGACGAACATATGTGTGCAAGTTGGGTTTAGTATTATTATCCTCTCTTTGACTCAAACTCTATAGTCAAATATTTTTGAGTTCAAATATGGAGATATTTGTTTTCAAACTTGGTTTAAGCAAACTCTCTGACTTTTCAAGGGAAGTTTGTAATTTAGAAAATTGTCAACCCACTATGTGATAGTTCTGAACTTCAGACTTTGATTGCTTTGATTCAACTTGGCACACATTATTGAGATGCATGCATGCATGAATATAGATGTCGACCAATCATCGTCTAGTAAGTACATCATAGTGTGAACTTGGAAGCTAATCTTATCCTCTTGCTCAGAGTTTATTGCAAGTCATAAACCCGAACTTGAATGTGAATATTCACGTTGATTATTTTATTAATTTTAATAAATCATAATGTTCTCAATTCTTTTGATCAATCGACCTATATAGTTGAACTTGTTATGTATTATTAAGTAGGAAAAATGAGAGAAAATGTCTAAGTTAATCGCGTGTGGGTGGTGTGATGCCTATCACAATTATATTTTGAGTTTTAACAGCAAAGTTGCATCGATACGACTCGTAAAAGGTTATAAAATAGCACGTGCAAGAAAATTAAAAAAGAAATAATTGTTCGAATTTTAAACTTTCTGAAGAAAGAAATTGGACGGAAATCTGAAGAAATTGAAACTTGAAAGTGATTAAAAAGTTGCACGATTGCTAAAAGCGGGTATTACTATTAGTAGGGCTGTACAAATCCATATAAGACAAAATAACCACGATTATTGAATCCTAGATTGATACTTGCCATTAGCAAATGTGGTACCGACCTACAACAATCATGAAAAAATTAGAGCTTAGAAGATATATATATATATATATATATATAGTGTGATTGAAAATTGGATATAGCTCAGAGGGGAAAGACTGTTAGTATCAAAATTATAGGCAAGCTATTTTATGGTAAAAAATCGTTTCTGCTGAATTTTGGTAAGTTCTTGAGGTGAGTGAAACCCGGTTCAAACCCTAAACAAATGTGCTGCATGTGAGCACTTTATAGATTCGAGAGATCAATGTACAAGTCCGGCCTAAACCAAGAAATGGCCGTTCAGGACTTGCTTTCGGTCACAAAGTGGAGGAGAAGGGTTGATTTGGGGAGGAAGCAAAGAAAGGTGTTGAGACAGAATAGTTGGGAGAGTAGTATCTCGACTTGTATCGAAAGTGAAAGCTTAGGAAGCTTGCAAGAGATGAAAGCTTTTTGGAGAGCTTGCAAATTGCCTTTTAAAGTGTAGTATTTTTCTCGACCCGAGAGACTTGTTTATGGGTGGAAATAGGTAAGACCTATTTATACAAGTCAAGATTTGAAACGTACCGACCTCATGAAGGAAGAGAGTAAAAGGGTGAAATAATGGGAGGAGGTGGTAACATGGTGTTAATGGGTGAAAACGTTTTCACCATTATTTCCCTCTTTTATTTGACCGCTTTATTCCTTTTCACGCTTTTCTTAATGTGAGCGTAGTGTCTGTTGCATGTTGTGACCGCCAAACCAAAACCCTGAAAGCATCCCCCGATTTGTGTTGATGTCTCGAGTGTTGGTTGCGTCTTGCGTGCAGAAGTGGTCTTTGCTAGGGACGCATGTGGCATGTGCCAAATGGCATGTGCTGGAATGCCTCGTTGCGAGTTGCACCTCAAGCGTAAGTGTGGTAATGCGAGCAGATGCTAGTGGCGTGTTGGCATGTGCCAACGGCATGCGAAATGCCTTGGTGGTAGGTTGCACGGTTTGCAAGTTATGCTACCGTGGTGTGTTTGGCGTGTTCCAATGGCATATGCGGAATGCCTTGGTGGTAGGTTGTACGGTTTGCAAGTTAGGCTACGTGTGTGTTTGGCATGTGCCAATGGCATGTTTACCATGTTGACCTAGTTCAGGAGTCTTGCAAGCCTAGGGCGCTATATTTAGCGTGGGCCAAAGGCATATGCAGCTTGAAATATGGCTGCGATACGTGTTGGCATGTGCCAATGGCATGTCTGACCATGTTGACCTAGTTACAGTCTTGCAAGCTTAGGGCACTATATTTGGCGTGGGCTAAAAGGTATGGCGGCTGGAAATGGCTGCGATACGTGTTGGCATGTGCCAATGGCACGTACGACCTGTCTTGACCCAGTTGCAAGTCTTGCAAGCCCTAGGGCGCTATATTTGGCGTGGGCAGGAGGCCATAACGGCTTGAAATATGGCTCATGATGCGGTGTTGGTATGTGCCAATGGCACGTCTGGCCATGTTGACCTAGTTGCAAGTCTTACGCAAGCCTAGGGCGCTATATTTGGCGTGGGCGAGGCATAGCGCTGAAATATGGCACGATACGTGTTGGTATGTGCCAATGGCACGTGCGGCCATGTTGACCTAGTCAGCAAGTCTTGCAAGCCTGGGCGCTATATTTGGCGTGGGCCGGAGGCATAGCGGCTTGGAAATATGGCTGCGACACGTGTTGGTATGTGCCAATGGCACGCATGTACCCATGTTGACCTAGTTGCAAGTCTTGCAAGCCTAGGGCGCTATATTTAGCGTGGGCAAGGCATATATAGCGGCTTGGAAATATGGCTGCGATACATGTTGGCATGTGCCAACGGCACGTTCGGCCATGTTGACCTGGGTTGCAAGTCTTTTCGCAAGATTTGGCGTGGGCCCGAGGCATAGCGACTTGGAAATATGGCCTTGTTGCCATGGTGCGCACGGGTGCGGCTTGGTTTAGCATTGTTGCCATGGTCACGCAGATATCGGCTTGGTTTGGCATTGTTGCCATGGTCGCGATGTGCGGCTTGGTTTGGCATTGTTGCCATGGTGCGCGGTGCGGCTTGGAAATATGGCGTGATGCGTGTTGGCATGTACCAATGGCACGTGCGGCCATGTTGACCTGGTTGCAAAGTCTTGCAAGCCTGAGCGCTATGTTTGCGTGAGCCAAAGGCCGAAATATGGCCTCGCGTCGTGTTGGCATGTGCCCAATGGCACCGTACGGCCATGTTGACCTGGTTACCGTCTTGCAAGCCTGGGCGCTATATTTGGCGTGGTCCAAGGCATAGCGGCTTGAAAATATGGCCTGCGATACGTGTTGGCATGTACCAATGGCACGTACGGCCATGTTGACCTAGTTACCAAGTCTTGAAGCCTAGGGCGCTATATTTGGCGTGGGCAAAGGCATATATAGCTTGAAATATGACTGCGATACGTGTTGGCATGTGCCAATGGCACGTACGGCCATGTTGACCTATTTGCAGAAGTCTGCAAGCCTGAGTGGCGCTATATTTGGCGGGGCCAGGAGGCATAGCTAGCTTGAAATATGGCCTTGTTGCCATGAGTGGCACGCTTGGTCGACTAATGACAATTTGGCGCATTGTTGCCAGGTGTTGGAACATGGTATGCGGCTTGGTTTAGCATTGTTGCCATGGTGCGCGATGTGCGGCTTGGTTTGGCATTGTTGCCATGGTGCGCAGGTGCGGCTTGGAAATATAGCATGTGATACGTGTTGGCATGTGCCAATGGAAACGTACGACCCATGATGACCTAGGTCAAAGCACGGCTTGCAAGCCCTGGGCGCTATATTTAGCGTGGAGCCGAGCATGGCGTGACTTGCTAAAATATGGCTGCGATACGTGTTGGCATGTGCGATAGCACGCATCTGACCATGTTGATTTAGTTGCAAGTCTTACGAAGCCTAGGGCTATATTTGGCGTGGGCCAAAGGCATAGCGGCTTTGGAAATATGGCCTTGGTGCCATGGTGCGCAGGTGCGGCTTGGTTTGGCATTGTTGCCATGGTGCGTGATGTCGCGGCTTAGTTTGGCATTGTTGCCATGGTGCAGCAGTGCGGCTTGGTTTGGCATTGTTGCCATGGTGCGCGATGTCGGCTTGGTTTGCGCTATTGCCATGGTCACGCGGTCGCGACTTGGTTTGGCATTATTGCATGGTGCTGCGATATGCGGCTTGGTTTAGCATTATTTGCCATGGTGCGCAGGTGCGGCTTGGTTTGGCATTGTTGCCATGGTCGCGAGTATGCGGCTTGGTTTAGCATTATTGCCATGGTGCGCGATGCTGCGGCTTAGTTTGGCATTATTGCCATGAGTGCGTGAGGTCGCGGCTTGGTTTGGCATTGTTGCCATGGTGCGCGAGTGCGGCTTGGTTTGGCATTGTTGCCATGGTGCGCGTAGTGCGGCTTGGTTTGGCATTGTTGCCATGGTGTCGCGATATGCGGCTTGGTTTAGCATTGTTGCCATGAGTGCGCGAGTGCGGCTTGGTTTGGCATTGTTGCCATGAGGTCTTTGATGATGCGCTTTGTTTTGGAATTAGGGATCATGTGTGAAAACCCTAATCACGGTATTTTGAAAAAATACCTATTAATTATTTACACGAAGTTAAATGCTCTTAGTTAATGTGTTGCGGGTAACACTAGGTCATAGGGTTTTACGATTTTACCCCTTGTTTAAAAAACCACCATCAACATTAAGTCCACAACCAGCTCGGAATAGGGGCTTTGTCACAGGTATGCATAAGATGGTGACAAACTATCAACAAGAAATAGTAAAGAAAATTGAGGAGGCTTGTCGACCTTTTATAAATAGGATTTGGAATCCTTGCCTCACGGTAGTTTTGCACAAATCTGAGGTGGCACAATTGGTGGGTAGGGTGCGGCAAGCGGCGTTGGGAAAGCTGTGTGTGCTAATTGGTGGGACCGGCAGAAGGTGTGAAAAGTTGTCGTGCCGAAAGCGTTACTTGGGCGGCATTAGGAAGTGGGGTGCGATTGGTGGGGGCGGAGCTGACTTGGGCGACGATTGGGGCGGGAGTGCTGGTGGTGGGGGCCGCAAGGTGTGGAAGTTGTGCGTGCTTGCAAGCGTGACTTGGGAGGGCATTAGGAAGTCGGTGCAATTGGTGGGGCGGTGCTGACTTGAAGCAACGTTGGGAAGTTGGCGTGAGTTGGGAAAAGCGGCGTGCTATTTGGTGGAACCGGCGCAAAGTGGAAAGCTTTGCGTGTTTGCCGACGTGACTTGATGGGATCGGTGTGAACAAGGATGGAGTAGGTGTTTCTCTGGATAGCAAAGTTTCCTTATTTTGCATTTTCCTTCACGCGCGGCTCGATTAGGGCATCGTTCATGCCAAAAATCTGGAAGCGTTAGGTCCCTCATTGCTTCCTTTCCTTTTTAAAGGTTACGTATTCAAACCTGTTTCCATCATCTCCCTCGTTTGAGAAAAGGTTCTTCTTGTTGAATTTCTCTCGTATGTTTTCTTCTTCTTTGGCGGACTTCGTACACTTTCATTAGCTTGTTGTATAAATGGAAAATTTCCCTTTCGAGCAGAGATATCCTGTTGGAGCATCGTCCAACGTTATCGACGAGGATGACCTAGTCGTTCCCCTTCCTTAGAATCCGTCCTTGTTGGGACTGGAGAGACTTGGAGGACCAGTTTTTAGGGCTATCTTACGAAATGGGATGCGGCAAGAAGTCCCGGTCATACTTCGGTTTGATATGATGGAATGGATGGATACGTGAATGTAACCTTAAGCACTCTCTGGATGTGACATCGGGATGTCAGAAATTACATGATGACATATTACGGATAGTCGGGGATGGGATCCTCATGGCCTCGTAAAGTGTTGAAGGCGTCTTCTGACAGAGGTGATGATGTTCTTACGCTGCACCCTTTAATAGTAGAGGACCTTGTTGTGGTACTGATTTTTGGTGGACTATTCTTCGCAGCTTTGTGAGTGAAGGGATCCCGTGTGTATCTTCCGTTCTCAAGTATGGTTTACGTGTTTTCATCTTTGTAGTAATTACTGCTGCGGTGAAGCTGTTGTTATCAAGAATGAGGGCAACAATTCTTGGTAGGAGATGTAATCGTGGAGCTTCATTGTCGTGGTAACAAAGTAGGTTGGCTGATATTCTATGGGCTTCCGTGGAAGTAAAAGGATTGGCTGGATACGTAAGCGAGCAAATTGTCCATGATTACGAGTTTTTGGCGAGATGGATTAAAAGGTGTCCATGACTACGAAGATTGGCTGGCTGTGGCTATGTTCCTTGATATGGGAGTGTGGCGGCACGACCCTTTGCGGGAAAGAGTGACGTTGAAGCGAACGTTGAAGCGGCCGTGCTAACTTCGGAGAACGTTTATGCGTGGTTACTTATGGAAGAACGTTGAAACGACATCTTGCAACTCTCGAGCCTTGACGGCTACCATTTTGAAGTCAGGCGTAACGTTCTGTCAAACTCGACATCCCTCAAGAGAACAGGAAGGTTAGGAGTCCCAGTTACATCCATCGATCGTGCCTAAGAGAGGTTGGGGTTTGGGAACGCTTCCCTGGTGAAATGCCCTTTCTGATGTGGTGCGGTTGGGGGTGCAAATATGCCTCGACGCTACGCCTCGAGAAATATAGGTTCTCATAACTGTTTCATCATAGACTGTACGACTTTGTGGGCGAAGTTCCCATTATGCGGGTCCTAATGGAAGAAGGGTCTCCCGTGAACTCGGGAGAGTTGTTGATTTCCTTTGCTTTCGATTTTGAGAAGTCTTTCTGGTCTTCACGTGTGACGGTAAATTGGATCCCGTTATCCTTTCTATCACAACAAGAGCAACACGAGCCTCTTCCATCTAAACGCGTCCTGCTTTGAAGTATCTTTTGTATTTTCCATCAAATCAACGAGTCTAAAGAGCGACTAAACTTCTTCGAGATCTTCAAGTATCTTGCCGCGATGAGTGGAGTAGCGTCTCTGGTGACGGTTGGAGCTTCCATGCTTGAAGAACCGTTGGGGTGGAGGAAGTGGCTCTGGTTCTGGTGATCGTAAGTGTGTCGGGCAGAGATGACAGGTGATTGATCACGAAGTCTGGAGCTGAATGGCGCCCATTTCGAAGGGCGAGGATGGTGGAAGGATGCAAGCTGTTAGCACAAAGTGTTGGTACTGTGGCTGGCATGCGAGCGCGACATGTAATGCCTAGTGACGCGTCACAGTAGGCGCTGGATCGTCTTGGAATGGGCGCTGACTTGGTGTGGGACGCTGGTTAGGCATGGACGCGGCTTGGATTTCGGCATGGTGTGGACCATTGGCTTGGCACGGTCTTGGCTAAGTATGAGGCGTTGTACACCGGAATCTGGGAGAAGCAGACATATGTCCACAACCAAGAAGGTCACTGGTCGATTTACGCTGGTTAAGCGTGTGGAAAGGCTTTATCTTCCAGCCGAGGACATGCGCGTGAGGTGACTGGTCTGCGGTTTCAAGACGTTATTGCCGACCGGGAGTACCAACGCGACGTGTGCGTAGAAAAGGAGTTCAACACTTCGTGGTTTGTCAAGCCTTGTTGAGATCCAAAAGTTGAAAGATGCAACAATCGAAAGCCTTTCACTGGTGAGATTAATGACAGGAGGTAGAACTCAAAAAGCTTTCCAAGATGTTGATTATGAAGAGGCGGCTCTTGAAGATGCAAAGTTGACTTTCTCAAGAAGAACAGACCTCGTTGGATGATTTTCCTTGAATGTTTCCTGTTAAACTTTCATTTAGGTTATTTTCTCTCTTTTTTTTTTTTGGAAAGACATCACAGGATGTAGGTTCAAGTTGACCGATTTTGGCAAACTAATTTGGTAACTTTGAGGATATTGGATTATTTCTCTGGATGAATGTTTTTGATAAATGACTCTGATTATGTTTTGGGAAAGGAATATTGCTTTTATGAAAGTGTGTACTAGCAATATGCACAATACTCGGTAAGTATAATGGTTTTACTAAAAACCTAAAACAAATCGATATATCTTCGTGAGTCTGAATTTACTCACTTCATAGGTTTTGAGAACATGCCCCTCTTCCATGTAAAAAGGCGGTTTGCTGTGTAGCATTGCCGATTAGTCCCCAATTGCTGGTAGCGTATTCAACGAGTCTGAGTTTTCTCGTGTAGTTTTGTGCAGAATGTAGGGTCGTCGGCGATTGAGTTTGAGTGAGTCGTAAGTCCCCAATCATTGGTAGCATCTTGTTTGAGTCCCCAGTTTCCTCATGTAGTTTTTACAACTTCTGGTAACCGGGTCGTCCGGTGGTTGAGTCGGATCGAGTGGTAGCATCTTGGCAAAGTCGGTTTTCTCGTGTAGTTTTACAACTAGTAACAGATTTGCACCGGTAGTTGCGTCGGATTGATGCCTTCCCCTACCATCTTGACATCTGGGTCCAAGAACGAGATCGACAGTCGGACATTAGGAGCCGATGAGATCAATCCTCCCACCGTGGGTCGCCAATTGTTTATGGGTAAAAATCATTTTTGGAATTTTGGTAAGTTCGGTAGGTGAGTGGCTTGGTTCAAAGCCAAACAAATGTGCTGCGTGAGCACTTTTTTATAGATTCGAGAGATCAATCTGCCTGTAAGTCCAGCTAAACCAAGAAATGGTAGTTCAGACTTGCTTCCGGTCACAAAGTGGAGGAGAAGGGGTTGATTTGGGAGGGAAGCAAAAGAAAGGTGTTGAGACCGAGAATAGTTCAGGGAAGTAGTATCTCGACTTGTATCCAAAGTGAAAGCATGGAAGCTTGCAAGAGATGAAAGCTTTTTGGAGAGCTTGCAAAGTTGCCTTTTTCGAGAGTGTAGTATTTTTCTCAGCCGAGACTTATCTCGGTGGAAATAGGTAAGACCTATTTATACAAGTCGAGATTTGAAACGTACTACGACCTCATGAAGGAAGAGAGTAAGGGTGAAATAATGGGAGGAGGTGGTAAGCGTGGTGTTAATGGGTGAAAACGTTTTCACCATTATTTCCTCTTTTATTTGACCGCTTTATTCCTTTTCACACTTTCTTAATGTGGAGTGTAGTAATACGATCATCTGTCATGACTGCCAAACCAAAACCCTAGAAAGCATCCCCAGGTTGTGTTGATGTCTCGAGTGTTAGTTGCATCTTGCGTACAAGTGGTGCTGCTAGGGATGCATGTGGGCATGTGCCAATGGCATGTGCGAGAATGCCTTCGTTGCGAGAGTTGCACCTCGAGCGTAAGTGGTAATGCGAGAACTGCTAGTGGCGTGTGTGGC
>JAJJWW010009925.1:0-67294 GCA_023531295.1 Papaver armeniacum
CATGTGTCGCAAAACGGTCTCAACCGTCCATCTTCGCAGTATAGATGGAGGGTGTAGATGTAGACTCAAAGGGCCCGGAGCATGTCGACACAATCACCATGTGACCGCCACACACTTGGCCAATCGGCCAAAGCCAACCGTGGTTGGTTACAACAAAACCGTCCGCCCAAAGGAGCATGGTCGCGCGGCTTTGAAAGCCAAAAATAGGGTTTGAGCCATCACGCGCGTCCATCTTCTCCGGCACGAATGGAGGGTCACAGATCAAATCGAGCAGTCCGGTCATACCAGCATGACCACCGTGGGCCCATCTACCTCCTCTTGCGGTCGGCCAAGGCACATCATTCCAGCCAACCCAAAACGCACGCCCAAACTCGTGCGGTTACACTCCCAAATCTAAAGCCGATCTCGACCGCTCAACTTCACCCGGATGATTTGAACGGCTTAGATCACGTTTTCATGGGATAATCAGGTATAGGTGTGAACACCAACCTACCACCTACACGGTGGTATGATCGACCAAGACCGACCAAGATGGGTCGTCTTGGGGCGCGCGCCCAAACTTGGGATGACACGCGGTTATCAATTCCTTTGCGGTAAGAGATTTCGCCAAAACCGATCTCAACCACTCCTCTTTGACGGTCAAATTGAGTGGCCTAGATTGCATCTCCATGAGACGGTGAGACATGGACGTGTACACCATCATGCCGTCAACACGCATGTATGGTCGGTCCTCCACAAAATCCTTCCCGTGCTTGGTTTCGACCAAGCTGAAGAGTGATGCTTGCGCACCTCTTTAAAAAACCTATTTCATCAACGGTCGCAGATGAGTGTCTCAAACATCATCTCATCCGTCCGACTTCACCAGCTTGGTTATACAACCCTGGTCAGGAGTTATTTGGTTAGTAAGGAGTCATTACCCATCACTTTACCACACCGTAATGCAGTACCTGCATAAAATACACACGATACTCCACAAGTATCGACTTTCTGAATAACGCAGTTATTCAATTCAGCATTACATGCTATCTTCCATGGATCCACGATCCACATTCCAGACATCAATCATGTCACAAACTGGGGATACTTATGGGGGTATTGGTCTGGCGGTTTACAGCGTGCAGCGTGCAACGCGCCATTACAAGAACGTGTTAGGAAGTCATGGACGGTTAGAGATGAACTGGAGAAGTGGGCAAGACCGGTCGTATGCTACCGACACACAACTCCACCACTCCATCATTCCATTACCTCCACTTCCCACGAGAAACGTGAATGAGGCTCAATGACTTGTATAAATAGGTTCTCCGCCCTATTTCGAAGACAAGACAAACGAGGAACAACACAAGTTAGGTCGTGAGGAAACCAAGTGTTAATACAACATCGTATTCAAACACCCGAGAGCTTGCTTGCATCAACCGTAAGCTTGCTCATATTTCGTACAAGTCATAAGCAAGCCAACATCTTCACAATCTCAACACCTTCTTCGCTTCCCTCCCTAAGATCAACCCCATCTCCTTCACTTTGTGACCGAAACAAGTCCTGAACGGCCATTTCTTGGTTTAGGCCGGACTTGCACTGCATTGATCTCTCGAATCTACAAGCACTCACCGCGCAGTGCATTTGTTGTAGGTTTAAATTCATTCCTCATCCACACCCCAAATTACCAAATTCAGCAGGAGTAGTTTTCACCCATCAACAATTGGCGACCACAGTGGGAGATTGATCTATCGGTTGCATAAAATTGAATCCTCAATTTCTCAGTTTCCATCTCGCAATGTATCCGGAAACTACAAAGTGTTTTCAGATATCATGGGAAGCATAGCTGGAATGCTGGAGGATGTCTTGGCAAATCAAGCCGGTATCACCAGGAGGCAGAGCGAGACATTTCGCCTTTTGAATGATATAGCGGCACAATTACAAGAAGGGTCGACGAGCATCTACTCAGGCAGCACAAGAAATGTTGAATCATTAGCCAGGAGTCACACCTTTACTAGTGGAGATGCAGGAAGAACGCGTGATCACAGGGGACTCAGGAGATACGAACAACATGGTCCAGCCGACAACGAAGACTCAAGGCAACCCCACAGAAGAAAAGACTTATCCAGAGTACCACAACGTCTACCGGATAAGGAAATGGAGCCTGGATCCCTGCTGGAAGATTTATATCTCAAGACCCTTGTCGAAGCTCGGAAGACTGTTCAATCCGCATCAACCTTTCAACCAGCTGAAGGAACGCTTGAGGAAGGAGAAATCAATCAGGAAATACCTGAGTACGGAGGATGGGGACGTTCAATCCGGTCACTCAGCAGTGACGTTACGACACCTTCTACATCCCTTTACTTAGGCAAGCGATCCGCAGATACGATGGCACTCGCAAGTCATTCAATTTCATCTCTTGTTCCACGTCAAAGCCGCGGAGAGACGTTACAACGCCCGCTAACGCAGGAAAAGCTAGACTCAGGGTACTTACATTTCCCCTTCCCAATGAAGAAGATTCTGGAACTGCTGGAGACGTGGTTACGAAATGGAGAGGTGGAGCTACCCCCGGTATGGCGTCCGCCTACTGATCAAGAAATAATGGACCCGAGGTACTGCCATTACCACCGGTTCCTCCATCACCCCACCAGTGAATGCAACGCTTTGAAGCGCATTGTTCAGGAGAAGCTTGGTTCAGAGGATTTTCTTAGAAAGACTACTCCGGTTTGATATAGTGAGGCTTCAAAAGCAAGTAAGTTTTACTCAACAACTTTACAAGAAAGATAGTTTAGAATTCACTGGGGACTTAGCATCCCGCACGTGGAGAAAGAGGCTCGATGATCAAACGCCATGTTTGTTTCCATTCGTACCTCCCTTTCACATAACATTCGCGATTTCATGTAATATGTGCAATCATTCATGACCAAGATGCAAATCTCATTTAACATAATCCCTTCCAAAAGGGTTGTTCACAAAACTATCTCAAAAATAAGCCAATTCAATTACCTATTGATCCAAAACCGGAAGTCAAAGAAAATCCTCACTATCACTCAAAAAAAGAAAAGCATATAAGAGAAAACGCCAGTATATAGCACGGATACTTCAAGGAAAGTCTTTAAGCAACAACTCATCCTTCTGGGCAAGAGAGACTTTCATCCTTTGAAGCACGGCCTGCTTCAGCTCCAGCTCTTTAGACAACCTCTCAACCTCTCCTTCCTGACGAGCAACACAAATCAGCGGAAGGACTTCATCATGTAGTTTCGGAGCCCCGAATCTCGGAGAACCCTTTGAAGAACCAGGGAGCATTGAAGCTGTACTGCGCAAACACGTCCAGATGGCACCTCCAATCTTCAATCACCTCTTCAGAAACTGTTCCACCCGTCGCAGCGCTCATCCCCGGGATGGAAACTAAAGCTTCTTGGACGCGGGTGACCAATGCAAGACGACTCCGGAGCTTCGCAAGTGGTAGCAATATGGCCGTGTTTCTTCCAGTTGTCGTGTACAACTTTTCAAACTGGACCGGCACAGCTGAATCCACCAACCAACACATGACCCGAATAAGGGACAAGAAAAGGAGGATCGAACAAAGCCCCGTGGCTGCATCACCGCAATTCGGCGACCGCGGGAGTCTTGTCGGTTACGGTGAGGCCTTTCAGAAGAAGTCACCACAATAGCCATACGGTCCGGTGCCTGTTCAGGATGGATGTCAAGAGGAGCCGTCTCAACTACAGCGGCCACCGTCTCTCTTGCATTCCTTACGGCATCTATTTCACTCTGGGTGTTGATTTCCGTCACGACCCCGTCGACAAGGTCACTAAGGAAAGCGCCTTGTTCAACCGAACTTGCATCATCTCTGTCATTGTCAGAAAAAGGAGCGGTACCGCCAGACTTCTCAGCATGAAGGTCCGTGCCGCCAGACTTCTCAGCATGAAGGTCCGTACCGCCAGACTTCTCAGCATGATGACCAGTACCGCCGGCCTTCCCGTCTTGAATGCGTGCCAACCTTGTGAAGGCATTATCTTTCGAAATTCCCTGATTTAAAACAAGGATCGTTTTAGAAGAACTTACACTGGAGAAATGAAAGAACCGATGGGAGGAGATTTAAATACCTGCATATTAGAAGAATTGAGGATTACCGGACCGCATGCTTGCCTCTTAGGTCTCTCTCCTACTTGGGGACTGCAATCCTCAGCTCTTGTCCGTTTGGATGGAAGTGGCTTCAACCGGAAATGCTTCGTCAAGACGTCAGAAGATGGCTCACTACGGGAATTCGTCACAACACTCTTCGAAAATTTCTGGAAGATCGACAGTTGTTTCCCCAATTCTCTATACCCGTCGGTCACCACCGAAGTTTCTCCCAATAGGCCAGAAGGGAAGGCTCACCCGGTCTAAGAACACATTGGCGTTAAGAATTTGTGGAAGGAATTCTTCCGGAGCCCCTAGTGGACGGATAAATGGGACACCCTGATCAAATCCCATTTGGCGAGCAGCCCTGTCAATGTTGTACGGAGTCACAGAAAATTCTCCATCGAATAGAGACGGGACATATCCTGGAATGCAGCTGCGCATGTAAATAATTTCCCCCAGATCTCATGGTCTTGACATCAGTACGCAACACAACGCCAGGATCGTCAGCAAAGGTCTTTGGTTGAACGATGGAAGAGTGAATCGGCCCCCATGGACGAAAATCTACGGAAGAAATGTTGTCAAATACCTCCACAAGTTTCGCACCGGCTTTAGGACGCTTCTTATTCCATCGGAGTATTCTCGAGCCGCCGTACAAGTTAACGAGTGAAGATGCAGGAGTAGGAGCATAACTTCTGAAGTGTTCCCATAAGAGCGCCTGAAGAAAAGCGAAGTGAACGTGCGACTCCACCTTCTTGTACCCGTTAGAAACGTGCATATCCATTGCTAAAGCGTCAGATGAGAATACGGCGATCCAAGGAACAATGCACCTAGAGGAAGAACTTCACCTGCGCCGGCCTTATAGCAATCTTAACAAGCTCACCTCTTATGGTCTTCTTCCTGAACCATCATCAAATATATCCCTGGATAGCCATAAAGACAGGAACGCAATCACGCCTCGAGCTCTTGATTCAACTCCGGGTCCGCGAAGACCACTCCGAAACCCACCAAGTATAAAAGCATCTCGCATCCTTTCTCTCCTCCTTGTCCAGACTCTCGAATTCCTCCGCCTTTTGAAGTATAGCATCATAATTACTTTGTTCCGCATCAGAGAGCTCGTAAAAGAGACTTCCAGCAACAGGCAGGTTCATTAATGCGGCTACACTCTCCAAAGTAATAGTCATCTCTCCCCATCTAGATATGGTCAGATGAGTAGAAATACGCCACCGAGAAATGAAGGTGATCAAGCCCGCGGTGTCTTTCCTAATTTCGAGGCGGATGCCATGACCGCATCGATAATTTGTGCTTTGGTCAAATTTTCCTTAATGCCCTTATTACTCAACATGCGTCTCATCCATCCTTCATAAGAACCCGGTGGAGCATGGCAAATCTTGAAGTCAATAGGAGAAGGCGGATATTCATTTCTCTCGGGAGACAAAACCTCATCACAAGTGCTTAAGAAGAGAATGGATCAAAGCATCCATATTTTCCGAATCGGAAAGCAAGACTATCTTATGAGAAGGATGTTTCCTATTATTTGGAAAAGACGAGGTGAACAACTCATCATTGATGTTCGGATATCCTTGAAAATCAACACTTCCCGACGCGGCTTTGCATTATCTTCGAAGACATGTTGATAGGAGTTCTCTTCTTTCTACCGCAATAAGATAAAAGACAGGGAGTTAGAACTTGTACAAAAGCACATGAGAAGTATAGTCACACGGCAAGACACAACTCACGAGCGGAGCATGCAATGGCCGGTCCAAATACCATTCAAATCCGGTACAAAATTCAATCGATTTCGATGCAGTGCAATTTTAGTCCGGTACAAGTTTAGGTCTCGGTATTGATTTCAAGTTCTCCGGTATAACTTTCAAGTCGGTATAAGTTTCAAATTTCAGTCAAGCATATGTGAATAAGACCCACGTTCCGGCATACACGGCGGGCCCGCATTCATCCGCATACATCACAACACAATTTTCTTTATTCATGGGAATTGTGTCTACGGGATTCAAGCTAGATGGCGGAAAAAGCTAAGCATGCACATGTCTTACAAAAGTGTTTACCTAACAAACTAGGGTTTTACTTTCTAAAAAAAAAAAAAAAAAAGAGTACAGAACTTACCTTGGACGGACGGCGCACGGTAGCAGCTCCGGCGACGGCGTCGGCAACAGCAGCGGCAACGATGTTCGGCGGCAACAGCAAAGTCACGGACAGGAGCTGCTTCGACAACAAAAAAAAAAAAGAGAAGAGAAAATTCGTGAGAAAAAAGAAAAGGGGTTTGGCTTCTTTTATATACAAAAATTAGAAGAATCCCAATAGAACAAGGATTCCTCTTTGTTTGGTTTCCTCTTCTGATTCAAATACCCAAAGAAAGAAACCGGCCCCACCAGGGATTCCATGCAAGCGTGAAGGCGTGGAAAACTAGCAGTCGGCCAACACTCTTCCGGGTAAACTCCTTTTATCCTGTCTTTCTCACGTATGCATGTCACCATCTCATGCCTACCACACAATAATGTAACCATTATGTGCTAGGCAGGGGACTTAATGTTGATGGTGGATTTTCGTTTAAGGTTAAATTTGTAAAAAACCAGAAAATCATGCGCTGACATCTTATAAAAGATAAAGCCGTTTATAAGTGACGGATACTCCTCACTTAATTCACCAAGAATGGAGTATGTAGCAACAATCCCATTCTGTGAATACATGAAATTCCTCCAGGTTGGAGCATGCGGCAACAATCCCTTCCTGTGAATTTCATATCAGCCTTGTATTTCCTGTACCCATTATCAGTGTGGCATGACGACTCGAGTGTTACCCTTACAGAGAGTAACACGAACCTCCAAGCACTATAATGAATCCATGTACGAAATACCCGTACAGGGTGATTCTCGATTCTCGGTGTGTTATACTAGCCCGAGCCCTCTCGGTGTGTTATACTAGCCCGATTGAGCCCCTCTCGGTGTGTTATACTAGCCCGATTGAGCATCCGGACTTGACTGTATCAGTCTCCGGATATGATCTAATCGCAGTCATCCAACTCCACAAGCATGATTGGATGACCACAGATCAATTCCATCACCCCCAAGCAGGTATGGAATACACACGGTCTTAGCTTGCCGAATATGATCTAATCGCAGTCATCCAACTCCGCAAGCATGATTGGATGACCACGAGATCAATTCCATCACCCCCAAGCGGGTATGGAATGCACACGGCCGACCCGCATGGTCGACCATTGGCCTTCGCTTGCCAAGAAACCGTCCATACCAAGCATTATGGGCGGAAAACCCTAAATTAGGGTTTGCGGCATATTACATGTGTCGCAAAACGGTCTCAACCGTCCATCTTCGCAGGTATAGATGGAGGGTGTAGATGTAGACTCAAAGGGCCGGAGCATGTCGACACAATCACCATGTGACCGCCTACACACTTGGCCAATCGGTCAAAGCCAACCGTGGATGGTTACAACAAAACCGTCCGCCCAAAGGAGCATGGTCGCGCGGCTTTGAAAGCCAAAAAATAGGGTTTGAGCCATCACGCGCGTCCATCTTCTCTGGCACGAATGGAGGGTCACGAGATCAAATCGAGCAGGTCCGGTCATACCGGCATGACCACCGTGGGCCCATCTACCTCCTCTTGCGGTCGGCCAAGGCACATCATTCCGCCAACCCAAAACGCACGCCCAAACTCGTGCGGTTACACTCCCAAATCCTAAACTGATCTCGACCGCTCAACTTCAGGATGATTTGAACGGCTTAGATCACGTTTTCATGGGATAATCGGTATAGGTGTGAACACCAACCTACCACCTACACGGTGGTATGATCGACCAAGACCGACCAAGATGGGTCGTCTTGGGGCGCGCGCCCAAACTTGGGATGACACGCGGTTATCAATTCCTTTGCGGTAAGAGATTTCTGCGCAAACCGATCTCAACCACTCCTCTTTGACGGTCAAATTGAGTGGCCTAGATTGCATCTCCATGAGACGGTGAGACATGGACGTGTACACCATCATGCCGTCAACACGCATGTGTGGTCGGTCCTCCACAAAATCCTTCCCGTGCTTGGTTTCGACCAAGTGAAGAGTGATGCTTGCGCACCTCTTTAAAAAACCTATTTCATCAACGGCTGCGGATGAGTGTCTCAAACATCATCTCATCCGTCCGACTTCACCATCTTGGTTATACAACCCAGTCGGGAGTTATTTGGTTAGTAAGGAGTCATTACCCATCACTTTACCACACCGTAATGCGCACTGCATAAAATACACACGATACTCCACAAGTATCGACTTTCCGAATAACGCAGTTATTCAATTCAAGATTACATGCTATCTTCCGTGGATCCACGATCCACATTCCGGACATCAATCATGTCACTGGCCGGGGGATACTTACTGGGGTATTGGTCTGGCGGTTTACGGCGTGCAGCGTGCAACGCGCCATTACAAGAACGTGTTAGGAAGTCATGGACGGTTAGAGATGAACCGGGAGAAGTGGGCAAGACCGGTCGTATGCTACCGACACACAACTCCACCACTCCATCATTCCATTACCTCCACTTCCCACGAGAAACGTGAATGAGGCTCAATGACTTGTATAAATAGGTTCTCCGCCCTATTTCGAAGACAAGACAAGACAACAGAACAACACAAGTTGGTCGACGAAACCAAGTGTTAATACAACATCGTATTCAAACACCCGAGCTTGCTTGCATCAACCGTAAGCTTGCTCATATTTCTGTTACAAGTCATAAGCAAGCCAACATCTTCACAATCTCAACACCTTCTTCGCTTCCCTCCCTAAGATCAACCCCATCTCCTTCACTTTGTGACCGAAACAAGTCCGGGAACGGCCATTTCTTGGTTTAGGCCGGACTTGCACAGATTGATCTCTCGAATCTACAAGCACTCACCGCGCAGTGCATTTGTTGTAGGTTTAAATTCATTCCTCATCCACACCCCAAATTACCAAATTCGGCAGGAGTAGTTTTCACCCATCAACAAGCCAATACAACGAATATCCAACTGAAAAATATGGACATTACTACTATGACCATAGTGTGAATAGTGGTTGGGAACGCCAACCTTTTGAAGGTTATGGGTCATACCATGGTGAGCCCAATTACTATCCACACGTGCATCGGTCTTATGAGCAAAACAATTCATCTATTTCTCTAGAAGAGGCTTTCAAGAGTCATTCCTTATTTGTGAAGGAAACCTTAAATATTCCAGATGAGTCCCTAGAGCAGTCAACTAGGATGTCTTTAGAAGAGACTCTTGAGCAATTTACTGAAAGTACAAATAGGATTGTCGAAAAACTTGCTCGAAATAATCTTAATTTCCAATACAGTGTTTCCAATAATACCCATGAAAATGAGGATATTTATAATCAAGATGACGAGGTTAGATTTGGTAACACTAATTTAGATGAGGTTCAACCATTTTCATGTTATGATTATGATGAGGATAGTGTTGATGAAGAATTTGAAATCGTAGGCATAGTGATCGAGAATTTGTTACTCCAATTGAGCTTAATGATGATAATATTTCTAGTTCAAATCCAAATAATTTTAATAATTATTCACCTATTCGAAGGATGAGGATTTGACTAGAGATACCCCGTTTTTAGACGATGTAGTATTTCCTTTTGATTACGAAGCCAAGGATGGTTTAGAAGAACGAGTATATTTTGAGTCTAGCGATTTAGAAACAATAGACTTAGAAAAAAAAAATGAACTCGTAGAGATGAGTGAGGACGCGTGCGACTAAGAAGAATCAATTGACCATTTTCAGGAATCAGATGACCTTGAAATTAGGGAAGTTGTGACTAGTCTTTCTAGAGACACGGAAAACTCTAAGTTTGGGGTGATTATCATTCTCCATGTGTTTTAACTCTTAGAAAAGTCCCTAACTTGGGACTTGACATATGTGCCTCAACTATTTTAAAAGATTATCTTCATACACTTTTTCCTGAACCTAGTTGTGTCCATAAAGAAGTTCAGTTGTTGGAAACCCATCCTCTGGTTGATGTGGTTAACCCAGGCTATGATAACACGATTGACTTTGTTTTCCTACCAAAAACCTTCCTTCCAATTGTGGGTACGTATAAGTTTCAGATGTGTAAATTATTAAGTTTTGAGACTAAACCTAATTACTTTAGGATATTAGGGTCGACACATTTGCTTAAGGAAGACCACCAATCTTATTGTGGTCAGCTGTGTAAGTCAAAACTGATTGACTTAGAGGATCCTCAATTATTCAGGTTATTATTATGTGCTTCTAAGTTTTTATTTGAGTTTTTCCAGACTCTAGAACCCGAACATTCGGATCTAACTCATGAGGAAACGCAACCCATGAAAATATGTTATCTAGACCCTTTTATAAAGCCTGAACCCGAATCACAACTAGATGTAGTGGTCTTAAAAATAGATAAGGGTGTGTTGGATATCTTCCTGGTCTGTGGCAGTTTCCTCTTCTTGTGGTTAGCACTTTTTGATCCAGATGACCCGCAGTTATTCCGACTGTTGCTATATGATTCTTCGAGGTGACTAATCCTTTCCAATGTATGGCTGAAGACTTTAAACTTAGCACTTCTTGGGAGGTAACCCATGCTCTTGCAACACGGTAATATCTTTCCTTACTCTTCAAGTGGTGACAGCTTTCTCATTGTTCATGCTTTTAATTTCATCTTTAGAATATTGAGGACAATGTTAGATTTAAGTTTGGGGGTATGGGAGAAACTTTTTAGTTGCAATAAATAAACTCCAGAGCCTAGAAATTTATGTTTATTAAGGAAGGCACTAACCAATCTAAGTGGATGGAAGCATTTTGGTTGTAGGAGTTGAGGAACCAATCTGATTAGATGGCAACATCTAAAGAGTCTATTCATAAAAGCACAGAGCTCAGGTGTTAGAAATAACATGATAGTTTCACCATATCTCGTTGAGTCCTTTTCACTTCTGTTTTCATTTTGTTTTGTTCTTTGTAAACTATGTTTCTCTAAGTGATTAGGTGGGGCCCACGAATCAAGTTGTTACCAATGCTAGGGTGAATTAGAGTGATTGAGATACAAAAAAAAAAAAAAAAAGTGAAAAAAAAAAAGTGAAAAAAAAAATTGAGACCAGACCATCAGACCAACCGGAATAAATTCAATAAAGTCGACCACTGGAACCCTTGTATATGCCAGTTGCGTTGACCTAGAGTTAGGATTATCGACCATTGGTTCCCTTGTATATGCCAGTGTGTTGATATTAGTCAGACTAGTATCTCAGTCCATTAAGATAGGTTCATTTTGGCGGAGGCCTTGATGATATGGGAAACACCAATCACTTAGTAAACATCAAAACCATCTATGTTTTTCTTTATATCCATCTTCTTGATCTATCCATGTGATTAGTTTTGACTCCGGGTATTGATGTCCATAGTGCGACTATCTGAGTAGAGCTCTGTCACTTCATATGAATTTTAGTATGCTTGAGTGCAAACTCGTGTACAGCAATTGAATTTCGCATCGGGGTACTTCCTCCCGTAATCAATAAGTATGCCAATCAAGGAGATTCTTTAGTGCCTTCCAAGGTTCTCGCGTAGATAGCTAGGGTCTGGAGTAAAGGTTTTGTGGGTACACTGGTAAACTCTCAGGAGACAACACTCGCCTCTAGGGCCACCTAGGGGTTCAAATGATTTTTATTTTCTAGAATAAATTTGCTCGAGGACTAGCAAATAATAAGTTTGGGGTATTTGATAGACACATTTTTTGTGTCCGAATTTTCCTCGATCTTTGGTATTGTTGGAACTCGATTTTTGTACTAATATTGTGTTTTTATGTATTTTTAGGTATTTTTGGAAATAAATATTTTTTGGAAAATTGGCTCGAAAAGTTGCTCTAACACCCGGAGGACATTTTTGATATTCGGACTCCCACATTGGATAAGGGGTAACCCAATTACTAAGGGGCACCCAATTGATATTCGCACCCCAAGCCGTTGGATAAGGGGTGACCTTGTTCTTCTTTTGAAAATAAAATTTGGCGGGAAAAAAATATATCACGCCTGGCAGAACTGAGTTGGATTTTTGGACGAGTTAGAAGGAGATTCAATGGCTGATTTTCATTGAGATGACTTGTTAGAGCCTAACAGGGCTGGTATGGGCTCTTGGTTGGTTAGAATTGGCTGCATCGTGGGATTAAAGCAAAACAGGGCAGCACGGTTACGGGAAAGAAAAACACGGGATTACAGCGTGTTTGAACGTGTTTGGATTGAGCTGGGACTCTGCAGAAGCGTGTAGGAGTTAAATAAGGAATTTCTAGTAGCTGTATACGCATGGAAGAGCTAAAAATGGAACAAAATACTCGCGAGAAGATATTATTCACTATCGAGCTATGGAAGAATTTTTAGGAGTTATTGTCGAGATTTCTTGCCCCTGTTGAGTATAAAAGAAGCTATTGGATATCATAGAAGAGTTACAGAGAGTTTGGGAGGTTTTAGAACGCGAGAAAAGCAAAAAATCAAAGTTGCAGAGACGGCCATTTTTCTGCTGCTGCATCTCTGAAGAACGTGAAGAACGGACTCTTGAAGGCAGTCGTTCTTCTACAATAACAGCGACCCTTAACCGAGCGTTGTAATACGGAGGGGGCAGACTTAAAAGAAGTAACGGTTCTATCATTCCTTGTAACAGTGTTTGCAACATCTATAACTGTTGCAAACCCGATTTTCATCTTATTCTCCTTTGTTCATCATTTGTAAACCATTTTTGAGCAATAATAATGAATTTTGAGCGTGTTTCCAACATGATGAGCGGCTAATTCTCCCACAACCAAGGCAATGAGGAAGCTATTTACGCATGAATAAGCGGTAACCATTTTATTTGCTCTAATTTATAATTTATAATTCACTCAATCACTGCTTTTGCAGAGTTTTAAATTGTTCGCAAAATTCTTTTCATTAGTTGTGATTTAATTAGATAGGTTATGCTTTGTATTAAGATAATCTATGCTTAGGGATACAATTAATTTTTGAGAATTTGTCTGATTATTTGTGAATTAAGAAACAAGGGATTTAAAAGATAATTAGAGTTTTGGGTTATTTACCGTATTTCATTCATGTGTTATAGTGGAATCAGTGTCTTGGTTATTCTCTCATATCTTGAAACAATTTTGTGTTAATTTTTCTCTATTATTAATTTTTATAAGTCTAAAATCTTTTGCTTTCACAAGTCTCAACGAACCTTATTACTACAACATTATTGAGTCACATCACATGGCACTGTCAAAATTATCTCCAACCAAACCTTTCAGTCGAGATCGCAAGCTCTTTCGTTAGAAACAAGTAAGGTGTTTTCCTTCGCAAGAGAAGAGTAGGATTCTTCTAACTTGGAATATTGATCCTTGAGTTGGCTTGTTTTTACACTTAAAGTTATTCTACCTTGGATAAGTTTATCCCTCTCAATGATAACTTCTTCGAGTTTACTTCTAACAACAGAGAGATTGTTCTTGTACTTTACACACATTTTTTGACAGACATCAAGTTGCTGCGAGGAAATCGCCACCTTGTTGGGTGAGCTCGCTTCTCTTGAGAAAGAGTTCCATTTTCATCTGATAAAGTTTCCAACTCCAAATTAGCTTTAGTCAAAGAGTAAGAGAGGCGAGATAATTCACTACTTAATGAGCCTTGCTTCTGAACTAAGTTAGCATTTTCTTTAGAAAGATTATCTATTTGATCAATAGAGTATGTATGAAGATTATCTAATTGGTTATATTGCTCCATCCAAATGTCTCTATCCATTCGAGCTTCTTCAATAACAGATTCCAACTGATATATCTCCATTTTTCGCTTCTAGTTTAAAGATTGAAGGGCGAACAAGGGCCTGGAGATTAAAAAAAAAATTAAAAAAAAATAATTGAGAAAAGGGAGGGGAGTTGTACCTTTTAATTCTTCGTTCTTCTTGAGAAGATTATCACGATCCAGTGAAACATTTTGAATTTTTTGATTCTCAAGATGGAGAGTGTTATACTTTGCAGTCATGGCTTGGAGATTAGTCTTCAAAATTTTAACTTCTTGCTCTAAAGAGGTTTGCGAAATTCTCGTAACCAAAGTATTTACTCAAAATCTAGCAGACATTAGACTTGATAGGATCGACGAAGGTCTTCTTGGCGTCATTCATAATATCTGATAAAACTTTGAAAGCCACGTCCATTCCCTCCAGATTTTCCTTAGTAAGAGGGATAGACTCGGATGAAGAAGTAATGACGACAGAAGAGGGGAGAGTTGAATCGTCTTTTGTCGTAGGAATGTCATGTGAAGATAAAATCTGATGAAGGTTAATGACTGGGGGAAAGGCAGAGGCATCGATAGTAGAATAAGAAAAGGGTTCATTCACAACAGGACTATCATGAGGAACTTCGTCTATGGAAAACTTAGGCATAGAAGGAAAATCAGCAGCGACATTTTTGCAGATGGCAAGAGTAGATTTATCTTGCGAAGATATCGTAGGAGGTGTTGATTTATCTCGCGAATATATCACAAGAGGAGTTGTAAGATTAAATATAGGAAAAGGAACAGAAGTTTCAACATTTTTAGAACGACGGGATCTTTTGGGGGATCTATCGACGTTTTTGTCATCTTGCGAATCACAAGTTAAATAAGAAACAGAGGCAACAATATTTTTATTAGAAGAGTAAATGTTTCTTAATACCTTGATATTCGCAGGCTTTCTCTTGTGTGCAACGGATTTCGGTTGCGAACTCTTGGATGTTTTAGGATTTTGGACTGTGAATTTGGTAACATAGACGTTCTTACTAAAATAGAAACAATAATGTAATTAATCAGGGATGAACAAAATCAAATAAAGTAATATCAGTAGAAGAGTTCAAATATATTACATTCAGCATGATCTACAAACCTTGATGGCTCCATAAGAACAGTAGCAGAGAAGATTTACAGCAAGATGAACAACATCAAAAATTTGCAGACAATAAAGGATTCACAAAGAATGCAGAGATGAAGAAGATGAAGTAAAAGAAAAGAAAGATATCCTTGATAGATCTCTTCTTAAATAGACAAGAAAAGGATGACCGGTTAGCATTTAATGTGCTTTTAGGTAAAAGAGGAATATGTAACACGTGTAAGCGGTTATACCGAATTCACGGAAGCTTGTCGGCAGAAAATTAAAGGAAATAAATGAACGCCACGGCGTTTTGAAAGTACTAGTTCTCATGACGTTCTCTCCTTGTGAGCAGAAGACATGAGAAGAGGCAAGATGTAGGATCAGAACAACACCAAGACTCTCGCGAAATCAATAAACGACACACTGCGTCGCGTGCTGGGAATAAAAACGACGTAACGGATGACGACAGCCTAAACACAAGAAATATATAAATATGTAGTGAGATCGAGGAGTATCGCGAGATTTAACATATATACACTTGCGAGGATATCGCAAAACAGATCCGAAAATAAAGGATAGCTTTTTTGTCATCCATTATGAAGTGTCCTATATAAAGGGCCGCATAGATTTTAGGAGTGAGGAGATCTTTTCGAGTGTTGAGCAAGTCATTAAGAGAGAAATTTTAGAGTGGTTGTAATTCTTTATCTTATCTCCTTTTCATCTTGTAACATTTGTGAGTTTGATCAATAAAAATTATAATTGTTTATCTTAAAATGGTTTGATTGTGTGGATTCTTGTGAGGGGTATAGTGTGGGATTTCTGTAACTACAAAAAAAGAGAAGAAGGGAGCGGGTTCTCAGAACATTTAGGGTTCTCTACGACACGCATGTTCAAACTGCGTGTTGACGGGTCAACAGGGTCAATACGCATGTTCAAACTGCGTGTGTGAGTTTCCCTATGAGACGCAGTTTCTAACTGCGTGGCACGCAGGTTCAAAATGCGTTTCGGCTAGGAATATTGGATTCCCATTGTGCCCGGGCGGTGTGTTTTGGTGACGTGGATCCAAGGAAAATCTTGAATCTTGGCATACCATTAGAGCCAGCCTTAGGGGTGGGACTTGGGTTGGGTCAACCCACCCAACCCATGCCCAACCCGAACGTTGGGCGGGCATGGGCAATGTATTTTAAAAGTTTGGGCAAGCTCGGGTACAATTTTAATAAACCCGAGTTAAACTTGGGCAAGCATGGGCACAAATATTTCTAACCCGAGCAACCCACCCAACCCAGGAACTATAATATAATTATATAAACTATTTTTATAATTGGTAGTTATCTATTAAAAGCAATTTTAGCCATTATCTTCAAACCTAATAATGAAAATATAAATCATATTTATCTCATTATTAATTCAATATGAAAAAAATTTATATTATTGTCAATAATCATAAGTAATTTTATTTATAGCGCGTTTATTCTTTTTTAATCCAATCAAATCAAACAACACCACCCTTGGTTGGAAGCCGAGCAACAAGCTGAGCTCCCACCGCTTTTTGAATAAAAACACCTAACCTATGAAAAATAAAGCTACCCAAACCACAAACGGCGTCATTACTAACCAAACAATTCTTTAGACGCTTGAAAAAAGTAATAAAATCATCGCTAAGCTCTCCTAAAGTGGTAAAAGCTAAGACATTCAAACCGTAACCACGAGCGGCACACTCAGATAATCATAAGTTATTTGGAAATTTAAGCTAAATACAATAATCAAATAATTACTAAAATTTGTTATTATCACATTAATAAAAAAATAAATTTAAGACTTAAATTAAGGTCATTAGGGTTTATATGTGTATATATATATATGTGAGTCTACTAACTAACCCCATTCTATGTCCATAATTTTTATGTTGTAAAGTATTAGCATTGGTCAACCCGAGGAACCCGAGGAACCCGGGGAACCCGAGGAATATAACTTGGGCGGGACTTGGGCAGCACCTCCACGGATTCCACGGGTTTCATGGGCAATCTACGCAAAGAATTTCTACCTCGGGTCCGCCTCGGCCAAGCCTTCCAACCCGACCAACCAACCCAAGTCCCACCCCTAATATTCCTTAGAAGAATATTTATGAAATATTTTTTTTGAAAGGTGGTATTTTATTAATTGGATTAAAGTGCGATTCGAGTAATGCGGTTATATGGTACCCTATTCCTATCATCTATTACAATATTTGAAATAAAAGATGGGCATATGTTGTCCCAAATTCTTGTTGTTGATGTATGTAGGATCAGAATATCGCGACATCAATACTTCGTGAAATCAATGAATAATGACATTGCGAGAGCGTCGCAGAAGAATGACATTAATGACGCAATGAATGACGACAGCCAAAACATGAGAAAAGTGTGAAGATCTAGCGAAGTTTAGGAGAGTTGCGAGATTGTATACTTGTACACTTGCGATATTTCGCAAGTCGTTCCCAAAATAAAGGACAAACTTAGCCTGTCATCCATTGTATATTACCCTATATAAAGAGTCGAATAAGTCCGTTTGAAGGGGAGGATTCTTTCAGAGTGTTAGACAAGTCATTAGAGAGAGACAGTTGGTGGTGATTGTAATTTCTTTAACTCTTTTCTATCTTATCCGGTGAATCTTCAAGGAAATAATCAATAAAATCATTGTTATTTGTCTTAAAAATGTCTTAATTGTGTGGAATGTTGTGAGGGGTGTAGTATAGGATTTCCTGCAACTACATATTGGCGCTAGAAAGGGCTGTTTGAGTAAGGATACGCATCGTGATTTGAAAGAATTTGGAGTAGTAGAGAAGCAATTTGATATAATTTTCAACAGTTTACCAAAATTAAGAAATGGCAAGAAGAAGAAATGCATCCGAGCAACCAACAATGTTAGGAGAAGTAGGAGACTTCTTTGAGAAGAGAGAGAAATGAAATGGGAGAATCCTCAAGAAGGAACATAAGGAATGATGAGGAAAATCAAATTCAATCACCAATTCAACCAAAGTGGCGGATAGAACCGTGGATTATGATAGAGTAAGCGTGCATACTTGGAGATCGGACTACGTGGACGAAGGGGAAGAAGAACAACAATTGGTAAACAATGGACAAGAAGGGGAGAGACCGAGAGGGAAATGGAGAAATAATTCATGGGAATGAAGAGATCGCAGCATTAGAGGCGTTGAGGCAAACAATACATGAAGAGAGACGATTAGAGGCAAGAGGAACGTGCAAACTTGACAAGACAGAATCATGAGCTGAGGATGGAAAACATGAGATTACAAAACAGAAGGTCGAGAAGCACTACAAGGTCAAGCTCAAGATCAGTTAGAGAGGAAAGAAGGAGAAATTTACCTACAGAAGCTGCTGATGAAGAAAACCAAGGAGAAGCGCAAAATCCAGGCAGGGAACATTGCGAGAGAGGTGAAATGATGGAAGATCGTTATATTCCACGTCCCGAGACTCTTCAAAATAGGCAGAATGATGAAAATCAAGAAAATAGGCAGTGTCAGAGGCAAAAGGATCCAGTTGATGAAGAAAATCAAGAAGAAGGAAGAAGAATATTGCATGGGAGAGAAGCACAGAGGAGGCAAAAAGAAATTGAGGATGACATTGAAAGACATTACGTTGAACAAGTACGTCTAGCTTAAGAGAGAGAAAGATTGAGAGCAGAAATGGAAGAACAAGAGTTAGAAGAGGCAATTCGCCAGAATAATCATGATAATCGAGAAAGAAGGCGAGAACAAAATCACAACAATGATAATATTAATGAAGAATATGAAAGAGCACAAAGGAGAGCTAATAGGCACCAAAGAAGAGAAATCGATAGATATAATGGTGTACGAATTCGCGAAAGAAATGAGGGAGAAGATCACAGAGAAATACGGGAAGAGAATGATGAACAAGAAAGTCAAAATAGACATGAACGCAGGCGAAGAGAAGCGGAACTAGAAAAGACCAGTAGATTCAAATTCTGATGTAAATGAGCAAATTTTGAGAGAACTGGCAGAAATGAGAGGAATGATGAACAGTAAAAGGGGAGGAGGAAAGAGACAGTTGGATGAAGCAATAGAAGAAGCTGCAAAAACTCCGTTCACACAAGAGATACAATTAAGAGGAATACCACCGAAGTGCAATTTACCGACATTAACCAGCATTTTCGATGGAACAACTTGTGCGATACAAAGATATCAAAGCTTATATGAGATGTATGCTACAATGGGAGAATCATGATGCTATATTGTGCAAATATTTTGCATCAAGTCTGATAGGAGAAGCTTTGAAATGGTTTGAAGGGCTACCGAAAAATACAATAACATCTTTCAATCACTTACAGGCTATATTTTTAGGGGCATATATAAGTAATAATTCCTCGCGACCTGTGTATTGAAGATGTATTTGGGTTAAAGCAAAGAGTTGGTGAAAGTTTGAAGCATCTAATCGTGAGATAGAAGACAATCAGAAAGCGAAATGGATGGTCGTGTAGAGGAAAGATATATCATCTTATCATTCATTAATGCTATGTTTGCTACAAATCTGTTATATATTCAAATTTTAGAGTCAAGAATACCATCACAATGACTGAGTTGCGAGAGCTTCAAGAGGAGTATATTTCTCTAGAGGAAAAGCAAAATGAGATGGAATCATACCCTGTCGCGAATACAAGTTCAGGAGCTGCGAATGCAAGTTTGTTACCCAAATTGATAAACATTGTGGCGAGTACCTCGCAAGATCAATAAGGATTGAGGATACCAAATGATAGTCAGCAAAAATTGGTAGCTATGGGGAGTCGCGATCAGGAAGAATTTGAAAGAGAAAGAAATTTCTACAACCGTGGCGGAAATAATAAAATTCAAAGGCTTGATCAACCACAAGAAACCTATGGAGGTCGTGAGGCATAATCCACAAGAGACTTATGGAGGCCGAGAGGCGTAATTATCATAGAGGACAGCGAGGTCATAGAGTCGTATGGGAAGAAATCAAGATGCCACCACTAAACGCTAGTGTGGAGAAGATATGAGAAGCTATAATCCCGATGGAAAACATACCCGCACCATGGAACATGGGGAATGAACCACCTCCAGTGACAGAGGTCATGAATTTGTTCCTATCACCATTTACATGGACACTTAATGAATGATTGTAGGAATATAAAAGAATTATCCTCAGAATGATAGATCAAGGGAAGCTAAACCAATTCTTAAAATGTGAAGAGAAGGCTCAACCATTACCAACACCTCCAGAAAATCACAGGGTAAATACGACAAAAGGGAAAGAGACATTTGTAGTAGAGGTTGGAACGAAGGCCAAAAACTTGTTCTGCAATTCTATCGTTCATTTATACAGGACAAACAAGGATTTTCATGATAGTGTTCTCAGTAGGGTTTTCGCGAGGGATATTGATGATAGAGAAGTAATGAACATCGCGAAAACATCGCCACTAAAGGAATGGCAAACACAGGTTATTTCTTTTACTGCAGAAGAGATGCCTGAGGGTGGCGAGTTGCATGACAATCCATTAGTGGTAAGATTAGAAATTAATCCAAAACTTGTTGATGACGAAAGTGATGGTGCGAGAAAATTCATGGGCAATAAATAGATTCTTAATTGATCTTCGGAAGCTCGGTGAACATCCTTTTTATCATACCTACAAGACTATGGGGGAAAAGATGAAAATTTGATCCCATCAACCTATAAGATTTATGGTTTTAATGGTACTGCTAATAAACCCAAAGGAGAAGCTCGCATGCGCATACCATTGAATGGATTATCAACTGAAATCTTGTTTTGCATAGTCGATGTGGAATCCCCCTATAATGCATTAATTGGGCGACCTTGGTTGCATGAAATCTTGGGAGTAGCATCTACTTACCACCAGTGCATCAAATTTCCACATCCCAGTGGTGTTGGAGTTATAAAAGGAGATTGGGCTGAGGGACAAAAATGCTATGAAGTAGAAGTGGAATATTGCGAGGAAAGGGCTGCTCAAAAGAAGAATTGGAAGAGAAATATCAAGGAAGACCAAAGAAGAGAAAGACTGATGGTGGACACAATAGAAGTGAGAAATGAAGATATCTTGCGAAATCAATGCTTGAAGACAATTGGAAATTGCGATGGTCTCGCAAAAGGGAAAGAAATATCTGAAAGTTTGAATGAAGAAACAGAGAACAACAGGAGTAAGAAGTGCAAGAAGTAAGTAATTGATTTTAGAGTTAAAAAAAAATAAATGATGATGACAAAGAATCTCGCTATACAAATAATACAAAGAATGTGATGATCGAAGGAGTATGCGAGAATCTCGCTATTCATGAATGTAACGAAAGTTTGGTTAAATAATTACAATGAGATCTCAGAAAATGAAGCAAGACTATGTGATAATTTCGCAAAGAAGATAAGAAGAAACAATCAAAAAGCAATGAATGTGTACAAAAATTGACAGAAATGAATGAGTGAGTGAATGGGACGAACCTTTATGGCGTACACCCTAGTTCGCGAATGATATTTCGTAAGAGGCAAATGTAAGACCTAAAGTGCGTCATATAAGGGGGTATCTCTTGACATGGCTCAGGGAAAAGGTTACATCGCCCCTGGAACCTGAGTCATGAAAATTGGGGCCCATGAAAGCCTATCCGGGGGAGATACCTTTGATTTCCAACTATATATATAAGGTTATACCCTGGTTGGACGACCGAGGGTCTCTTCCAAGGATTGATGTATGACCAAGGCGCCGAGGTACACGGTTGAGCAAAGAGTGCCAGGGCATTTGAAGTTTCTCGACCATTCTTGGCAAGTCTTGGCACATGCCGCACTCTACCAAGAAAACTCCACTTAGGTGCAGTCTCGTAACCATAAACCCTATAGGTATAAGGGATAAGAGTCTGCGAAAACAACTCGGTTGTTGTTAAGACCTGGGATGGGAGGAGCTAGTCTTGTATGGCCGATGTACGCCTCCTTGAAGGGGCAACCAGGGAGATGATAAGGGCGGCACCCTTCATTAGGGAGATAATAAGTGTCAAAAGACGCAAATGTCATGAGGCTCTATTTTCGCAAGAAAATTTAGGCTTGTCATATTTGTGCGATAATCCTGAAGAGGCAATAATACTAACGCGAGGGTAAGACGATATCAATGGGTCTGTACATGAAAGTGTAAAGTCATCCCGCGATTTCGTCGCAAGACGGCAATGTCATGTGGCTTTAAGTTCGCAAGATTTTTAGGCCTGTCATATTGTCGCAACAAAACATCCTGCAGAGGCAAAAATACTAAGAAAATGATAAGACAAGATCAATGGGTCGTTACATGAAAGTGTAATGACGTCCTGCGATTTTGTCGCAAGACGGCAATGTCATGGGGCTTTATGTTCGCAAGAATATTTAGGCCTATCATATTGACGCAATATGAGGGGTGGCAAAATAAGACCTTTAACTAGGAAGGCAAAATAAGACCACACAAATACAATGATTAGACAAGATCAATGGGTCATTACATGAAAATGTAAAGACGTCCTGCGATCTTGTCGCAATGATGAATCTCAACATAAATAAAGATAAGATAAAACAAGAAATTGAGTAAGCAAATAAGCTTTGCTTAATACGACTATATTTATTTATTTATTTGTGGAGAATTAGCAACAAATAGTTGGAAATTAAGAAATATCATTACTTAAAGATTATCGACTTAATTTCTCTCATGTGAAAATAAATAACAGAGGCAAGTATGGGAATGATCAGAGTAAAAACTTGTTATTTATTTTCATATGATAGATTTACAGTAAGAGATTACAAAAATGGAAGGCTAGAAGGATAAATGTACAAGCATTACAAGAAGAGAAAAAGGGAAAATGGAACTATCTCTCAGCTTATTCTTATTCTTCATCAGATTCCTTATTAGATTCTTCTTCTTCGCTTGCTTCACTATTAGAGACATCTGAGGAAGGCATGTTTTCAGGAATTTCATCGAGAAGACAAGGATATGAAGAAAGAGGAATGTTGTGGCTATTGCAAACTGTTTCAATAGTTTGATTGCGAAAACGGACAGCATCATTATTGAAATTCGCCACAGTAGTTTGTAATTGCTTCTTCAGCTTAGAATATTTGTCATTGCGAAGAGAGAAGTTTTTTGCAAGTTGTGCTTTCTCAGATTCAAGTTCCTTGATTCTAGTTTGAAACCTCTTCTCAGAGCGAACAAATGACAATGAGTTAGCAACTTAATAACAATTTCATAAAAAAGAGGCGGAAAAGTAATGAAGAACAAGTAAACAACCTTCTCTCGTCGAAATCATATCTTTAACCAAGGCATTATGCTCAAGCATGAAGACCGACGTTAACACCTTAGTTATTTCTGGCATTATCTAGAACCTTCGCATCCCATGCTAATTCATCATCATTATTTATGACAAGAAGTGAACGAATTTGATTTTCTCACTCATTAAGTATGGCATTTTGGCGAAGAGATTCATCTCGTTCAATTTGGACTTCAAGAAGAGTTTTTTGGAATTTCGCTAATGCTTGTGCACCTTGATTAGCAATGCGATCCTTATCATCTATGAGGCTGCTAATTTTCTTCCTTAGAATATTGTTACTCTCTTGGGAGCTAAAATATAAACGTTTAAATCGGTTGGCTAAACCTAAACTAGATCTATGTTCAATTTCTAAAAGATGAAATTTGGTTCAAGTTCATTTAATGAGAGAGAATTAATTTTGTTTAAAGAATTACTTAAAGATTCATTGAGATGAGCGAGAAGAGCATCATCATCCATAGGTTCGGGAATGAATGTAGAAGGATGGCTTCGTCGAGAAAGATTATAAACGTCTGCGAAAATGATAAGTCAGGCAAAGAAAAAAATAAATGACAAAGTAGAAATGAAGAAAAGAGGAGGGTGTTATACCATAAAGTTGTTGATTAGCACTTTGAAGAGTAGATATTTTGTCCTTCTGGGAAGAAGACTCAACTTCCAACTGTTGAATTTTTTCATCCTTCTTGCGAGATGTCGCAACTTCAATTTCTAGTTCTTTATTCTTCTCCTTAAGTTGAAGATTTTTCTTTTCAAGATTGTTGCGTCTTTTCTCGAGGTCTGAAGCAACAACAAAGGAAGCTCTCCCAGATCTGTAAAGGAAAGTAAAGAAATTGTTAAGATAAGGTTTATAATCGAAATCACAAAGAAATAAAGAAATATGAACATACCAAGGCACTGAGTGCATTTAAGAAACTGGGAGTCATTGTTCGAGAAACTCCACAAAAAGAATCATTATCCACTAGCAGAGGGGCATCGCAAATATTTGCGAGAGCTTCGCAAGTAGCCGATAAATGATCATCTCCCAATCCTTGCATAGAATCAGAGAAGACACTAGACAATTGCGCCATAGCAGATTCGACTGAATGATTCTCCTTTGCAAAAGACGTATCAACCTCATTTTCATCTTCATCAGAATTCTCGCTGGTTTGAGAATTAGAATGAGAAGAAGGATGGATTTTCCGTTTTTTAGAAGATGGAGCAGAAGATTTATCCTTGCGAAGAGTGATTTTATTCTTGCCTTTATTCTTCGCAACTTCGGGAATGTCAATTTCTTCAACGCCAACCTTCGCACACGAATGAATATAAGAAACAGAGGCAACAATATTGTTAAAAATAATAAGGGAAAATATTTCTTACTTCATCCGTGGTTGAACGAAGTATCGCCAGAGTATTCGCTTTTGGATTTCTTTTGTAGCTCTTTCTTAATTTGATGATCTAAAAAAAAAAAAAAATCGCAAGATTAGATATAAAAGGGGGTGAAAATTGTAAAATAAGTAAAAATTAGGAAGTATACCTCTTTTGCCTTTTCGGGCCAATTAAATACCCAAGGCTGATAATTTGCGAGATTCGCAGGGAGTGTATTGGAACCAGAAATGTAAGGTCCGCTCAAAAATAGTGGAAAGACAGACCACCTCTCATCTTTAGAGTATCGAGGAACGTTGTTCTTGCCAGAATGCCAGTCAATATCTAGCATGAGTATCTTATCGTCGGAAACGTTCTCTTTTCTTTTCAATCGGGCACCCCAGCGAGATTTATTATTTTTCATGTTTATTACTTCATAATTTTCAAGGAAGTTTTCTACGGTGTATTTTGGCGACTATCTCTAAACTTGCGAAGTTAGGATCTTTAACGTTATCGGGATATAGAGATCCCTTACCAGCGCCGTGAGTGGCAAATTCAAGCATTAGACGGATGCAATCACCACTTAATTGGTAAATAGCTCGCGAGAATTTCTCATGAGCAAGAATTTCATAGAACAAGGGCAGTTCGGGATCGTACAGAGGAATAGGAAGACCTGCGAGGATTTGACCTAGCGAGATTATGATTTTCTGATCATCACACTGATGATCAGTAAACAGTTTTGCAGAAAAAATAGATGAAGATTCTTGATTGGGAATAGTAGATAAGGTGAAACCTTTATCTTGTAATTTCTTTTGAGTTTCATCAAAAAGGTTTTCATATTTACGGCCAGAGGGAGCCATTCTTAGAGTATGGGAATGATTAGAGAATTGAAGATCAAGAGAAAGAAGAAAAGGAAGATTTACAGTAGCAGAAGCGCAAATTGCGGAGGAAGATAATTGAAGAAAAGTTGCAGAGGGAAAATAAAAGAGAAGAAGAGAATGGTGAGAAAACTATATATAGAGAAGAATTCTCGAGAAAACAAATGCATTTAATGCGAGATGGGACGCGAATGGTCAAGAATAAACGGTTGAAAGAGACGTGTCAAGAAAAGAGTGGAAGAAGAAATATCTGTAATAAATTCCGTGTAAAAGTACGGGATTGAAACAGATAAAGATGAACAGTTGCGGCATTTCAAAATATTGGTTCTCATGACATTATCTCCTTCGCAGAGAAGACATGAGAAGAGGCAAGATGTAGGATCAGAATATCGCGACATCAATACTTCGCGAAATCAATGAATAATGACATTGCGAGAGCGTCGCAGAAGAATGACATTAATGACGCAATGAATGACGACAGCCAAAACATGAGAAAAGTGTGAAGATCTAGCGAAGTTTAGGAGAGTTGCGAGATTGTATACTTGTACACTTGCGATATTTCGCAAGTCGTTCCCGAAAATAAAGGACAGCTTAGCTGTCATCCATTGTATATTACCCTATATAAAGAGTCGAATAAGTCTGTTGAAGGGGAGGATTCTTTTCAGAGTGTTAGACAAGTCATTAGGAGAGAGAAAGTTGGTGGTGATTGTAATTTCTTTAACTCTTTTCTATCTTATCTGGTGAATCTTCAAGGAAATAATCAATAAAATCATTGTTATTCGTCTTAAAAATGTCTTAATTGTGTGGAATGTTGTGAGGGGTGTTGTGTAGGATTTCCTGCAACTAAAATGTAGTTGGTTTTTGTTGTTGTTGGTCGACCACATCATTCCAATTGGTTTTGAGTTGGATGCCCGTATTCTAATATGGTATCAGAGCAGGCTATTTGCGACGAGTCATTTGACCGCGCCTTTACTCCGCATCACCCGATTTAACTGTCCACGTGTTAGACCCAACGAGGCTACACGTGAGGGGGCGTGTTGGGATTATTAGTCCCACATTGTTTGGGCATCTAAGATCCTGTGGTTTATAATCCCTTAGGGCCTCTCCACTCATTGCCAATTGGTTTTGAGTTGGATGCCCGTATTCTAATTGAATCAACAAGTAAAATTCATTTGTTGTTGTTGGTCGACCACATCAATCGCCGGTTTATCTCGCCGCCCGATTTGCCTCTCGGTATGCATGTGTGATTTTTACCCGTGGGATAGTCTTTATTAGTTATTTGATTTCTGAAAAATCCTCGATAGGTACCATAGGGAGGTGGTGCTGCTGTTTGTGATCATTTGCACTAATTCTTGTGAATTCGCTTCAAACCATATCCTAGGCCATTGATGCCTTATTGCTAGTTTTGTTGCTAATAGGAATCCCCATGTTTCGCTACTATTGCTGTCGTGATGTCGAGTGGTGTTGCCATTGCCACGATCACTTGTCCTGTATGTGTTCTTGCGATGCATCCTGCTCCTGCCGGTCCCATATTTCCTCGTGCCGCTCTATCATCGTATTTATCTTGATCCATTGTTGTTGTGGAGCCTACCAGATAACTTGGATCATGACGTTTCCGTATCTTCTAGTGTTGGATTCTTGAGGTTGTTGTCATGGGTATATCGGTATCAGATGAGTTTTGGCCCATTGAAATTCTTTGACCATTGTTTGCACGATACTGTTGAGTTGTGTTGTTGTTTGTTTTTTCCTATGGTAAACAAGTGAGTTCCTTGCCAGACATAAGTGTCATACGGTAAATCCGAATATTGTTTTTGTTGGTGTTGAAATGTTCTTTGCTAGAAGTTCGGCAATGTTATTTGGTTTGTTGGGTATTGTATTTGTTTGTGGATTTGGGCTTCTGGTAGGTGGGTGATGATTAGGTTCCACAGATCGACTGTCTGAGTACATTCGAAGAGGAGATATTATGTTGTTTCTCTGTGTAAGGTGCATAGCGGACATATGTTGGTGGGTGTGAGGTGGATATGGTGGAGTTTATCGAAGGTTGGTAATCTTTCTAATGCAACTTTGCATATGAAAAGCCTGATTTTTTGTGGACAATTAAGCTCCCATGATGAGTTTAAAATCCACATGGGTATTGATTGTGGTGGTGTGAATGGATGTGGTGTTTATGGTTGATATATGTGTTGTCGGCGGTGAGGTGGTATGGGTTGATATATGGGGAGGTGTAGTTAATGAAGCATATCTATTTTTTGCAGTATAATCTCCTGATTTTATATACGGCCAAATATATCTATCTTGGGTTGGGTTGGTTGGTAGATGAACTGATGTTGAATGATTGGTAGATGATTTGATGCTTCCATATGTTGGTGTCTTCATTAATGAGTGCACTGAATGTTGCATCTTGTGGTAGTGATGTGGTTATGGGTATTGAGAGGTTGGGAATCCATTTACTATTTATTTTGGTGGTCTTGCCATTGTCGATGATTTTGAAACATTTATCCTGTAAAACGAAACCGTGTTAGATAAACTTCTCGGTATGGGCTGATATTTGATGTTGTTTGCTCCTGTTGGTGTGAATCTAAGATTGGTTCATTGTGCAAATATTTGTCATCGCACATTTTTTTCCATATTGAGTGTTGGTTTGAATGCACGTGCCACACTCTTTTGAGTAGTAAAGCTTGGTTGTGTTCTCTGCTCTTTCGAATGCCAATACCACCCTATTTCCTCGTTCTTGAAAGCTTGTACCAACCAATTGGATGCATTTCCGTTTGCTGTTGGTCATGGCCCCATAAAAAATTCCTAGTTATTCTGTCCATTTTCTTGTGCACATAGTCAGGTAGCATATGTGTTTGCATGAAAAAATATTTATGAAATTGGTTCTCCTAAATTTATATAAAAATTTAAAATTTACTCATTTTTCAGTTTTCAAATGGTGGGGATCTGGCGCATAAAGTTGAACAAAATCAACATTTTTTTTTTGGTATACCAAAGTCAACAAATTCAAACAAAACTCCTCGACCACACACATCAATTTTTATCGGATGGTATTTAAATTCGTTGATGTGGCATTGATGTTGACTTGAACAGAGCCAACCCACATAATTTAAAGAGTAATTCTATGTACGTCGTGACAATATCCCGGAAATTTTTGGGAGATTCTCACGAACAAAGAATTATAATTTAAAAGAAACAAAAGAGTCTGATCTTGTACACATTATTTGAAGAGTGTACACGTAATATTTTAATCTCCACTAATGATTTAATTTAGGAAACTATATAACGAGGATCAAGAATCTAAACGTTGATGATAATGCAACAATCAGTTAACGAATCAACCAATCAAATGAATATGTCAAATCTACATTCTTTAGAAGAGTATGCACATAATTAGACTCAAAATAAAATAAGTACGAATAACTTACCAAATATAGCTGCCCACGTTTCCTTTTACTTAGTCACTTTTAATCGTTTTGTCCAATTCCCCACTACAGATTTACGCTAAACTAGTCAGACTTTCTTAAAATTCTCGTCTCTAGGGAGATTTTTTCTCTCTCATCTTTTATGATAATTTAGTCTCCCGTCAAAGGACGATTCTCTATCTATTTATAATATGCTTTCAAGTTTGTTTATGTTTGCAGGTTATCTAGTTCTCTCAAGTCTTACTTTCTCGACATGTCTTTGTGTCTTTTGTATCGTTGAAATCTTATGAAGTGTTTTTTTTTTTTTGTGGATCTTCTCGTCTATATCCTCTTTTCATCACCCTGGTGGCCTCATCCACCACACCCGAACTGGGGGAGGATGAACTTCCATCTAGTATGACATCCCTATTAAAAGATGATGAGCAATATTTTGAGTTTCCTGAAGAACCGGATGGACCAAGCAGTGATCACAAGTACTCCTTAGTCATCACCACAATTACAAGAAGGGGGTGCGGGATAAACATCCTCAATAACATGATACAAAGATAATGGAGACCTTATGTAAATACAGAAACCTCAAGCTTTGAGTTGGGTTGTGATTTCAATATGGTCAATGCAAGATCACTATGGGCTCTTGAAAAGCGGGGGTCTAACAACCACACCCAGTATTTCTTTCGGAAATCTGTATGGACTAAACTCCAATATAATTCCAAGAGAATCAACTAGACAATCGGACTCAATCAATGGAAATATATCCAAGAGTTATATCTCTTTCTCAAATCAATCGCAACTCAACGAGAATCAAATCCGTGAACCGATTGGTATAAGAATAACTTGGACGGTATCAAAAATCAATATCCAAGTGTCAATCAATTTATATCCAACAACCAAAGTGAAATGACGAGGGTACCCAAATACACCACAATCTTTAAATTATCCACCTATAAGTCCTCTTACCGAAAGTGATTGTCTATGGACAAGGTCGAGACAATACAACAAATCGGTATTCACACTTTGTGTGATCGTCTATGGATACGAGATCGAGACAATACAACAATCAAAGTGTGATTACTTGATAATAGGTTCGGACTTAACCAAACTCTATATGATCAGTATCAAGTAATATGGAGTTAACGTTTGTGTATTTTACTTTTAATTATAATAAAACAATTATAATTGTGAAAATAGAAAAGTAAAAGACACGGCAAGATTTTGTTAACGAGGAAACCGCAAATGCAGAAAAACCCCGGGACCAAGTCCAGAATTGAATACTCTCATAATTAAGCCGTTATACAAAATCTAATCCAACTTCGTATAGTTGAGACCAATCAACTAAACCTATAGTTCACTTAGTTTCTTCAGTATCCATGCGCTTCCGACATTCAATAAGTGCACGCACTGGAACAATTCCTTTGGATCGTATTACAAACAATAAAGGAACAATGAATCTGTTTGGTAACAACTCTCTTGATTCTTTCAGATGAAGATATCTCAAGTCATATGCAAAGGCTCTTTCGTTTAACCAATAAACTCTTTTTCCCTGGTCTGATCAATCTATCCAACAACTACCGAAGTAGCAGACTTTAGATTTGCAATCAATCAATATAGAATCAAACAAGAAATTATAAGGTAATGCCGATCTTACACAACTAAATAATCGAATAAATCCAATTCTAGTTGGATCCCAGGGAAATAGCTAGGTCATAAACCTGCCTTTATCCTAAACATGTAACTTGTTCTTTAGAATGAAATTTATTATCAAAATAAAAATAAAAAATGAACTACAATGCTTCATATCTTCCCCCCTTAAAGGCTTTGACAAATGAGCCCCCACGTTGAATGGTGATGAAACCCTCACTTCTTATTGGCCGTAATAGGCCTTTCTAATGTAGAATCTATGCTAAAGACATTTAGCGTAACTCAATTGATCAGGATATTAATCTTCTTTCGCCTGTTAAATCGTGGTTCTTTATACCTCTATTTTTGTCTCTTTTTCCAATTTTGTGAATAGCTAAACTATAAGTTCCTCCATTATGTGTTTACGTTTGTTTTTTGCTCTAATGGCTTTTGCCTATATATACATTGTGATTATAGCTTTTGCTGAGTTTTCTATTAAGCTTTTGCTTTCAGGAAGTGTTTGTATTGTTATCCACGATCTTACGGATGTTATGAGGATAAAGCCTTGGCAGAACTCCAACTCGCTTATCCGATTCATATCCCTAGTCCGCCATTCAAGCAAATTCAAAAATTACAAATTTCAAAATTACAGTTATTTCAGGAAAGTCTGTTATTTTTGGTTCATTACTTGGTCAATTGCCAGCATCTATAGTTACCAAATTTTCAATAATTTACGTAATTCCAGTTCCCTTTTTTATAGCCCTAATATTTCTCATCTTTCAATTCAAAGATTTCCTCATAACCCTATATCTCATATCATAAATCTTAAATCCAGTGATCCCCTTTCTCCTCTCTTTGGAAGCCGAACAAATTTTTTCAAGATGACTGATGAAACTCAAGGAAATGTTAGCAACCTTGTTAACAAGTTCAAACAAGCTCTCCTAGAATTGGGTGATACTAATGAAGTCAAAGTCTTACAAAAGGTCTCAGATAATGGAGAGAGTGAAGGAGGTATATGGGAAGCAAGTGCCATAGGTAAAGTCATAATTGAGCGTAGAATGAACTATGACACCGTTGAAAAGTTCATCAAGTTCACCTGGCCTTTTATGGATTCTACCGATATTAAAATAGTGGAGATTGAGCCTAACACCTTCATCTTCAAATTCAAAGAATTGGGATCTATTGAATAAAGTTATAGATCATAGGCCATGGAGTGTTAATAAGAAGCTACTGGTGGTTCATGATTATATACGGTGGATATGGTCTACACTTTGAAAAGCACTGGGGTTTTCAGCAATTTTGGATCCAGCTAAAATATTTACTACCAGAACATATGAACATCTCTGCAGTTACTAAGATTGGTGAAGTCATGGGTGATGTTTGTGGGATTGAACCAAAGGATGCTCTTCCAATTGGTACTGATCCAGTCAAGGTGTGTGTCAATATTGATCTGACCATGCCATTAAGGAGAGGAGTCAAATGTATTACCAATGCTGGTATCTCTAAGTGGCAGCAATTTTTCTATGAAAGACAACAAGAAGTATATGTACTGATTGCTATGTCATCAAGCACTCGTAAAATGTCCCGCAGGTGATGCCGCTATCTACCTAGGCAAAGCTCATGAGAAACCTTATTTCTTTGGAAATCCAAATAATCTCGGGGAAAAATATTTCCAAGAGGAATCCCAATGAAGCCCCTGTGCTAAAAAGTCTCAAAGTAAGTTTGTCAAAGCTGCTGTTTTTGTTCCCCAAAGGATGGTGAGCCAATTAATATGGACTTCGCTTAAGACTACCTCTGTTGGAGATACTGAAGATGTTAGACTGGGTAAAAGATTTAGAGCCTCCTTAGATTCTAGCCATTGTACTACTGATGCCGAGTCTTCTTCCCAACATAACATCTTGGATATCAATACAAACCTCCAAGAAACTCAAAGGGTCACAATTGGAGCACCGCATAATGCAAATACAAACATGGAGGACCAGGTATACATTGCCTCTCATCTTAAACTCCTTAATTCGTTTCCTTTCTTTGTCCCGATTTTTCTCTCTATTTTTAATCTCGCTCATTCAAATTCTTCTTTTTGGTTCTTTTTTTCATCTTTCTTCCATCATTAAGTATTCTACTTTTGAAGGCTTTATAGAGTTTTCATTTTTATTCACTCTTTTGATTAATATCCATCACATTAATCTTTTAAAAAGTGAAGAGTCCACAATGAAGATTGTCTCTTGGAATGTTCAGTGGTTTTAACAAGGTTAATACTAGAAATCACTTGAGTGATCTTATTAGAACTCAAAATCCTGATATCATTTTCCTTTGTGAAACTAAAATTAGCCAGCTCAAATGTCTCCCCCTCCTCAAACAGTATCAATACCCAAATACAGCCTACATAGAACCTGTAGGTCTTTCTGGGGGACTAGTCCTCATTTGGAAAAATGGTTTTACCTGTGATGTAGTAGACTCCTACTACAATATGTTCAATGTTATAGTTCAAGGTGACCCTAGCAAACCTGAATTTCTCTTAACTTGCATGTATGGTTATAGTAACTATAGTAAGAAAAAAGAACAATGGGATTTTATTCATTAATTAGTAGAGCCAACAATAATCCATGGATTGTACTAGGAGATCTGAATTTTCACTTCCTTGATAATGATAATGATGCTTCTTCCTCTTCAGATGGACTTTTGAATGGTATTATTAAAGATTGTGGACTAGATGATATTGGTTATATAGGCAAGAATTACACTTGGACCAACAACAATCTAGGAACAGGTGATAAGAAATCTAGGATAGACATGGCAATTGGTAATAGTAATTGGTCTTATTATTTTCCCAATGCTAAGCTCATGCATTTGCCACATGTTGGTAGTGACCACAGTCCTATTATGCTTGTAATCGATGTCACTATCCCTAAGTATTGGAAACCTTTTAAATTTTTCCTTACCTGGTTGAATGATGATAACTGTGCTACTGTTATTGCTAACTCTTGGAAAACTAGTGTACATGGTTCTCCAGCTTTTCAGTTTAATCAAAGACTCCATATCACAAGGAAGAATTTATCTCTGTGGAACAAGGAACATTTTGGTGACATAAACCAAAGGGTTGATAAATTACAACAGGATTTAAAAATTCTACAAGAAGATCCTAATACTTCTAATGTTCAAGATAATATCATCAACATCAATGTTGAATTAGATAAGTGGCACAGAGCTCAAAGTGACTTCTACCAACAAAAATCAAGAGATAATTTCATAAAAGAGATGGATTATAACAGCAAGTATTTCCACACTAAGGTCAATAAAAGGAGATCAAGGAATAACATAGATTCCATACAAGACCATGAAGGTAACTGGTTACAATCAAGAGATGAAATATCTACACATCTTACTCTTCACTTCAAACAAATCGGTTCAACTACTAATCCTCAACTGAATGAAAGTCTTTATAATATCTTGCCTACCTTAATCACCGAAGAGGACAACAAGTAGACTCATCTGTATTCCCTCATCTCAAGAAATCTTTGATACCCTCAAAAGTATGGAAAATCGAGTGCACCAGGACAGAAGGTTTTCAGTTTGGTTTTATAAAAGTCAGTGGTCTGTGATAGGAGAAGATGTATGCTTAATGGTCTCCAGATTTTTTGATTCTAAGCATTTATCAAGACAAATTAATAAGACTTACATTTCTCTCATCCCAAAGAAGAAGAAACCCTTGTGTCTTTGCGATTCTGAGACCTATAGGTCTGTGCAATACTTCATATAAGATCATCTCAAAGATTCTAGTCAATAGAATGAAGCCTCTAATGCCAAAAATTGTTTCTCCTTTTCAGCCGCCTATGTGACAGGTAGACTTATTCAAGACAATACAGTTATAGCACAAGAAATTATTCACTCAATGAAGAAGAAGAGAGGTCAAACAGGTTGGTTAGCACTTAAACTAGACATGTCAAAAGCTTTTGACAGACTAGAGTGGCCTTTCTTATTAAAAGTACTTCAATACTTTGGGTTCTGTAATGATTTTTGCTCCCTGGTTCATCAATGCATCAGTACTACCTCCCTTTCAGTTATGCTCAATGGTAGTCCCTTGAAAATTTCACTCCCACAAGAGGTATAAGACAAGGAGACCCCTTGTCTCCTTATCTTTTCATTTTAGCTATGGAATTCTTTTCTAGGCATCTTTCTGCTGCTCAAGAAAACAAGTCAATACCTGGTATTAAAGTGGCTGCCCTTGCACCAGCCATCAATCATCTGTTATTTGCAGATGACTGCTTGATTTTCACTCAAGCAACCACTTCTTCATCAACAATTTATTGGAAGTCCTTCATATGTTCAGTTCTCAATCGTGACAAAGTTATCAAATTTGATAAATCTGCAGTTCACTTCAGCAAGAATACTAAACCAGAAGTTGCAACAACTATTACTAACATTCTTGGAGTTAAAACAGTGAATTCAAGGGAGAGGTATTTGGGATCACCACTCATAATTGGACACTCAAAAAAGAAGCTTTCAAGAGCATTAAGGAAAGTTTTGAATCAAGATTCTCTACCCGGTCTTCCATTAATCTTTCTCAAGCCGGAAGAGGAACAATGATCAAACATGTGCTTAATTCTATCCCTGTATATCAGATGGGTACTTTCAAGCTCCCCAGTAATTTGATCAACCAGCTTACTTCTATTGAAAGGAAATTCTTTTGGGGTCATAAAACTAATAGAGGTTCTAACCCTATAGCATGGCAGAATTTATGTACTTCTAAAGATCTAGGAGGTCTAGCTTTCAGAGATCCTGGAAAACTAAACCTTGCGCTTCTCACCAAATTAGCTTGGAGGATATGTAATGATTCAGGGAATCTAATGGTCAAACTTCTGAGCAGTAAATACTTCAAAAACAAGGATATATTACATCAAAATATAGAAGCTAAAAATTGTTCTTATATTTGGAATGGGATCACTAAAGGCTTGAAGATAGTGCAGCAAAACTTTTTTATGGAAATCAACAATGGGGAAGACACAAAAATCTGGTCAGATAAATGGATACCAGGTATGCATCATCCACCTCTTCCTCAAAATGATACTTTCAGGTTTTATGGTGAAGTTGCTGAACTTATGATCCCTAACACAAATCAGTGGAACATTAACCTGCTAAATCATCTTTTTGATGCTAATACTTCCATGAAGATACAAGCTCTCTTTATTGATAAGTCTAAAAAGGATGTAATGATTTGGATGCCTGCAAAAGATGGAAAGTTCTCAGTTAAAAGTGTTTATAAACTTCTCACTAGATCTGACAGGGAAGTGCAAGTCAATGGTGTTTTTATTAATAAAATGGTCTGGAGAAGATTATGGAACAGTCGTGCAACACACAGGATTAAAATGTTTGCCTGGAAGTGTATTAGAGATATTCACTCTTCTAAACACAACCTGGCTAGGTATAATGGGGATATAGACAATCACTGTGAAACTTGTGGACATTATGATGAGACCATGGAACACATCATATTTGAGGCAAGTCACGCCAGAAAGTTTGGAAGGAAGTTCAAATAAATATAGATAATGTCGATTACAATTTCAAATTTGTTTTCGAATGGGTTATAAGTCGGTTCTCAAACAACTCGGTTCTTGAAGAGAGCCTATTATACACCTTCATGATTGGGTCTTGGATATTATGGAAAGACAGATGTGAAGTGGTATTTCAGGAGTTTCTCTCAACCCTAAAACTACTATCCACAAGATTTTCTTTTATTTATCCCCTTATTTGCGTGATACCGCATCAAATATCCCCTCTCATCCGAGTGTTAATATTTACGATTGGAAACCACCCTTGTACGGCACTTGTAAAATTAATGTGGATGCTTCTTATGATATGGATACTAACCAACTTGGAACGGGGTCTTGTTTTGCGAGATCACACATGTACTGCAAAGGCATCAAAGGAAGTTACTCAAATGGAGCTTTAAGTGCTTGAGGCCGAGAGTGTATGGCAAAGTGCGTGAGGCTTTATCTTGGGCTAAGGAGAAGCAACTATTTAATGTCCATATTGAAGCGGATGCCAAATTGGTCATACAATCCATAACGGTAGTTCTTTGCTAGTTCAATGGGAAAACAGAAATATAATAAAAGAGATTAAACATCTTATCTCTAATTTCAATAGTTGTACTTTTTCTTTCGTTGGTAGAATGGACAATCAAGTGGCGATTCCATAGCAAAGTCCGTTAGAGAATCTGCTTGTAAACCTTGAAGAGTATGTAATTTTCAAGGATGAGCTTTGTAGTCTTCTGGCAAAAGACATACACAATCAAAGCATTTCAAGCTAGTAAGCTAATAAAATCCTTCTACTTTATCAAAAAAATCTAATTAGTTTTCTTACACCATGTTTACACCCAAATACTTAATTATACGTTAGTAACACCTTCCAAGGTGGACAATACTTCCGTCAAACCACGGAAAAAAAAATTCAAAACAAATTTTGCCATGATGAAATTTCTTCACATATAAAATTTTGCTTAAAAAGAAAACAAAAACTTAACTTACCGTGTTTAGAATTTTATGGAAGTTCAAACTTAATTTGGAAGTTGAGTACTTAATATGTTAGGACTTTTGTTTCCAAATAAATACATTAAGGGAGAAAAAAGCTCACATATTTCACACATATTATGCGAAAATAAAAATAAAAATAAATAAATTTCTTATCTTTTATCCACCTATGTAATGTATTCGCCGCGCGCACCAAAACAAAAATACATCGCCACGCACGTCAATAAAAAAATATGATTAAAAGAAGAAAAAAATGTCGGTGCATAGCACGAGCACAAAACTAGTTCAACTTCAAAGTAACTACAATATTTCATATCAAATTTAAACTATATGTAGCCACCTCAAAGACCGTGGCTCAATGACATGCTCCAAGGGTAGCTGATTAGCCGAGAAATTAACACCATAGAAAGACTAGTATGTTGTCATGAGTCAGTCATGTTATGGTGCCATACCTGCCTCGAAGAATATTGGTAAGACGTCTTATTATAGATTTTCAATAACGGATAACCTAGCAATACTGATGTAGGTTAACAGAGTGTAGGATTACAAATTTGATGACTCATATTGAAGGCGAAAAAAAAAGGCAAAGATTAGAAGGGATGTCCACAAGAGGTCGATGAATTGGTGGACGGGAAAGACAACTTTGAGAGATTTCTTTATGAATGTAAAAGGGAACATTATCTATATACCCCAACTATGAGACTCCTTGTTATAAACTTTACAAATACCCCTAAGCCTAATATATTACTAAAAACCCTCTTTTATATAATGAATATACAAAACCACCACCACCACTATTCAAAAAAAATAAAAAATATCTCTAATGCCCACCATCACTGTCTACCACCAAGCACCACCACTGTCCACCGCCTCCCGCCACCATAGACGACCACCACCACCACCAACCACCACCACCGACGACTACCACCACCACCACCACCGCCACTAACGAACACCACCACTGTCCACTACCACCGCCACCGCCAACAACCGACACCCACCGCCGCCGCCGATCACCATCGCCGTCGCCAACTACCACCACCATGTGGAGTCAACTTGCTGAAGTTGTGTCCATATCGGAGGCAACTAGCTCAAGTTGTCTTCAACAATAAATGCAACTAGCACAAAGTTGTCTTCAAAAAGTGAAAGCAACTAGCCTAAGTGGTCTCCATATATGGAGGAAACTTTCACAAGTTGTCTCTAAAAAAATAAAAATTATACACAAATAAGTGAACCTAGTGTGAATCGAACACACATCTTCTGACATATAGTCAGTTGTGATACCATTGCACCACAGGTTCGCCACACCATCAGTGCTCAACCAACAATTCAAACCACCACCAGACAAACACCATATCCTTCATCTCTGCTACTGCAAACTCTACCTGTAACAGCTTCATGACCACAACCATCTATGCACACTTGCAACATGAGTCAATAGCTGCAGTCACTTCCATGCCCCAACTCAAACACCATCAGCAACACACAAGCAGTAACAACTTCTTGTTCTGCTTTCACTGCCTGGATACATATTGAGTTCATGCTCAAGTTCCTAAGCATTCATCTATCCTCTTGACTTTAAAGCATGAGCATCAGCAGCACAACCATCATCAGCAAATCAACACAACCCTGTGTTACCATTGCACCACAAATTCGTCAACTAGCTCAAAAACATAACCAAGTTGCCTCCAGTTCGGAATAAACTAGATCAAGTTGCCTCCAATCTGGAATCAACTAGCTCAAGTTTCCTCCAAAGTGAAAGCAACTTGGTCAAGTTGTCTTTAAAGTTGGAAGCAACTAGCACAAGTTGCCTCCAAAGTGAAAGCAACTTGGTCAAGTTGTCTTCAAAGTTGGAAGCAACTAGCACAAGTTGTCTCCAAATAGTAGAAGCAACTTAGTCAAGTTGAATATCACACCATCAAAATGGAGCTATTGTCGATGTTTCTACAGTTCACACTATTCAAGCAAAATATATTAACTTAATCGATAATGGCATCAAGAGAGAGTATACCCGAAATTTAGCCAACTCGATTTAAAGATGGCGACTTCAACGCAACATCAATTTCAAAGCAAACAACCACTCACTTTCTGTCACAGCACTTCAGTCCACATTACATTCTCTCAAATTTGTACTATAAGATAACCTTGCACACCCATTAAAAGCATCACTGTAACAGCTGCAACAAGGTTGCCTCGAGCCATTGTCGTTGCATTTCATTTCGACTCGGCCTCAAAGAACAACTTGAAGCACAAATACAAACTCCTCATAAAGAACCATTCTCTGCAGCTGCCTTTCTCAAATCCACCAACTATTCTTTCTCCATCCACCTGAAACTGAACCCATCTTCTCATTTACAGCTACACCTTCAAGAATCTCAACTCTAACACATCGAATTATCCTCCTTTCTTGTTCTCGAACCTTACCAAACTGCACCGTCTCGCCTTCTTTGTTGACCGCAACATCTCTGCACAAACACACAAAGACTGCAATTGCAAGCAAGACGACCACCAAACTAAGCCGCACTTGAACACACCTGCATTTCCTTGAGCATAACCTCGTAAAACCTAACATACATCTAGGTTTTGTTCTCCATAATCATCTCACCATCTACACCACAACTCAAAGACATCAGCACCAACCAACCGCATTCAATCACTTCATACATTCCGCAACCTCTTGAGTCACGACCAACCAACAACATCCATGAACATCAAGCACTTTCGTAGCTTCGCAATGTACTCGCAATTACAAACTATTTAGCCAACATTACTCGCTACCACCAATTCAAGCATCTTCTCTTTTACACAACACCAATACAATCCATAACTACCTCAAATCATCACTAGTAACAGATTACAACCCTCACCATTCTCATTACCACCACCTGTTCATCCACTATCAACTCTTTTGTAGTAACACAATTATAGAATCACCAACAACATCTTCTGTAGTAACAAATTCAAACTCTTCTGCAACAACAACTGAAAACAACAACATCTTCAATTCCTCAAATCATCATACGTACTGAATCGATCTCACTGAAATCTGAATCTGCAACTAGAAATCGATCTGGTTTAGAAATTAGTAGAAATCGAAAACATAAAAAAGAACAAATCTGGATCGACAACTCGAAATCTGAATCTACAACTCGAAATCGAAACCCAAAGAAAGAAACAAATTTAATCTGGTTTAGAAATCAATTCAAATCTAAGATGACTCTAAATTTGTCTTTTAAATCTCGATTTCAAAAGTTAAACGAAACCAAAAAGAATCTAGATCACTCTAAATCTGATATTGAAACCATTTATTATCGGAAATTTAGTTTAAAATGAGATCAGTACCAGAAATCAAAACCTAAATTTGGGATCTCACCTGAATGTTCAACGAAGAAGAAGACTGCTGCTCCTGATGATTTTTAGGATTCCGGGATTTGATTCACAAACAGGTGACAGAAGAGAGAATTATTGATGGATCTGGTGATAGAATTGGTGGACTTTGAGGTGGTGGTGGAATTGGAGATGGATCGATGGGGGTGTTGTTGTTGGAGGTTACTGCCGGAGAGAAAGAGAAAAGAGATAAGTGATATCACTGAGATGGTGATGATGACGATGAAGACGATGGTGGCGTTAGTTGTGGTGGCGACGGAGATGGTGGTGACGACGGAGATGGAGATGGTGAGAGTTAAATTGGTTTTTCTCGGGCGAAAAATGAAGAAGAAGTTGAAGAGTATAAGATGTCAAGGTTAAAAGAGGAATTACGTGAATTATTTTTTTGTTCATAATTTCAATTATGCCATGAGGGGTATTTGTAAAGACTCATAAGGGTATTTGTGCATGACCCATGGATAGTAGGGGCATAAATAACATTCCCACATAAAACAATGGTCTCCAAAAAATGGTTGTTCGAATGAACGTGGTCCAAGAATTTGAGAGAAATGGTTGCATAGATTGGCATCTAAAATCCACTTTTATCTCCTTGATACCAAAGAAAGATTGCATAGAAGAAGCCAACCCATCAGTCTTATTGGTACCATGTACAAGGTAATTTCTAAAGTTCTCGCCGATAGAATGAAGATCTTTTTGCCAAAGCTTATATCCGATCAACAATCTGCTAGGTCGTCAAAAAAATTTTTTTTGAAAGTGTGAACCGATTCATTAGCTTTACGGAATGTTTACAGTTCTAGGGAATTTTTGTCCCCTAGTATCAGCTTGTACAATGTTTGAATGAAAAGGTGGGCATACATTTTGCCAAATTTTTATTGTATGGCAATGTGTTTGTTGTGCTGTTGCCGCACCGCTTCATTCGCGAGTTCATCTGCTTCTTGGTTTGTTTCCCTGTATGTATGCTCGATTTTTTTGTGTGGGATACTATCCATGAGACTTGAAATTTCTGTTAGCATTCCTTGTATATACCATGGTTGGTTTGTTGTGAGCTGTTGTTGAAGTTGGATGACTGCCTTTGAATCCATTTCGAAGCTGACCCTGGGCCATTGTTGTTGGACCGCCATTCTTGTTGCTAACAGTAGACTCCATGTTTCCGTTGTAGTTGAGTTTGTAATACCTAGCGGTGACGCCATTGCTATCAAAATTTCTCCGTTGGTGTTCCTGCATATTATTCCTGCGCCTTCCGGTCCCGGATTGCCTTTAGATGCTCCATCTGTGTTGATTTTGATCCAGTTAGGTATTGGTGGTTCCCATCCGACTAAAATCGTTGCTTTTGGCCGGGATGTTGCTTGTTGTGTTCCTTGTTGAGGATCCGGTAGAACTGGAAATATGTTGGATTGTGCCCATGTATATTCTTTCGCCATTGTGTTGATCAGTGTGATTATTTGAATCGGTCTTTGAGTTCGTCTTTGATAGACTGTTTGATTTCTAGCTAACCATAGGTGCCACATCGTAAAGCCGTAGATGGTCTTTGTTGAATGTGGAATGTTGTCTCCTAGTCTTTGTTTGGATTGAGGTGGGTTTTTGGTTTAAAGGGTTAACGGTTCTGTTTGCTGTGTTTTGGACTGTGATCTGTGAAATTTGGTTGGTGATGAGGTTCCATACTTGCGACGCTACAGCGCATTGAAATAGAATATGTGATGTTGTTTCGTGGCAACTGTTACATTGCGGGCAAGTGTTGGTATGGGTGATTTTTCTATTTTTTAGGGTATTGAAGGTTGGCAGGCCTTCAAGAGTAGCTTTCCATATGAAAAGCCTGATTTTTGGTGGACAGTTCAGATTCCAAATTGTGTTGAAATCTTTTGGTGAAGTGGTGGTAGTTGTGGTTACATGTATAGTGTGGTTGTGAGTTGCTGAAGATGCAATGATTTGAGTTTGGTTATCTTGTGGGATTTGGTTTCGGTGGGGTATTTGGTTGTTGATGGGTTTTGGTTGATGTTGGGCGATGAGGAGGTTGTATCCTGATTTGCAAGAGTAATTCCCATTTTTTGAATGTGGCCAAATAATGGTGTCTTGAGCTGGTTTTCTTGGTAGGTGGATGCTGCTGATGTGTTGTACCGTGGTTGGGTTAAACATGTTGTGTAGGAGTTGAAGGTTCCAAGTATTCGTTTCATTATGTATGAAAGTTGATACCGGGATGTTTGGGTATGGTGGGTGAATGAGGTGTTTTGGTAGGTGGGGTATCCAGTTTTGGAGGATTGAAGTATGTTGGCCATTCTCAATTTTTTTGAAACTGTGTTCCTGCAAAAAAGAAGCTTGGTTAGTTAATCCTTTCCATAGCGGGCTTGCTGAAGTCTTTGCTTTTTGAATTGGCTGGGATAGAAGTTTATGCCCATGCAGATATTTGTCCCTGCTCATGGTGGCCCATATTGATTTATCATTTGTTTGAACTTGCCAAACTTTCTTCATCAATAACGCCTGGTTGTGCTGTTTGCTAGGTCTGATTCCAGTTCCCCCTACATGTTTTGGTTTTGCCAATCTTTTCCACCCTATTGGATGTAGTTTCCTTTCTCGGTTGTTGTGGCCCCAAAAAAAAATTCGCATCGTTTGGTCCATTTTTCGAGGACGCCCTTGTGTAACATCTGCGTTTGCATGACATGGTTAGCCGTTGGTTGGAGTGATGTTTTGATTAACAAACAACCTTCCCGCCCGATTAACGCACTTGGTGATCCAGCCTCTAGCTTTACGCTCCATTCATTCGTGAGATATGTGAACATGTTGGTTGTAACCCTCCCTTTTTTGAAACGAATTCCCGTGCACGTCGGTGGATCGACGTTGTTGAAATCAAAGCGAGTTTTCAATGCATTTATCTCATCTCGCCAAGAGATAGGGGTGGTGAATGATGTGCGATTTATCATTGTTGATAATTTGCCCCTGCCGAAGTTGAGTAGGTCTGGAGTAGCGCCTTGATGTTCATGCATGTTTGAGGTTCCGCAATACAGGAGATAAGCAGATCATCGGCATACAATAGATGATGGATGGGTTTACCTTTTGCCGATGGTTTCAAACCTTTCATTTTCTTTTGTTGTTGCAGGTGCTCTAGGTTGGTGGATAGAATTTACTGCTTGAGATGATGAAAATGTATGGTGACAGTGGGTCTCCCTGACGTATTCCTCTTGTTGGTTGGATGTGCCCGTATGCTACGCCATTTACCTTGACCGAGTATGACACTTTGGTGATGCAAGTCATCACCCATTTGATAAAAGTGTCTGGGAATCCCAGCTTCTTTAAAGCTTGGTTAATGAAATTCCACTCTAAAGAATCATATGCCTTTCTAATATCCAGCTTGAGAGCTATTTTCGGGTGTTTCGCCGGTGGAGCTGTTCTAATCACATGAAATAATTCGGCTGCTATAGCAATGTTATCATGAATGGACCGTTTGGGGATGAAAGCACTTTGGAAAGGGCTGATGATGAAATCTAGGATGGGCCTTAATCGGTTTACCATAATTTTTGAAATGATCTTATAAACTACATTACATAACCCGATTGGGCGAAAGTGGTTTGGGGTGGTTGGGTTTTGGATTTTGGGAAGTAGGGTGATGTGGGTGTGATTAATTGGGTTTTGTAGGTAGTTTTGCTGGAAAAAATGACGGACCATATTGACAATTTGTGGTCCCGTAGTTTCCCACAGAAGACCAAAAAACTTACTTGTGAAGCCATCTGGGCCCGGTGCCTTATCTGCTCCGATGGAATCTAAATCTTGTTTAATTTCTGCCGTTGAGACAGGAATTGTGAGTCCATTCATATGGGCTTCTGTTAGTCTTGGCTTGATGCAGTCGAAAAGATTCATGTCGATCCTTGTATCCGGGGCACAGTATTGGTGGGTGAAATGGTCAACAAAAATTTGGCCCATTGTTCTTGGTGTATCTATCCATCGTCCATCAGAATCTTGGATTTGCCTGATGAAGTTTATTCTCCTGTGAATGGTTGCCTGAGTGTGAAAAAAGGTGGTATTGAGATCTCCTTCTTTCAGCCATTGGATTCTAGCCCTTTGTTTCCAGTAGATTTCTTGGCTGTGAAGTAGGTTGAGATGGTTGTTTCGAGCCTGTTGTTCCTGATGCTGCCAATAAGAAAGATTTGTGCCTGAGGAAATTGCAGTTTGAGCTTGTGCTTGTTGAATTTTTTGCTCTTCTTCTTTTATCATATTCGGTAAGTGGCCAAAGGTGGTTTTACTCCATTGTTGTAGGGTTTCTGCCGTGTTGTTGATTCTGAGGAGTAGGTTTGTTGGTGGGGATGGATTCGAGCATTGGTTCCAAGCTGTAATCACAACTTCTTGTATTTGGGGATGAAGAAGCCAAAGATGTTCAATACGAAATGGTTTTTGGGGTGGCCTTGGAATGACCTTTTCTTTCAAAAGGATTGGTGCATGATCTGATCCGATTCGTGGCAGATGTTGGAGCATAGCATTTGGATGCAGTTGAAGCCATTCTTGATTGCAGAGCCCACGGTCAAGACGTTCTAAAATAAGATCTTCTCCCTGTTGTTTATTTGACCAGGTATAAGGTATACCAGAGTATCCTAGATCGATGAGACCATTAGAGTTGATCACTTCTTTGAACAGTTTTGCTTGGTCATGGGTGACAAGTCTGCCTCCCTTTTTTTCATCCTGACTCAGGACTTCATTGAAATCTCCCATCAACAGCCATGGTTGGTAGTGATGAGGTATAATTAATGTTGTTGAAGTCTCTCCAAAAATCCCATCTCGCCTGAGGTTGTGGAGAGCCATAGATACCTGTAAAGTACCAAGGTTGTTGTGGAAGTTGGGGAGTGATGTAGGCATGGATGACACTTTGATTAGCTAGGATTATCTGGACTTGTAGGTGATTTGACCACATTAGGAAAACTCCACCTTTTCGTCCGTTACAAGATATGGCAAAACAATCATCTAAACCTATCCTAGACGTCAAAGTTGACATATACATAGCATCGTAAAGAGTTTGGACAAGAAAATTAAACTAAGTTTGTGAATCCTATTGAATTCACGAGTTTTTGAACTGTCAAGGTATCATGCATTCCTCGACAGTTCCAAGCCACGTAACTCATTTTTGTGCGAGCTCTGGCTCTTGCCAGATACTCGCTTACTGCTGCTAGAAGCGTTGGCCTCATTCTCTTCTGCATCCAGAGATAGTTGCCAAGCTAGGAGAGGTTTGATCTGCGTGCAATATTCATCTTGTTGCTCAGAATGTTTTTCACATGTGTCCTCGGTATTTCTTTGTTGTTCTGTTGTTGCCTCCGATGCTGCTTTTCTGCTTCTAGTAGTAGGGACTTCATATCGATCAGCTAGGTTTCTTGTTGAATTTGGTTGTAAGGTAGCCAAGGAGAGGTATTTTCTTGCCTTTGAAGGTGGTGGTTGAGCTGCATAATCCGGAGTTGGAGGGAGGTTTAGATGTTTTGGGAGACTCTTCCTTGGATGTTGTCCTCGTCTCTTGTAAGTACGAAGCTGGAGAGTTGGTTCCGATGTTTGAGTTGATTGTGATGATTGTGGTGGGTGGGTTTCTGGATTTTGCTCTGGTATTTGTATCTGATTATGTGTGACTTTCACATGAGGGATCCCATCTACTTTAGTGATAACCATGCTGACAATTGTATGCGGAATGTCGAGCGCTATATTCAATGTCTGAGCATAAAGAGGATTAAAGTAATTGTGCAGTTGGTTTGATTGAGCATCACCTTTCTGCTATTGAGATTGTCGTGGGTCTGTTGTAAGAGTCATCATGAACCTGGTTCAGTTCCGCCATGTGGGCCCTGAAGTTTGTTGTAAAAACTCTGTCGGTCATCTCGGTGTAGCTCCGTTGTTCCCCGAATGGGTACACCAAAATGGATCGGTCCGCCAAGAACTGGGTTGGGTATGTTGTCAGAGCCAGTGATTTGCCCGGATCCAGATCCAACTTCCGAGCTAGTATTGGATCCGACACCAAATATCTTAAAACCGGATCCGAAACTCGAACCTTGTTTTGGTATTCCTGTGTTGTTTTGCAGCTTTGACAGATTATCAACAAAGTTTCTGATGTTAGAAGATGATGTTGCGTATTTTCCGCTGTCAGATAAAGTTGTACTCTTGCCAGCAGTTTTCCTTGGTTGCAGCACGATTTGTGGGGGAGGGAGGGGGGGGGGGGGTCCAAGAGAAACTTTGTTTTAGAGATGGTGTATTGAGTCGAATCGGGACCGGTTTGGCAACGGTTGTTTTTGGAGCGGTTGTGGTTTGAGGTGGTGGTGGTGGTGGTTGCTGGGGTGTTGATGGTGGAGGTTGTTGATGATAAGGGCTTGTTGGTTGTGATGGTGGTGTTGTTATTTGTGATGGATGGGTTGGTTTTGATGTTGGTGTGGTAGAGGATGAACCTGATGTTGGTCGAGCAGTTGTAGCAGTGAGGTAGGAGTATTGAGGTCTTGGTCGAGCTGCTCTCATCTTACAACTCATACGGTGGTATGGGAAAAGAGGATGATCCGTATCTTGCAGAGCATGCTCCGTATTGATAAAGATATGGCATTCGTCCGATATATGTCCAATCAAACCACAACGATAACAAAGAGTAGGCAAATGCTCATATGCGAACTGAACCCAAGTTCTAGCAGAGTCGTTTAAGAGGATACCTGGCATGAAAGGTTCGGAGAGATCCATTTCCACTCTTCCTCTTACTGGTTTGTAGGTTAGGTCGACTTCCACCACTTCTCCGGTATCACTAAGAAGTTCTTTGACTATGAAGTCGTCTTTGAAGAATGTAGGCAACCCTAATAGATGGATCCAAAACATTGCAGTTTTAAAACATTCAGTAGGATTTTTAAGGTATTTGCTCCAATCTTCGATGAGGACTACCTGGTTTGACATAATCCAGGTTTTGGTTCGTAGCAGTTGCTGCTTCTCCCTTGTGTGTTCAAAGGTGCATTGGATGATCTTATTATCCGTATTTGGCAAAGTTTCGAACTTCTTAATCTTCAGAGAGCTCCAATGTTTTGTAACCGTCTGTTTGAGACCGGAGAAGGAGATTTGTCCTGCCAAAACTGTGACCGCAATACTTCTTCCTTCATGTTCTTGCATGAGTGCTTCCATTCTTGCAGTGAGTTGGAAAAGTGATGTGTCTTCTTTTATGAAGTGGGATGTAAAGTGTTGAGTTGCAGGATTGCTTCCAGGTTTAAGGTTTCTGGTGGTTTGTTTTCCTTTTTCCTCTAAAGTGTTAAACTTTTCCTTTTGATTCTGGGAATGATCTGTGATTGATTCTCCTCCTCTTTTTGATTGTCTTTGGTGTAAAAGCGACCTGGTGTTTGTTTTCTTTTTGTTTTTGATACTGCTCTGGGTTGGGGATTGAAGTAGGGTTTGATAAAGTCGGGTGTTCTAGATTGAAAAAGATTTGAGTGGATGATGGCAAAGGAGAATTTCCAGAGACATTCGCTTTGTTTTGAACGAACATCCTCGGGAATTGATTTGTTTTGTGTAATATCTTTTCTTTTGCAGGTTCTGGTGGTTCGCGTGGTGGGAGCGATGATTGCATTTCACTTTTAGCTGGTGGACATGCATTGGATGTTGAGGCCGGTGGGCGGCGATTCATTGGAAGAGATGAACAAAATGAGTGAAACGCGGATGAGGATCGAGGTGTGTTTCTCAAATGGTTTTAGCTGGACGATTGTTGATTAGTAAATCAAATAAACTTCAAAAAACACTCAGTGATGTGAACTTAGTGGATTGTTGTAAGAGATTTTGAAAAGAAAGAGAATGATTTCAACACAGAAATCAGAGAAATCCAAAAAATCCTTACAAGACAATACTCAGGCTAAGTCGAAGTGAAGTGTTCAAGAACATCTTGACTTTGTCAACACAGCGGCCTTCATTGACCAGGAATAAAGATAGTTATGCAAGCTCGGTCGTCAAATTCTTGACAACATACTTATAGCGAACGAATGCTTAGACTCTAGAATAAAGTCCAAAATCCCAAAATCCCAGGAGTCATCTGCAAAATAGATCATTCGACAATGTTAAATAGTCCTTCATGGAACAAGTGTTGAAATGCATGGGTTTGGGCTTCAAGTGGAGGAAGTGGTGCAGCTGATTTGGTGTTCATTCTGCAGAATAAGGGGAGAGAAACCAAGAAGAAGAAAATGCGGTGATGTGCAGACGACACCAAGAGGACGAGAAAGCATTAAAAAGTGTTCTTATGTGACTTCAGATTTTCATGCCCGCTTCAAGAATACTTGGAGAAAGAGCATTTACAACGAAAACATGGGAGCATGAAAAATTTATCTTCTGCTGTGATATTATCCTACACTGCCAATGTACAATATTAACTAGGAGACCATCCTGGACTGCCAATGATGACTGAGAAACAAGCTATGCTCGTATACTCGACGTCTCAAATTAGACATTCTCTCAGAACAGGTGCTGCAAAAGGAAATAACATACCATATTTCATATATGTACAGATTATGAGCCTTGCCTGTCAAAATAACATAAACTGATTTATATATCCATGTAAGATCAATATTCCCAAAGTTTCATATTCACCTGCAGGAGCTTGTTAAGATTTGTTATACGTTTTTTTTTTTTTTTTTTTTTTTTTAATTTGAGGACATTGAAAAGTTAATCATACATCACTACCTCTCGACGACCAAAGAACTCCTCGTCCGCTTTCTCTTCCTCCTCTCTGAGTTGTTTTTCGACCAATTGTGCACGTTTTTCCTCCGACATGATCACCACAGTTTCCTTCAATTTGTTTCGACTCTGCAGAATAAACACCACATCAACTGAATCAGCTGTAATCTTGCAGAGGCAACACTACTAGCCATCGACAAAAGTAGGTGATAAACACGGGAACAAATTTCTCTAACAATATTTAGCACATTGAGTTAAGCAGATAGATGAAAATCATCAACTTCTGATATTTAGTGATGTGTTTTCCTCACTCTGACCACATACTCAAACAACACCTCATTCTACAACCACTTGTTGACTAGCAAGATGTTTAAAATCAATAGCTGCCTGCAGGCACAAGGAACTGCAGCAGTGTGAAATATTTTCCCTAGAAGGACCATAACAAGCTAGTCATTGTAGTTTCATATATGGGATATAGGTAGTTTGAATTATCTATCATGGAAACCAACCGAACACTACTATAAAAAAATTGATTATTTTAAAAGGCACTGCAACATTGGACAAACATCACGGGAAGGAGCTGAAACAGCCCAGAAGCTCGTGCCATATAATTATACTTAATGTTACCGGTCAGCATAAAACTACTTGTACATGGATAGGAAGAAGGTTCCTCGTCAGTGATCTCCACACCACGCCGTTGTTCAAGTCTAAGCTACCTCTGAGCAGGGTCTTCCTGATATTTTGGACCAAATAGAAGTCAGAAATGGGCATGGAATTCTACAATCCCTAAAACTTCAACCATCGAAGTTAAGATTAGGAAATACCTTTTTGAGTGAATCCTTCTTAACAGGAGTGAGTAGTACTGTCGCATGGTTTCAGTGTGGCCAATAATGGGTCAAAGGGAGGAACCTCAGCTTGACACAACACAGGCATGATAACAACATCAGACTTACGAATTCCCTTCTCAAATGTGCATATAGCAAACCCCTTTACCTTTCTTTCTGTCACCTACCCAATACAAATAATTAGAAACACGAAGAACAAACTACACCCGATAAAAACAAAAACAGACCAACCAAAGAGGGTATACAATTTAGACATTCACATAGATGAACAGTTCCTGCCAACTCTTAACACACCAGGGAGCTGTGAAAATATAGAAATGATCCACCAATCATGACTTTGTGTACGAAAGACCACAGAAAGTCCATTCTTTTATGACTTCTAGTATCATAAAAGCAAAAGAATGGCAAACAGTGGTTCTACAATCTAGATACATATCAGAGAACTATATTAACACTCAAGACCAGATACAGAAACAGGGATTCTGTTTTCAAACTTAGCACAAACCTTATTAACCTCCCCCAAAATTCCACTTCGAGTCCGAATAGGTGCACCTTTAAATTTAGCAACATCATTATATTTTGGATTGAACTTGATAAGAGCAGTTCTCCTCTTAAGGATTCTATGAGGTTTTCCTTTCTTCTCGCTGTCCTTCATTATCTTCAAGTCATGCTTAGGGTCAAGAACGACAGCCTTTGCAGCTATCCGAAACACTTCCTGATTCAAGAATACAAAATATGAGCAAATCGACAATAGTTGAGCAGCACCTTCACATTGAATCCTTATAATAGAAAATTAAAGGGTGGCCCATTACTAAGAAAAACCATTCAAGTAGTGTGCTAGTTGCATTCACCAAACTATCACAGATGGCAAATCCAAATTGCAAAGTAAAAAAGGAGAAAACTACTCGGAAGACAATACCACAACTAAGTAGCATTCTTATCCATTTAAATCCTAAATATGAGCAAACCGACAATAGTTGAGCAGCACTTCACATCGAATCCTAATAAAAGTAAATTTTAGGGTGGCTCGTTACTAAGAAAAACCATTCAAGTAGTGTGCTAGTTGCATTCACCAAACTATCACAGATGGCAAATCCAAATTGCAAAGTAAAAAAACTAAAAAAGAGAAAACTACTCGGAAGACAATTCCACAACTAAGTAGCATTCTTATCCATTTAAATCCTAAAGTAGACTCAGAAAAGTTTCTGATATTTGCCCAAACGATTTATGGGAATCAAGGACAAGTTGTACGACCTTAGACATATGGTTGGTTCATTAACTTGCAATAGTGAAATCCATTTTTTACAATTACATTGCAATACAAATTATACAAGTATAAAGTTCAAGTGGAATACATCAGACCTTATCACTCTGCACAACAGCAATTCTAGTAGAAAGAGGTGCAACAGGGCCCTGAAGCATCGCAAGACAGTGGTCATGTTCGGGATTGAACTCAAGAATTTTATGCTGTCCATTGCTGATTTCCCTGGCATAAATAGGTTTTGTCTGGTAACGTCTCCAACCAGCTGACACGGTGACTGGCTCTCCTGACTCCAACAGTTTCATATGCCATTTATGTAGCTCAAGTCTCGCCTGAAATAACACATATACATGATCAAATAGGCTGGCACACAGAGTTCAGTTAACAGATAACAGGCATAAATGTCTTCCTATTAGTTCATATTCAGATATCATATTCGAAATAGAGAAGGCAAAATAACCTGCATAAGACCAACGGCGTCCTCTTCAGAATTGATACCTCCAACGAGAATGGGATGACAAGGATCAAAACTTTCAACCATCTGGAAAGGAACATCATGAACCTCCATCCTTAGATAGGTCCCCATTCTGAAACTCTCATTCTTTAGGTGGGTTAGCTCAACAAAATCATTGTCTTATCCATTCCAGACAATAAAGGGCAAGGATCAGTTGTGCTTTTAACACCAGCTAAACGAAAATCACCAACACCGGCAATATGCACCTGTCCCAAAACACCTCAAGTCAATTTGGTGGATAAAAATGCGAATGAAGTTTGTGGTACAAGAACTGAAAACGATAAGTATGCTCTTTCCCTTATAAGAGTCTCTTTTGTACATTAACAGAATTTCCCACAAAAAAGCACGAAGATAAGGAAGACTGTCATTTCAGGTTTAAATAACTGAGAAAATAGTACAACATACTTAGCATCCAACATTACAAGTGAACAGAAGCACCCCAACACAAACAAAGAAAGCAAAGAGATAGAAACTGAAAGTGATAGTATCCACAACCCAACATACACCTAGAAAGAAGATACCACAAGGCATATAATCTAGTCTACAGAAGAAACATCGCAACAAAAGACATGCAGCAAAGTTACTGTGTTGGTTTCTGGCATCAAACACCACGAATGGCAGTTTCCCTCTCATTCTTTGGTTTTACACAAGCTTTATGTAAAAGCTAACCAAGTTCCTAGATACAAGCTGTGAAACATATCCATGCAACGTCTACAAAAGTTCTAACAATCAGATATCGTCTAATTGAAAAAGAAAAAAATTGACAGCAAAATCAAATAGATCATGTCTGACAAGGTCGCAGAACAAGAATAGGTTCATGAAGGAAATCTCCAGGTCAGGAAAATAATGGAATATCTGACATCTCATAGAAACTCGTGTTAACCTGGTTAAAGGAAGTACCTTAGCTCCGCTCTTAATATTACAACCTCGAAGATAACCATACAGACTTAAGTTTCTCTTGCAATTTGCATCCTCCTGCACTTTTTCTAGAGGAGTAACATCTTCAAAACAATCTACGAGCACATAAGGATGTTTCGCTTTCCATGACGACAGAATGAATGGGGAAATGAATCGGATCATCGATATGCATTCTGCCAGCTGTTGTATTTCGTACTCCTTGTATCTGTTATAATCACAAAGTGGAAAAGAAACTGAGATGATGAGTCTGTCAGGTTCGAAGTAAGTGGAAGCATTATCATTGAATTAGTAAATGCAAAAGATAAAAGAAACTTACAACTCACGATCACCGACACCAAATAGGTATGATACTGTTGCTGGTTGACATATTTCAGTCTGGAATATATCATGGAGCTGTAAGATTTTATTCAGTGCTATTTCATCTTGGAGTTCGTCAAGATGTGTAAAAACACCCATAATCTTTGGAAAGCCGTGCGCTTGTAAAAGGTTAAGAAACTTGAACGTTTCCTGAAATGGATAAAATATCAAAATAAATCCCCCATTTTTTTATACAGTATATATATAGGAATGTAGTCATGGACAAAAAGAACTAACTAACTCACCGCTTCAAACCCATAATTTGCATCAACCATTAATAATACTAAATCAGCATACTTTGCGGCATCGATCATGGCATTAATATCATCAGCGCATTCCACGAACTGTAGCCTTCTCTTGTATTCTACACAAACAAGATCTTCTAAGCATAACGCCATAACCAAATGAATAATTAGTTCAGCAAGCTAATAATAAATAGAAAAACAAACCTGTTATGATGGTGATTGGGCCTTGAATATCACCCATATGTTCCTTACCAGTAAAATGCTTCACTAGAGATTTAATCAGCAATGACTTCCCAACCTACAACACAACATACACACGATTAACTTTAATCTGTGACTAAAATAATAAATAAAAAAATCATGAAGAATTTATTAGTATTTGGGAGAATTCTACTAATTCTTACTCACATTGGGAGGTCCTTGAACTAGAATAATATAAGGAGGCGCTGCTTCATGAAATTTCCAATGTTTAGTTTTGTCGAGAAATACGTCGCCATCCCAATCATCTTCAGACTTGTCTTTGTAGCGTCTGTATATTTTGAAATCCGGATAATGAACTTGAGAAGAAGTGGAAGCATTTGATGACATTTTTAAAAAAAAAAAAAAAAAAAAAAAAAAAAAAAAACAAGGTAACCATAATAAGAATTACTATTTACAAAAACAAAATCCAATATAAACCATATACAGAAAAAGTGTTCTCCTCTTCTAATGTATATATATATATATATACCAGGGTTCAAGCATTAGCATATCTTCAAATAATATGGTTGGCTATTCCAAAGATAAAAAGAGCAATGACTGGCGTCAATGCCTCCACAAGATAATAGATAGAGCAAAGAAGCAAGGCATGATGCGAATAAGCATAGGTACAATGATGCAGATGTAGTAGACAGTATATACAACGCAGCTGATAAAACAAAATATATAGTTAACAGGAGTATAATCTATTTCTGTGATAGAGCAAGCAACACAGATAACTTGAAGCTTGTCATTACTCTTTAAAGTTATTAGCTTTTAAACAAGCACCAGTGACCAGACAGAATAAGGTGAAGTGGTGAACTGCACAACCATGAGCAGATATCAAACCCAAATTTTTTTACAAATTTCGTATAAATCAGAGAAACTCTTGAAACATGAGCACAACCTTAGATCCGTGAAGAACATGAGGCAATTTGGTCGGCGTTTGAGATTCTTGAGAACTTCACTCCATATGCTCAAAACTCCACAAGTTAACTGACATTTCAAAACCAACTGTTGTATACAGCCTTGAAGGACAATGAATCACTCTACAAACATTCATCTACGATAACTCGAAAGATAATGCACCAGATACTAAAACACAACAAGAATTTAAAACACACGATAAAGCCGACGAATATTGCTACAAACTCTGAAAACATGATAGGGTCATCTAGTCGATATCTAAGAAACAGATCTCAATAATTCATTGGCTCTATGAGAAACTATCGTTAATCCAATCCTAATTTGTAACAGAAATAACAGTTAACATAATTTCCAGGTGTACATTACAACTAATTTGACCTAAGCCAGCTACCTAACTTAGTCAGTACTCACTTGACATTAGTATTTTGTGTGCTACCTTCAAATTTTCAAGAATTTCTCCTCAGCGCAATCTGTGGCCCTAAAAGGGAAGCTTTTTATAATAGTATTAAGTACCTACACTGAAACTAATCTGGATACTAGGAACATCTCATCAAGTACATACTCCATGGGTTTTGTACAGAGAACTGTGCCGCCCTTTGTAAAGCCAAATGAGCAGAACTTAAACCCTTCGTTCACCTAGATGACTAGTAATCACCCTCCGCTTCATATCAAGAATGCAGAAAAGGTGGTTGACAGTACCTGTAACTGCATAAAACCTGACTATGAGGTTACATGCAGTTACATACTAACAGTTATAATCGCAATGGGACTAAAGTTACCTGAATTCCAGATTTATTAACAAAACATCTTTGATAAAACGATGGATCAGGTAGGATGACAACCGCACCTTAACTTCCGTGATGTTTGAGCGTGAATCTTCTTTGAGGATGATATGTGCTTCTGTACATTCTGATTACATTGCTGACAATGATCGACCAGAACTGAAGGCTCGCCCAAGCTTGGCCAACAATCAGAAGATGGGTTTCCTGGTGTACCCATCTGGTTCCTGAGTGTCTGAGTCACACTCCTAGTCGTTCGCCTCAGCTTCTGATTTATGACCACTGGTTCAACCACTGCTGTCAAAAACTTGCATTTGTAACTACCTCTGCTTATCTGTTGCTCATGGGTTTCCTTACCTGGTGCAGCTGGCACATACTTCACAAGCTCAGCAGTTCCCCATGGACTAGTTGGAAACTTTGATTGGACCTTGTTGTTACAGCTCTTCAATGCTGTTTCAAGTAGCGATCTTATGCTCTCATCTACAATTTGGTCTTCTCCAAGGCGACAAGCTTCACAACAGAAAAACCCAGTCCACAAAAAATTGGTTATCCATGATTAACAACATCACGCTAATCGAATTATTCAATAAGCTGCTCATTCAACTGCTAGTCCATTAGACGTATACCTGCATCCTTGACCTTGAAAAGAAACCCAAACAACCTGTTCAATTCTCGCCTCTTTCTTTGCCTTTTCAAGTTTTAATCTTCCATCTAAAATCACTCTGTCCATCTCACTCGCAACATCAATTAGTTTTTTCAATGCACCACATGTTGCGCTTTCAGCCTTAATTTCTTGCACACAATCCACCATTGAGTTACACATCTGTTCGGCCAATCTTTCTCAGAAGTCAGAAGGTAAACAAGTTTTTGAAGTTGCACTCTTTGTTTCTCCAGCAGTTCCTTCCTTGCTTTTCCAACTCTTTCACTGAAACATTCCTCCTCCTTCAATATCAAATTTCAAAGAAAATTTACACATAAAGAAGATAAAACCGCGCGAAAAAGAGCAAAAAAAAAAAAAAAAAAAAAATCAGAAAATTAAAGGGAAATCCATGAAATTGAGAATCGCTACCTCCATTTTACGAATCGGATCTCGTTCTTCATCTGGAAACGGAGGATGCTGAAAACTGAACCGAGTCGAATCAGATTCCATGTAAAAGGTAGAGGATCTTCGACCATTTCTTCAGTCTTCAAACCAACGAGTTTCATTAAAGGAATCAATAATGAATTGAATACATCTTCGGCCTGTAGTATAAACAAAGAAAATCTACCAAAAAATCATGACCTAGAAACTAAAAAGAAATTTTAGAATTTACATCGAGTAAGCCCGTCTTAATCGAAGATTAGGGAGTGTGGAATGAAGTTCTCAGTTTCCGGTTATGATGAACGATCTTAAACAGCTTCCTACGAAGATCTTCCATTATTGGAGTTTCTCTCGGACTCAAAAAAAAAATGTAGAAATGAAATTTGAATTTAAAATGTTTTGAAAATTTCTGAAAACAAAATATGTTAAATATATTGTATACCTCTTTCTGCCCAACAGCCCAAGGCTCTTCCATATGTGGGCTTAATCAGAGTCTTGGGCCGAGGCAGTTCAGGGCCGTTGTTAGTTACAGAGAGATGGATACCTTTGTGAGCTTGGTATACCTCTTTTTGTCGGGGGGATGGATACGTTTGGTGATCATCCATTACTTTATATCAGTGATGTGGATCTTAAATTTAAGCATGACCTTGTTTGAGATGTTTTTGCTGACATGTGTCACAAGACCGGTGTACCCTTTAAGAAATAAGTTGTTTTGGGCTTTTTATTTGATAGAGGTACTGGTTAAAGACTCATTGATATTCCTGTTTATAATTGGGATAATGGTTAGGATGTTATTGGTGTTTCCCCTTTTATGGGTGGTGGCACCAAAACTTTTATACTAGGTCAAGTTGTTTCCCAAGCGATCAAGCGCAAACGGAACAAATATCTAAATAAGTGTGTGTCCCATGGTTATGATTTTGGTACCTTAGCTTTTTCAACACTAGGAGAGCTTGGCGAAGACACCGTAACCTTTTGAAGAGGTCGGAGAATTTTTGGCTAATAATGATGCGAATTGTGGTTGGTAGTTTTCCTTTTCATAAAATAGGTGTGGCAATTCAAAAGGATGTTGGAGCTCAGCTTGTGGTGAGGCTCTCATCCAATTTCTTGTAATACATCATTTCGTTAAATAAAAATATTTTACTCCCTAAAATGAAATATATGGTATTGCTTGGAGTCGAAATCGTGGACACACTAAGTCGAGTTGTGGCATTAGTTAATTTAACTCGAGCATAAAAGCCAAATTTGCACAATAGGCATATACTTTTTTTTTCAAGCATACTAATTGTTTCCAATATTACAGTCGGCATTATCGCATGAGCCATTGTCAATGTCGACTGTTGAACAATCGCATTATATCAGATTTTTCGACTATGCCACGAGCCTTTTTTTTTTTCTTTAGATGGTATTTTATCATGGCGATGCCCCTGAGCATGTGCGAGAATTGGTTTTATTATATTCTTTCGAGCACTATGCGTATGATTTGGAATTCACGAGTAAAGATGAGACTATGTGATTTATAAACAACGCTCTTAGAAACAATCAAGGAAAAAATATTTGGTTTGATATGGCTTGCGAGAGAAGTGGAACGCACGTTAGTGACAAGAAAAAGGATTACGTGTATCCAAAAAAGACTAATAGGGGAATACAAGACTATTACAAGGAAGGGTGGATGACCCTTCAAGCTTGAATTCAATTTTAAGGGAAATGTATGGAAAAAGTAAAGTACGGTGCGGTCACCATAACCACCCATATCCAGATATGTTTATAAATGCTCAGTGGCATCAAGGCGAAGGATAAAACTAACATGTTTTCCTTAAGTACAATCTACCATGTGTTAAGCAACTATATAAATGTATGAATGGCAAACTAGGTCGAAATCCTCCCTCCTATCCCATAAAACTGGGCTTCATTTGAATCGGATAATCTTCATGCATGCTCGACACATTCCCGCCAAATTTGATTTTCAAAATGTAGGAGATGGAGTCCCCATAGCAATTCAGGTGTGCGGATAGTAGTGGGGTGCAAATAGTAACTGAGGTGCCCCTTATCAACTGGGTACCCCTTATCCGTTTGACAGGGTGTAAATAACAAATGTCTTGGGTGCTTTTGTAACGTTCTTCAAGTGCCTTGATCCCTTTTCTGAGGCGTTTTATCCCGGGGGTCCAAATACCACTTTTCGAGCCAATATCGCCGCGAAAGCTTATTTCTCCAAAAACACCTAGAAAAACATAAAATAATCAAATAAGTACAAAATCGAGCGCTAACAGCACACATAATTGAGAACAAAATAGACACATAAATGTGTCTATCAAATACCCCCAAACTTATTATTTGCTAGTCCTCGAGCAAAAAATAAAACAAAATCCTAACTCTCGGTCGCGAGGCATCAATCGATTGCATTTAGCGTATGCAATAAGCCTTTAAACCCCTAGGTGGCCCTAGTGGCCGAGTTATAGTCTCGGGAGGGTTTACAAGAGGTGTACCCACAAAACCTTTATACTCAGGACCCTAACTATCTACGAGAACCTTGGAAGGCACTAAAAAGTCTCCTTGGTTGGCATACTTATTGACTACGGGAGGAAGTACCCCGATGCGAAATTCCAATTGATGTACACGAGTTTGCACTCAAGCATACTAAAATTCATATATAAGTCAAGAGCTCTACTCAGATAGTCGCACTATGGACATCAATACCAGGAGTCAAAACTAATCACATGGATAGATCAAGAAGATGGATATAGAGAAAAACATATATGGTTTTGATGTTTACTAAGTGAATGGTGTTTCCCATATCTGTCTGAAGGCCTCCGCCAAAATGAACTTATCCTAATGGACTGAGATACCGGTCTGACTAATATCAACACAACTGGCATATACAAGGGAACCAGTGGTCGATAATCCTAACTCTAGGTCAACACAACTGGCATATACAAGGGTTCCAGTGGTCGACTTTATTAAATTTATTCCGATTGGTCAGATGGTCTGGTCTCAATTTCTTTTTCTTTTTTTTTTTTTTTTTTTTTTTCAACTTTTTTTTTTGTATCTCAATCACTCTAATTCACCCTAGCATTGGTAACAACTTGATTCGTGGGCCCCACCTAATCACTTAGAGAAACATAGTTTAAAAACAAAATAAAAATAAAAGCAGTGAAAAGGACTCAACGAGATATGGTGAAACTATCATGTTATTTCTAACACCCGAGCTCGTGCTTTTATGAATAGACTCTTTAGATGTTTCCATCTAATCGGATTGGTTCCTCAACTCCTACAACCAAAATGCTTCCATCCACTTAGATTGGTTAGTGCCATCCTTAATAAGCATAAATTTCTAGGCTATGGAGTTTAACAATGCAACTAAAATGTTTCTTCCATACCCCCAAACTTAAATCTAACATTGTCCTCAATGTTCTAAAGATAAAATTAAAAGCATGAACAAGGAGAAGCTGTTAACATTTGAAGTAAAAGAGTTAAGGAAAGATATTATCAGAGTGTCGCATGAATATTGGGTTACCTCCCAATAAGTGTTAAGTTTAATGTCTTGACCCAGGACTAAGAAAGGATTAGTCACCTCATAAAATCATAGAGTAATAGCCTAAATATCTGTGGGTCATCAAAACAAAATAGAGCTATCACAAGTAAAATGAATCTGCAACATGCCAAATAAAGCACACCCTTGTCTAGTTTCCTGTTTAAGACAACTACATCTAGTGTGGTTCAGGTTCAGGATCTATAACTGGGTCGAGATAAAATATTTGCACATGCCGGAATTCCTCAAAGCTAAGATCGGTTCGAGTTGTAAAGTCTCAAAAACTCAAATAAGAACTTAGAAGCACATAATAATAACCTGAATAATTGCGGATCCTTAAAGTCAATCAGTTTTGACTCACACAATTGACCACGATGAAACTGGCGGTCAATCATAAGAAAATGTGTCGTTTCTATTTTCCTAAAATAATTAGGTTTGGTCTCAGAACTTAATAACTGACACATTTTGAACTCATGCATTCCCACAATTGGTTGAAAAATATTTGGTGGGAAAACAAAATCAATCTGGGTATCATAGCCTGGGTGATGTGGTTTTTAAAGTTGTAGTAAAGTGGTAAGAAAGGTTGCCGTTCACTCAGACTTGTAAAGATTTGGTTTCAGAATTTAATAATAGAAAATATATACAAAAGGTTTGTCACAAATATCGAGAGAACTGGGATTTCGGATTCCACTAATTCTTATGTTCATGTGGTTCAACTAATAATTCTAGACATTCATAGCTCAAGTAATTGACTCTAATTTATTGCCGAAAGTAGATTTTTAAAAGATTAATTGTAAATCACAAGCATGGCGCATCAAAAGTACTAAAACTAAGCATACGTCATCAAACGAAATCACAACTAATTAGAGAAAATCATAAAACAATTAAATCAAGTGCAAAAAGTCATAAAAGAATTAAATAGAATTACCACATGCGTAAAGAATGGCTTCCTCCGTCATCCCAGTCTTTGGGGTTTAGCTCCTCATGTCGAAAACACACCCAAAATAATAATCCATTGCTCAAAAAGGTGTTTTATTGAAGAAAATATATAAAATAGAGATTTGTAACGCTGTAATGGTGTTCGTACGTCATTATTCTGCATTTCTAAGACTGTGAACAACGATACTTGTTTGTCTCTGTCGTTGTTTCGAAGGCCTTTCTCGCGACTCCGATTCGATTGGTCCAATGTTCTTCGTGTTCTTGATAACTACAGCACACCAGCAACAATTCCTATGACTTGATTTTCTCCTCTTTCTGCCTCGTTGGTACCCCAAGTCTCGAAGCACCCTCTTGTAGTTTGAAAACAATCTATTTATACACGTCAAGGACCGATTAAACCCGATTAAATCTCCCTTTTGTTTCACCTAAAGCTACGGCCTTTATTTCCTTATGAAACTCTCTTCACGCGTCTCTGCTTGGCTTCAAACTCCCCTGTTGAATGGAAACTCTCTTAAAGATAGCAACAATCCGCCAGAGAAGATATTCTCTCTTTATCTTCACGCGTACCTTCCCATAAATACACTAACTTCCCTGTTTAACTAACAAACCCGTGAAAGCTCTTCACTACCCTGATTTGCCGAGAATCAAATATCCAGCCCATTCTAATCGATACAAACCGATTTACCAACCCTGTTTACTCCATTCAAGTCTATCCCAATCAATTTTGGTGATTGAATCTCCTCAGAATATCATGAAAAATCCAAACAAACCCGATAAACTTTCCCTTACTCTGTTTCACTCCAACACGATCAGCCAATGGACTCCGAGTTGATCAAGAGACATATACCAAGCTCAATTATTCTCTAACGGGTCCATGCCAACACAATCCCGCCATTGAATCTCTTGAAGTCCCTCAAAACTCGAACCCTACACTGCCACTTCGCTGAGACAATTTTCCCGCCAATTTTTTATTTGAATTGTTGAAGATGAGGCGCCCCCTATCCAGAGTAGGGGTGCCTATAGCAGCTGCCTTGGGTAGCCTGAGGGTGCCCCTTAGTAATTGGGTGCCCCTTATCCATTTGAGGGTCCGAATAGTAATTTTCTCCCACGAGCGCAAAAACCATTTTTCGAGCCAATTTCGCACATAAAAACTTATTTTTCCAAAAACACCTACAAAGACATAAAATACCAAAATAAGCGCAAAATCGAGTACTAACATTACAAGAGAATTGAGAACATATTAGACACATAAATGTGTCCATCAAATACCCCCAAACTTATTATTTGCTAGTCCTCGAGCAAATCAAAACGAAAGTAAAATCCTAACTCACTATCGCAGGCATCGTCGATTGCATTTAGCATATGCAATAAGCCTTTAAACCCTAGGTGGCCCTAGTGGGCGAGTTATAGTCTCGGGAGGGTTTACCGGAGATATACCCACAAAACCTTTACACTCAGCACCCTAGCTATCTACGAACCTTGGAAGGCATTAAAGAATCTCCTTGGTTGGCATACTTATTGACTACGGGAGGAAGTACCCTGATGCTGAAATTCCAATTGTTGTACAGAGTTTGCACTCAAGCATACTAAAATTCATATATAAGTCACGAGCTCTACTCGGATAGTCACACTATGGACATCAATACCCGAGTCAAAACTAATCACATGGATAGATCAAGAAGATGGATATAGAGAAAAACATAGATGGTTTTGATGTTTACTAAGTGATCGATGCTTCCCATATCTGTCTGAAGGCCTCCGCCAAAATGAACCTATCCTAATGGGTGAGATACTAGTCGGACTAATATCAACACGGCATATACAAGGGAACCAAGTGGTCGATAATCCTAACTCTAGGTCAACACAACCGGCATATACAAGGGTTCCAAAGTGAGTCGACTTTATTGAATTTATTAGGTTGGTCGATGGTCCCTGTCTTTCTTTTTTTTTTTTTTCAACTTTTTTTTTTTTTTTTTGGTATCTCAATCACTCTATTTCACCCTAGCATCGGTAACAACTTGATTCGTGGGCCCCACCTAATCACTTAGAGAAACATAGTTTAAAAACAAAATAAAAATAAAAACAGAAGTGAAAAGGACTCAACGAGATATGGTGAAACTATCATGTTATTTCTAACACACCGAGCTCGTGCTTTTATGAATAGACTCTTTAGATGTTGCCATCTAATCGGATTGGTTCCTCAACTCCTACAACCAAAATGCTTCCATCCACTTAGATTGGTTAGTGCCATCCTTAATAAGCATAAATTTCTAGGCTCGGAGTTTATCAATGCAACTAAAATGTTTCTCCCATACCCCCAAACTTAAATCTAACATTGTCCTCAATGTTCTAAAGATAAAATTAAAAGCATGAACAAGGAGAAATCGTTACCATTTGAAGCAAAAGAGATAAGGAAAGATATTACCGTGTCGCATGAATATTGGGTTACCTCCCAAGAAGTGCTAAGTTTAAAGTCTTGACCAGACTAAGAAAGGATTAGTCACCTCATAGAATCATAAAGTAATAGCAAGAAATTTGTGGGTCATCAAAACCAAATAGAGCTATCACAAATAAAGGAATCTGCAACATGCCAAGAAATTTAACAAATGAAGCACACCCTTGTCTAGTTTCTGTTTAAGACAACTACATTTAGGCATGGTTCGAGTTCAGGTTCTATAAGCGGGTTCAAATAAAATATTTTCATGGGTTGGAATTCCTCAAAGCTAAGATCGGTTCGGGTTGTAAAGTCGTAAAAACTCAAATAAGAACTTATAAGCACATAATAATAACTCCGAATAATTGCGGATCCTTAAAGTCAATCGGTTTTGACTCACACAATTGACCACGATGAAACTTGCGGTCAATCTTAAGCAAATGTGTTGGTACTAATTTCCTAAAGTACCTAGGCTCGATCCGACACATTTGAAATTCACACGTTCCCACAATTAGTTGAAAAATATTTGGTGGGAAAACAAAGTCAACTGGGTATCACGGCTGGATAAACCACATCAACCGGAGGATGGGTTTCTAACAATCGAACTTCCTTATGGACATCACTAGGTTCAGAAAACGTGTATGAAGATAATCTTGTAAAATGGTTGAGGCACAAATGTCAAGTCCCAAGTGAGGGACCTTTCTAAGAGTTAAGGCATATGGAGAATGATAATCACCCCCAAACTTAGAGTTTTCAGTGTCTCTAGAAAGACTAGTCACAACTTCCCTAATTTCAAGGTCATCTGATTCCTGAAAATGGTCAATTGATTCTTCTAAGTCAGGTTCATCCTCACTCATTTCTACGAGTTCATTTTCTTTGTCTAAGACTAATGTTTCTACATCGCTAGACTCAAAATATACCCGTTCCTCTAAACCATAATCGGCTTCGTAATCATAAGGAAAAACTACATCGTCTAAAACGGTGGTATCTCTAGACAAATCCTCGTCCTTTGAATAGGTGAATAATTGTTAAAATTATTTGGATTTGAACTAGAAACATTATCATTATTAAGCTCAATTGGAGTAACAAATTCTGATCACTATGCCTACTTATTTCAAATTCTTTATCAACACTATCCTCATCATAATCATCGTTATAATAACATGAAAATGTTTGAACCTCATCTAAAGTAGTGTTACCAATTCTAACCTCGTCATCTTGATTATGCAAATAACTATCTTCATTTTCAAAGGTACTATTGGAAACTTTATATTGGAAATTAAAACTATCTTGAGCATTTCTTTCTGGGCCTCTAAAAGATTTTCTGAGTCGATTCACATGACTTCCGATTTGATTTAGGAAAAAGAAGGTTCACACGTTGCATTGCTTTCGTCCATAACTAAGTCATTCATCTCATCCGAACTACATGTCGACTTAAGTATCTTTTGTCTTGACCTCAACCTAACTTACGTGCGGACTCTAATAGAGAGGAATTTTGCTCGTATGAATATGGATAGTAATTGGGCTCACCATGGTATGGACCATAACCTTCAAAAGGTCGATGTTCCCAACCACTATTCACATTATGGTCAAAGTAGTAACGTCCAGTTTGAAACTCGGTCGGATATTCGTTGTATTAGCTATTATTATACCGATTCGACATTCTATTCGCAGGGTGTGAGTTGTCACACAAAAATTAAACCCACGACAGGGGATTCGTGGGTGGATAGAGTCTTACCTCCGTACCAGACGGCGATGAACCGTTGAAGTCGACTCGGGCCACCGACTCCTATGTCGATTGTACGAACCAGGGGCGAGAGACAGATATAGAATCTGTCGTCCTTCCCATAAACATTTTATATTTAATTTTTAACCCTTCCTTAGGGTTTCAAAATAATGTCCAAGTCCAAAAATAAAGTCCAAAAAGTGTAATAGAAAATAAAAAGAAAAAAATACAAGAAATACAACCCTATTTACGGTTTCTAAAAATAAAACAAAATAATTATATACAAAATCTTCTTCTTCACTCCTTTTGGATTCCCTTTTATTTCCTTCTTTGGCGATACTTTCCTTTTATAGCACTTTTTCTTTCCTTGTAGCTTCGCTCCAAATACGAAAAGAATCGAAAAATACCAAAGGCGTAAAAAAAGAACAAAAAATAATAAAAAGAAAAAGAAACCTAAAACAAATCTAAATACAAGTCCGCGTCGGCGGCGCCAAAAATTGATGTGGTTTTTAAAGTTGTAGTAAAGTGGTAAGAAAGGTTGTCGTTCACTCAGACTTGTAAAGATTTGGTTTCAGAATTTAATAATAGAAAATATATACAAAAGGTTTGTCACAAATATCGAGAGAACTGGGATTTCGGATTCCACCAATTCTTATGTTCATGTGGTTCAACTAATAATTCTAGACATTCATAGCTCAAGTAATTGACTCTAATTTATTGCCGAAAGTAGATTTTTAAAAGATTAATTGTAAATCACAAGCATGGCGCATCAAAGTACTAAAACTAAGCATACGTCATCAAACGAAATCACAACTAATTAGAGAAAATCATAAAACAATTAAATCAAGTGCAAAAAGTCATAAAAGAATTAAATAGAATTACCACATGCGTAAAGAATGGCTTCCTCCGTCATCCCGGTCTTTGAGGTTTAGCTCCTCATGTCGAAAACACACCCAAAATAATAATCCATTGCTCAAAAAGGTGTTTTATTGAAGAAAATATATAAAATAGAGATTTGTGTATTTGTAATGGTGTTTCTGACGTCAATTATTACAGATTTCTAAGACTGTGAACAACGATACTTGTTTGTCTCTGTCGTTGTTTAGAGACCGTCGCGACCGATTCGATTGGTCCAATGTTCTTCGTGTTCTTGATAACTACAGCAGCAGCAGCAACAATTCCTGCAACTTGATTTTATCCTCTTCTCTGCCTCTGTTGGTACCCCCCAAGTCTCGACACCCTCTGTAGTTTCGAAAACAATCTATTTATACACGTTAAGGACCGATTAAACCCGATTAAATCTCCCTTTTCTTTCACCTAAAGCTACGGCCTTTATTTCCTTATGAAACTCTCTTCACGCGTCTCTGCTTGGCTTCAAACTCCCCTGTTGAATGGAAACTCTCTTAAAGATAGCAACAATCCGCCAGAGAAGATATTCTCTCTTTATCTTCACGCGTACCTTCCCATAAATACGCTAACTTCCCTGTTTAACTAACAAACCCGTGAAAAGCTCTTCACTACCCACCGATTTGCCGATAATCAAATATCAACCCCATTCTAATCGATACAAACCGATTTACCAACCTGTTTACTCCATTCAAGTCTATCCCAATCAATTTTGGTGATTGAATCTCCTCAGAACATCATGAAAAATCCAAACAAACCCGATAAACTTTCCCTTACTCTGTTTCACTCCAACACGACTCTGCAGCCAATTCTGATTGATCAAGAGACATATACCAAGCCTGTTATTCTCTAACAGGTCCATGCCAACACAATCCGCCATTGAATCTCTTGAGAAGTCCCTCAAACTCGAACCCTAAAGCGCCACCATTTTGAGACAATTTTCCTGGCCAATTTTTTATTTGAATTGTTGAAGATGAGGCGCCCTATCGAGTAGGGGTGCCTATAGCACTGCCTTGGGTAGACTGAGGGTGCCCCTTAGTAATTGGGTGCCCCTTATCCATTTGAGGGGTCCGAATAGTAATTTTCTCCCACGAGCGCAAAAACCATTTTTCGAGCCAATTTTCGCATAAAAACTTATTTTTCCAAAAACACCTACAAAGACATAAAATACCAAAATAAGCTTAAAATCGAGTACTAACATTACAGAGAATTGAGAACATATTAGACACATAAATGTGTCCATCATCAGCTAACCACATCAACCGAGAGGATGGGTTTCTAACAACTCGAACTTCCCTATGGATACACTAGGTTCGGGGAAAACGTGTATGAAGATAATATTTTAAAATGGTTGAGGCATATATGTCAAGTCCCAAGTGAGGGACCTTTCTAAGAGTTAAAGCTCATGGAGAATGATAATCACCCCCAAACTTTGTGGTTTACCTTCTAACTATTGTGTCGATGATGTCATTCTCCCTTTCTATGCACTCCCGGCGAGTC